>OY720050.1:7919789-7941282 GCA_963082485.1 Eudonia mercurella | reverse complement strand
TCTAATGGTGAAAGAATGTTTTAAATCAGTCCAGTAGTTTTTGAGTTTATTTGTCGCAAACATACATACATACAAAAATACAAAGATTTCCTCTTTATAATATTAGTATATATTATATAATTCAGTTAGTTAATTTAGTTATATTTTATTTTTTGAATAAGGTTCATTCGTTTTAATTAACTGCTTCGCGTAGTGGCGCCGGTGTTCGACACTTTTAGCCGAGAGTTTGCCATCAGTTTTAATTTATTAATTAATTAGCGAAATCCATAGTACATTTTTTTATTGAAATAGTACCTATGTAGTGTTAATTCCGCTAAAACGCGGTACATAAATAAAAATAAATAAATTAAATAAATGTTTCCCACACTCACACCAATTATCTAGCCCCAAGAAAAGCTTCCTTAAGAAACTCGATATATGGTAAGTACCGGTATCGGTGTAAGTGTACATGTTCGCTTGCATCCATTGTTTCTTCCGCATGTGCATACGTTTGCGGGCGGGAGGGCGGTGCATGCGTGCTGCATCCAAGCTGGACAAACGAGTATGTTAGCGGAATTAACACTACATATTTATATTATTTCAATTACATTTTTGATGTGTAACATCTTTCCGCTCGCTTTCTGTATAAGCAATTTGTGGGAGTGATTTCGTGAAATGGGACGGAAGTATGTGTAACAGTGTAACAGGAAGTCGGGAAAGCACGCAATCGCGCGCCATATTATTATTATTATATGTGACACATTCTGTCATTTGACTATCAAAGGTCATTTCGATATGTCAAATGTCTTCTAATGAGTATTTACTGCATTCATTTTATAGTTATAAAATGATGTAATACCTGACCCATTTTTTTCAGAATATAATGTTAAAATTGCTTATTACTAAGGGGAGATGTCAATTGTTACACATCATATGCGACTACTGTAAGGCTCGCTCGGTTTTTTTTATAGATTTTCGTTGTAATTTTACTAGATGACACCTGAAAAGCAGGTGGTCTGTATTCAATTGCCACTAAAGTTACCAATCAAGTGGAACCAGTGTTCAAAATAATCCTGTAAATCAAATAAAATTAATTTTTAATGAAAATCAATGTTATTGTTTGCCGACGAAACCTGTGTCGAACACTGGTGCTGTTACCCTAAACCAATACTGATAGGTTATCTCTCGTGTAGCCAATTGCCTCGAACGAGCGGACAAGCGGATCCCCCGCCACGAGCCGAGCGGATGTTCGTTCGCGAACGCCGCCACGGTTCGGCCTGAAGCGACTGTTTGGGAGACAGACTTCCTTGCCTTACCTCAACAATGACGACTCTAGCATTGTAAGTGTTTAGTGTACGGTTGGCTATTTTTTTATATTTTTTGCATAAGCGAAGCGCATAGCCCAGTTATCAGCGCCTTAATAATGAAATTGTTAATAATGCAAAGAGTGTTAATTTCGTAGTACGTACGTACGTAGTAGTAGTTTAATATGTCACTTTTAATTTCAATATTACCGTTGAAACTCAAAAATCCCCATTGACTCTAGACGAGTGAGAATCGAATCTGGACTTCTTGGTTAGACCGTGGTCGAATGAGCGATTTTCTGCCAGCCTATATTAAAAAATAAAAATTAGTTCAAAAAAACTCGATAGATGGCGTTTTATTAAAGCCGAGCCGTACGTAGAGGCTGTAATAAATTGTGCAGTACACAGAGTGAACTTTTGCTTGTCAACCAAAAAAATAAAAAATTCAGTATTTTCATTCCAGGACCTATTCCTATTTTCCATAATTTTGTTCACAGTTTGACAGTTGCACAATATTATATTTTTTATGATACCTTTGTCTGTACCACCTTTTCAAGCAAGTGTTTTCTTTCAAAGAAATGCCAATACCGTGCATTGTTGCTTTGTGTAAAAAAATGGCTCTCACATTTTCCCTAAAGATGAACCTCGACAGCCATACACGTGCTCTCCATGGACTCGCCTTTTACTAAGCGCCATCTATGAAGTCATTTGGAACTAATTTCTTTTTTTTTTGGGGGTCGGAAAGTCGCCCAAAATTGCCACATTTTAACAGACCAATGACACAATGACGTCTAAGTTTTAAATAAATAGCGTTTTTGTGACGTAGCACTACGTATGCAGATAGTTGGAGAGCGCTGTTTCATGATTGTCAGCGCCTTTTACGCATCAGTTGTAGCGATGACTTGATTTCAATGATGGAGGCCTTTGCCCAGCAGTGGGACAGTATATAGGCTAATGACCAGAGGTCGGAATTAGGTTTTATGTACTTGCATCGAAATGTTGATATGAATATGGATCTTTCCGGGATTTCTAATGGACAATTCCGAGTGGCCAACAATATTATAAATAAATAATAATAAAAACCTCAGAGGTAGATAAGATAATTAACATACAATTTTTATTAGTATTTACATACATTAATTCACAATACAAATCATTAATAGTCTTAAGCAAATTCTCATACTTATTCTTTGCCTTTTTTATAAATACGAAAATCCTAGACTCGTGAGGTTAAAATTTAGGTTCAAAATTAATCTCGGGATTTGAGGCATATCCACTTTATTCTTTCGCTGTATGAAATCAGTGTAAGTAAGTACATAAATACCTCTTTTTTCTTCTTTTTTTTAAAATAAGAAGCGAGGCAAACGAGCAGGCGGGTCATCTGGTGGAGAGTAATCACCGCCGCCCATGGACACCCGCTAAACCAGAGGAATCGTAGACGCGTTGCCGGCCTTAAGGAAGGAATAGGCTCGTTTCTTAAAGATCCCAAGGTCGTAACGGTCCCGAAGTACCGCCGCCGAGAGCTGGTTCCACAACACAGTAGTTCGAGGCATGAAATTAAACTCTACCATATTCAGATCTCTGCTAATGACTGCTTTTCTTCTAGGCTGATAACTCCTCGGACAAACGGAAAGTGCCTACGGGAGAGCCATCCAACGATGGATGTCGGATCACTTGATGGGCGAATGATAAAGAACGCATTCTGAATACTCCATACTATATCTAGCTTTTACAATTTCAGATCTTTTAATCCTCGATCAAAAATGTCTTAGATAAAGGATCCGGAATAAAAATACATTTCGAAAGTGGTCCTGTTTGCTCATATCTATATATTTAAATTTTTAATAACAAAATCTGAAAAACCGGCCAAGTGCGAGTCGGACTCGCGCACGAATCCTTACTTTATGACGTATTAAATAAACTACTTACTAGATTTCGTTCAAACCAATTTTCGGTGGAAGTTTGCATGGTAATGTACATCATATATTTTTTTTAGTTTTATCATTCTCTAATTTTAGAAGTTACAGGGGGGGGACGACACATTTTACCACTTTGGAAGTGTCTCTCGCGTAAACTGTTCAGTTAAGACAAAAAATTATATTAGAAACCTCAATATCATTTTTGAAGACCTATCCATAGATACCCCACACGTATGGGTTTGATGAAAAAAATATTTTTGAGTTCAGTTTCAACCCCCAAAATTTATTGCTTTTTTTCTATTTTTGTGTAAAAATCTTAATGCGGTTCACAGAATACATCTACTTACCAAGTTTTAACAGCATAGTTCTTATAGTTTCGGGAAAAAGTGGCTGTGACATACGGACGGACAGACAGACAGACATGACGAATCCATAAGGGTTCCGTTTTTTGCCATTTGGCTACGGAACCCTAAAAACATTGGATAGCATCAACAACTTCAGCTCACTGTGAAGCTTTAATCTTAATCATAAAGATTTATTAGGGTTGCAAAATATTAGTACTTAATATCGCCACAAACGTCACTGTGGCCCCGTGGCCCCAAAGTCGCGTACCGTTTTTCAAGCGCTCATCGGGAATCTAGTTATAATGGTTAGTATAAAGGTTATAATGGTGACGAACGTGTTCTTTAAAGGTGATACTGTAATAAGTTTGTTTAGGATACAAACAGACGTCTGTATCCTAAACAGGATACAGACAGACGTCTGTATCCTAAACAGGATACAGACAGGCGTCTGTCCTAAACAAACTTATAAGTACATAAGACTATCGAAAACTGTAAATTTTCTTCAATATATGTTCAACCATATGCGTATGGCATACGTAGTTTTTTTTTTATAGATAGCTCGGCAAATGACTCCATCCCATCTGATGTTAAGTGGAAATGGAGTCCAGACGCGAAGTTAGGTGCAGCGTGAAAACAAACGTAGCATCAGTTAACCTCACTCTGCCGGCCCACTAGGCGCTTCTTCACGCCTCTTTTGAAGGACCCCATGTCATAGGAAGGAGGGAAAACGTGTGCTGGTAGACTATTCCATCTTTTGGAGGTGCGACAAAGAAACGAGTCACCAAATTTCTTTGTGCGCGATGGGATATTTGAGACAGTGAAGCGGTGACTCCGAAGAGCAGCACGTGTGCAGTTCAAACGCCCCCCTCTCCCCCCTCTTTGTTGAAGTGCACGGACCAGGCGCGATCGTGGTGCTCGTGCGTCCTTCCCCCCCTCCCCCTCCCTGTTGAACGATCGTGGTGCTCGTGCGCCCCTCCCCCCTCCCCCTACTTGATGAAGTGCACGGACCGACGAAATTTTGACAGTTAGTAGTAGTCTGTTAAATCGGCTATTTACAAATATAAATATATAATTTTGTTAGTTTAGGGCTGATTTTTCAATCATCTGATAAAACTTATCCTTCTGATAAAGTATTACGCAATCAAGTTAAAATGTCACCTGTTTAAAAAGAAAAGTCATGTTATGACAATATATTTTTAAAAAAGTTGTCTAATACTTTATCAAACGAATAAGTTTTATCCGTCAATTGAAAAATCGGCCCTTAGTAAGATAGAGTTTTTTTGTTGGGTGATGTCAAGATGTGATTTGAAATGAAAGCGAAATGCCTGCAGCTGTGATAAAATGGCTTTGCGCAATTTGGTTTATGAATGCAAAAAGTTTTGGTTTTCGGTTTAAAACTTGAATTAAATATTGGGAACAAACGGCTACTTTAAGTAAAAAATATAACTTTGTTAATATAATAAGATGAAGCATTTATACTTTTTTGTTTGTTGTGAGATTCTGATGTGATGTTATGTGAATGGAGCCAAAGTGCTTTGCTGCCATAGTAAAAATGATTTTAAATATTTATTAGCTTTTTTTTTTAAAATGTTTTTGTTTTGTTTATATAATTTTAACGCAAATTTTGTTGCGAAACATATTACAAAACACAAATGTTGAAAAAAGTTAATAGTGTTGAATAATTTCGGCGGGCTGGTTAGAACCACGATAGCTCAAATTGGGAGAGCACCTGACCCGGTATAGCTTTGCTTTATTTTATTTCTGAGAACTTTGTTTTTAGTTTTAATACTTGAATTTAATATAAGGTTTGGAAACAAACGGCTACTTATATTATAATAAATATAATTTTGTAAATATAAGTTGAACGTTGTTGTTTTGTTGTTGAAAAAGTTAAGTTATTAAATTTAGGAAAATTTGGCTATTTATAATAAAAAAATCTACGTTTAAAACATTTTCATGTAACAAAATAATAAATCCTCTTTCTTTTTAGAAAACGTATATTTTCAACTCGGGCGATCTGGTAAGGCTTTATATAAATCTACCGGACTAGCTTCCACCATTTTTGTTTAAGTGTGTCGCTAACAAGATGTTAGTAGCATTGTTGTGTGCCGGCAGCTAGACATAAGATAGCCAGTGCCTCACTACAGTAGTTGAGGATCCCGGGTGAAGCGCGCTTCTACCATTGGCCTTAACATCAGGTGAGATGAAGGCCTTTTATATAAAATACTTTTTTTATAACTATTTAATAAGCTTTACGCCATATAATTTATGAAACAAAAGTTTATTTTCAAAGTTGATTAGTACTACAATGTTATAATGGGTTTGGGGACAAACGGCTACTTTAATAAAATAGTTTTAAATATTTTTTTTTAGTTTACGCGAACACTACACATTTAAATAAAATAACTTTACGGATCTACTCGCGTTTATTTTACACATTGATAATTTTTTCTTACAAATATTTTTGACCACAATAGTTTTCGATTGTTTCGATGTGGACTGTACTATATTTGATGCATAATAATTGGTGTTCTTGGCTGTAATGTGTTCAATTCAAGCAATCTATTGATGTAAATGTCTTGTACTGTATGTACTCCCTTCTTACAAATAATCTTGAGTATAAGCTTAGAGTATGAGTTTAGTACGACATAAAGGTGCTTTTAAATTAATGACAACAATGATCACAATGTTAAATTTATAAACGATTTAATTCCGTGCGAGCTTAGAAAATGGTACTGGATGAAACAAAAGCCTTGCGTAATCGTAGCTTGTCGTCGTAGTGTGGAATTGCATGCGCAAAACTAGTAGGCGCTTCAGCACCTCTTCATCAAATTCAATATTATAGGTTTTATTTTATATAAACAAAACGATGAATAACTAACAATTTATTTGTGAGAGAGTACATATTTAAAAGATTTTAATTTAGCATAAGTTATTTTTAATAGGAATTTATGTGAGCAGTGTAGCCAGCCACACTACTGTTGTAATGTTACCAATGCAATATTAATTTAATTCTTAATAAATAATTTATTATTAAAGATGTTTACTATTTTCATTCGTTGTTTTGTTATTTCTCTAATTTTAATGATTAAAAACCCTTTACCCCTTGTGCACATGGGAAGGCTTGAGCTCAGCAGTAGGGCTATTCATCATTATCATCATCATCATCACCAGCTCATTTCATGGCCCAACTGGGGCACGAGCCTTCTCTTTGGATGGAAACATCGCAGGGAGAACGGGCCGGGCCGCAAACCATCACGCGGGCCCAGTGCGAGTTGGTTGTTAACGACTGCTAATGCAGCTGGGACCAGCACCACCGGCAAGATGTGGCTTCTGAAGCATGGTGGAACTAGAGATGATTTTTTGGTCACCCAACGGATGACCAGCCTATCGCGTTAACTACTGCTCAATTTATCTCCTTTAAAACGGCAGACGTTTATACGAGAAAATGTTTTTAAAGAAATAATATTTCTTTGTTTTTAGCGATGATTTCGTAGAATGGCAGGCAATGGTAATAGTAATAGTATACTTTATTGTGAAATGTAGGTTAGTATTACAAAATTTATAAATAGATGTCAATATTTCATATAATGTCTCACTACATTTCCACCTTTTACAAGGTACACAATAGGTTCAAACAGGAATATCAAATAAATTAAATTATATACAATTTGCAAATAAATCAACTAGATGTCCAAGTGATTAGAGTATTAATACCAAACTTGAAATTATTAGGTATAAATTAAATGTCAATAATGCAATAATAATTTAAAAAAATATATAAATCAAACTGTGCTCTACTGTGCTATAATAAATTCAGAATTATACATTATTGAGATCATTTTACCATTAAAATAATATTATGTCATTCAGAAATTCAGTGGTCGTGTAATATGCTTTATCAATTAGTAGCCTCATTAAATGTTTCTTAAAAAGTTTAATTGGTAGGTTCTTAATATCATTGGAAAAGAAAATCCGGAGATCGGTTGACATTGATAAGGGCTCCTTTTAAAGCAAAGCTATTTAATAACGATATAATCTGATCATTATAAAATCTAAAAAAGTAAGAGAGCAATTCTATAGTATAATATGCTGCGAACATTTTTGTTTTGATTTTAAGAATTATTTAAAGTGAATAGCTTAATACTTGAGTGTTAGGCCAATATAGCTACCATTTACATTTATCCTTAGCTTTATCCTATGTTTCTATTATCTACTTCGCGTTTCATTAAATAATAATTATGAACTGGCTGCATATTTCATTGCACGAGTCCGTCTGCCTGCCAAATAAACTGAACATTAAAAAAACAACTGTCAAATACGTTACTTCAGAATAGTTCCGAAGTCTGTTGTTTTACTGTTTCTCAATATTATTGCTGATTTTGTGGTTTCCGCATTGTTTTATCTGCACTAACATTCAAGAAAAACTTAGTTACATGTAGTGTTTTTCTTTGAATATCACAATGTCCTCCGCTGAAGATATTACCAGCATCTTTCAAGAAATTATAACTAACAATTTAGCGTATTGCATTGTATGCCTCCGAACGGAGAAGGAGAGGAAGATAATTGAGTCAGAATCTCTGATGGGATGTCTTGGGATGCTGCGGATGCGTGCTCCAACCGTAAGTAAACACCAAAGTTGTTACACCAAGATATTATAACAAAATCCTCATTAAAAAGTTCGTAAATTTAAAAAAAACCTCTATTGTTTTTTAAAGCTTACGCGATTGGTACACATTGAAATGAAACAACTTTTACGTATCTACACGTGTTTATTTTACACATTGAATTTGTTTAATTTTATCCTGACTTTTTGAACTCTTTCAAGAGTAAGATCTCGGTTCTGAAAAAGTAGTTAGTTTCATTTTAATTAAACTTCTTTTCTTAAAACTATTTTCCCGTACAAAGCTGTTGCAACATTTATTGTTCAGTATCATAATACAGGCCCACTTCTTATTTTGCTGGGGTAGTCAACAGTGATAATTTCAATAAATAAAACAAATCATTTTAAAATTAAAAGGAAATTGCGAAACTACTGCACTTTTGTAAATGAATCTTTCTCCCAACCAACCATGTTGATTGGGCGTACTTGCACAACCTATGGTTCATCATCATCATCATCATCTCAGCCAAAAGACGTCCACTGCTGGACAAAGGCCTCCCCCAAGGATCTCCACAACGACCGGTTTTGTGCTGCTTGCATCCAGCGGCTTCCCGCTAACCTATGGTTATTTACAGATAATAATAATAAATCTAAGATTTAAGATACTTAAATAAAAAAAAAAAAAAGCTTTAATTGTTCAAATTCAGTGAGTACAGTAACAATAGTGTTCAATTATGGCTGCATCCATTGCAAAACTGTGTTGAAGTCACTAGCTGTAATTATGCACACATTTAGCATGTAAAAACCTACAATGAGTAATAATTAACTTTAAATTATGTTCACATACAGCTTGGTTTGTATTTAGTTTTTATGTGTACACATATCTTTGAATACGTCCTAGATTACAACCACTATTTTACTGTAGAACCTTGTAACAATTGTAATTTGTCTTGTGTATGTAAATGTAAAATCAGACACGCGGTAGGGTGTCAAGCCAAGGTTAAGCTAACAGAACTGGCGAACACGCAGATATGAGAACTAGCCAAGTCAGACCTTAGGTTTCAATATACAGTGGATTTCATTTATTACGACCTTGGTTGTAGCGACCATTTACCTATAGCGACGTTAAATCTAAGTCCCTTGAATTTAAAGCATACTTTAGTACAAAATTCATGTGGCTATAGCGACTTTGGATGTAACGCCGAGTTCGGGTGTAGCGACTGTTTTTAATGAATCATTTGTAACAAATTCCTAGAAATCCCATGCAGATATTGCGACCGGAGTCGGCCGCCAAAGACACAAAGATTTTTTTCTTTCACAAACATTTCTTATCTTTTGTTTACATCCATTGCACACAGATGGTCAGCAAGTGTGGAGACCTTTACCTTTTGTTTATAGATATCAACTAAGTAGGTAGGGAAGCGTGTACGTTTCGGAGCTTTTATGGTTCAGTTACAAAGTGATATTCTGAGTAGCAACTGGGTTTAGTAAACTTTTGAATAAGTATGGCTGCTAGTGTGCAAATATTTTCAATAATAAATGAATATAAACTACACATGTGTACCTGTCTGTATCTCTTTACCTTTGCCTGTAACGACTTCCGGATATAACGACGAAAATAGAGTGGTCCCTTCATTGTCGTTATACCCGAAATCCACTGTATTATCCTAAGTTTATAAGAAGAAATTACATTTTAAGTTGTTATAAAATATTTTATGTTGTTAAAAATAAATTTCAGGACTGACCATTTAACTTGGCACCCATTTAGATATTTGTGTAAAATATAAAATACAGTGAAAAAAATTAAACGCCCACCAACGGTCAGTGCAGCCGCCCAGATTGCGGAAGACCCAGGTTCGATTCCTGGCTGGGTCGGGTGGTGTTTAATTTTTTCAATGTATTTTATATTTTATATTAATATTTAATTCAGCTTAAGTGTAGCAATTAACACTTAAAAATAAAAGTAAAAATTTACCCATTTAGATCTCACTTCTTTCGTTTTTTTTTATAAAAGAGGCGGGTCACCAGATGGAAAGTCCATGAAAGCTCATGGACACCCGCAAAACCAGAGGAATCGCAGACGCGTTTCCGAAGTCATTGTTGAAGTCAACAGCCAAGACATATATCATAATAACTAGCGGCCCGCTCGCGACTTCGTCCGCTTGGTGAACACCCGTATCCTATAGAACCCATAGCAGCGCCACCTACCGGGTCCAATTATGTGCATGTATTATACATATAAACCTTCGTCTTGAATCACTCTATCTATGTTGTTCTATGTTCTATGTTAGCGGTGAAGGTTTCCGCACTTAGTCCTTTAGGTGGACCATTGTGCGTGTGTCACTCTATCTATTAAAAAAACCGCATCACAATCCGTTGCGTAGTTTTAAAGATCTAAGCGTACATAGGGACAGACAGACAGCGGGAAGCGACTTTGTTTTATACTTGGCTCTCATTTCACATTTATGTTTTTGATGGTTTTATAATTTTTATTTATTTATTCGTTTTTGTACTGTACTTGGAGCAAACTACCTTAGTTTTTATGTAAAAAAAAAATATTTAAACTTTTTATTATAAGTTATTTGCACTTTGTCACTCAACATAAATATAACTGCACCAATTAGTAGTGGCAACTGTTAAGCTAATGTGCTAACGCATATTATTATATTGTTTAAGGCGAAGGGTAAGGCACACTAGCGCCACCAATTGATAATAAAAAGATCCGGTACCGTCCGACAACAGGAAAGCATCCATAGTATATATTTAATAATTGTGCACTACTTTTTGTTGCGTGGTTTATTCACAAAACGGGCTATCGCATTTATTCACAAACAATGGCCACTGTTGGTTAACATGGCTAACGCGAATAAATACAAAAACAAACTTAAAAGTAGTGCACAATTATTAAATAATAGTTGTTTGCCTAGAATAGAATAGAATAGAATAGAAATATTTATTTGCCATTAAAAAGGGTTACAGTAGTGATGGACAATAATTATAAGTTTCACCTTCTTAGCCATTATTGATAGCATGCAAACATTTATAATATTTATTTTTTAACATTTAAAATTCAAAATTTATTCAGACAACATCTTTAAATATTATCACTAGTTCAGTCGTACTTCACTTAAATTACTAAAAATTTTATTAACAAATTAACAATTACACATAAATTAATAAGACGACAAATTACATTAAAAAGTTATATTATATAAAGCAATGTCATATTATTATTATTTTATATAAGAATTTAGCTGTTAATTCAAGAATTTTGCTGGTAATTCAAGAACTCCTGAACCGAGTAAAAGGCATGGTCAAGTAACCATGTATGCAAAGCCACCTTAAATCTACTAAATGACATGTCCTTTAAAATTCCAGGCACCTTATTATATATTTTTATGCACATAAAGAAACAATTCCCGGCTATACGAGCACTTCTAGGTACAACGTCACTGACTAATCTTTGAGGATTTCTCGTGTTTCTAGGAAACAGATCTCTGGCAGTTTTAAAATAATTTGGATTTAGTTTTACGAATTTCGCGATTTCAAAAATGTACATGCACGGCAAAGGTAGAATGTTTAAAGGCTTATAATGGCCTGCATGACTCGCCTGGTGTAATACCACAAATGGCTCTTATACACCTTTTTTGTGCTATAAAGGCCTTGTTAGCGTCAGTACTGTTGCCCCAAATGATAAGTCCATATCGTAAAACTGATTCTACATAAGCATAGTATGCAATTAGGGCTGTGTTTTGTGAAGCCGTTTTTTTTAATTTAAATAATGCAAATGCAAACCTACTTATCTTACTACATACCTACCTTATCGACTTGTAGTTTCCAGTCTATTTTTTGATCAAGCTCTATACCTAAAAATCTTACACTATTTGCGTTTGTGAGTATTTGATCTCTATAATGTATGTTCAGGTTATGTTTATTACTAAAATTTATAAAATTAGTGTCGGAAGGTCCGCAATGTTTAAAAAAAAAACCCAGTCAAATCAAATTAAATCCATTAGCGGCGCTAGTGTGCCTTACCCTTCGCCTTAAGAAAGCTGTTATTTCCTGATAAACAAAATAAATATCATAACATAATAATTGATATCATAGCGTGATAACTAATCACCGGTTCAAATATCCCCCCCCCCCAGTACAAGACGCTCTGCTTCGTGTGCGAGTCATCGCTGACGCGCACGCTCAACTTCATCCACGCGCTGCACTTTGCGGGCGCGGTCAACAACTGGTTCCGCACCGTCGCCGGCAAGCTCAGCAAGCTCAAGTACCTGGACTCCATGCCGGAGGACCTGGCTAGGGTCACGCAGGTATGCTACGCTCATTGTGAATACATCAGCACAAAAGCGAGATTCCGTGTCCGTGGGAGCACAAAATAAGGAGATCCCAGAAGATAAGCCTAATACAAACGATCGAGCCCTGGCACGGACACACATCTCGGAACAGAGTCCGAAGGAAAGCCCTTTCGGTTGCATAATCTCTTTCGTCATAATGTAGTTTGGCATAACAGTTTCAGCATAAAGTTTTCTCGCATAAATTATGATAAGCAGTGTTATAAACCCATAATGGTTTCATTGGCATAATTTTAACTTACTATAATTGTCTTTATCATAATTTTAATCAGCATAAATGTAAAGAACATAATTAAATAAACTAAATTTATTTTATTTATTAGACAACAGAAATACTAGCTGCCCTACTCCTGTAGGTCACGTGATAGGTTAGAAATTTAAGACAATCGCGAAGCGCAGCGTAGCAATTGTCTTGAATTCCGAGGTTTTTTTTTTTGTTAGACAACAGAAATCTAGCTCCATACAAAAATTGGTGGGCAGATGCGATAAAATAGATGATGATGTACTCGTTTCACAATCACTTATGATATGATATGGCTTTTTATTTATGTATGTTATGATTAGTAATCCTTATTGTAAAAACATTTATGCATGAACATTTGACGCTGATATATCATTATTATAAAAGAAGTTATGGAAAAATAAAGTATGCCTAATGATTTATTCTGAATGAACGTTATGCGAAACGAAGAGAATGCCAATAAACGTTATGCAGCCTTAAAATATGCCGCTTATTCCGTGGTGAGTTTGTGCGTTTGTGTATGCGTGGCTCGAGCGCGCTTGTATGAAACTTACATCCTGCACTCTCCTTATTTTGTGACATCAGCGTGTAGGAGTAAAACGTAAATATTATCACATCATCATCACCAGCTCAAGATTACACCGTAAACAGGCACAGCATCGAATGGAAAGAGCAGCCAGGTATCACTCCAAATCCTTCCTAGGCGACAACGCCTTAGGACGGAGTAAGTTTATATGCGGAGGCAGTAGAAGGCAGGCCCGATTAACCATCAGTGCCTTGACAGGGCACTATGCCACAAAACAAATGCTTCACAGAATGAATCAACAAATAGCTTGTGTAGGGCATGTGGGGAGGAAACGGAGTCAATGCAGCACCTACTGTGTGACTGTGCGGTTCAGCCTATCCGAAACCGGAGGACTTCAGGCTCTTCGCTCTTAAAGACGTTGCCAAACTAATAGCACAGTATTACTATTTCATACAGTAGGGTATCGCCTTTGATGTGGGGCGATGCCGCCGCCCGCGTAGGTATCTACGCGATCGTTCGCCGATATGCAAGGGATGTCACAAAATTCAAAATCAAATAAACGTTAATATTATTTTTTATAAAATAATCATTTTTAACAAGAATAAACTACGAGTATTATACATGTTTATAATATAAATAATGTTGCACTGCTAAATATTTACGTGAAGATATTTTTAGATTTCAATTTTTAACAATATAATGCATTTGCATTCGGACTGCTTAAAAAATGAAAAAAAAAACAAGCCCAGAAATCTTAAATATAAACCTTATAGAAATGATGTATATAGAACCTTGTCTGTATTAGCACGTATTAGTTAATAGTTATGTGTTGTAAAAACGTTCATTATTATTTAATGAGAAATTGGCAAAATAAATAAAAAATCTATTTAGTCATTCTGTTGTTGGAGCACAAGAATTCGGTCATTATTCTTGTAGTTGGAGTACCCTGCACTTCATCAACAATATACATTTTACCATCCATGTAGCTACATACATTCCAACAAAGACAAAGTACAAGTTATTACGAAATTATAAGAAAAACTTACCTTGCGTCACGGGGAAATCTATGAAATTTTAAATTCTTATTGTGTTTTAACGTCGACTTACAACCGTATACTGAACAATGTGTATGCACCATTATATTAAAAAGGAATCACTGAACGTAAATTCAAAAAACGTGTATAAAACGCAGTACGCGCACGTGGCTGCCCTTCACGGTAGCACCCACAAACTGCGCTTGTTTGTGGGACACTCGCCCCAGCGCCCGCTTCTCCGCGGGTTCCCCTCCATTGCTCTACGAAGTACGTTCGATACCCAACTGTATGCTTTTAAAACTGTGCTAATAGCATCTATCCTTACAGAGGAAGAAGAGTAAAAGGATGGGGTTGCACAAAAGATCCCGATGGGTCGAAGTGTTGCTGCGAGAGGAAAACCTCGGCAGGCCCCACTAAGATAAGATAAGATCACCAGCTCACTTTTGTCCCCACTGCTGCGACACGAACCTTCCCTATGGATGGAAACACCACAGCGGTGGTTGTTAACGACTGCTAATGCAGCCGGGACCGACCGGTTTTACGTGCCTTCCGAAGCACGGAAGAGCGAGAGATGATACATTTTTGATCACCCATCCGATGACCGGTCTTAAGATCGCAGACCGGGCGCGTTAACCACTACGCAGTTTTTCCATCGAACATGCATGCACATCAGAGCCAGGTTAAGCCATGCCATAGGCCCCTAGGCACTGCCTGTATCTTCTAGGCTTAGCTTTTTTTTTATAAGACCGATTTGTAATTTAAGGCGAAGGGTAAGGCACACTAGCACCGCTAATGGATTTAATTTGATAACTGCTAAACTGGATTTTTTTTCAAACATTGCGGACCTTCCGACACTAGGCAAACATCTATTATTTAATAATTGTGCACTACTTTTAGGTTTGTTTTTGTATTCATTCGCTAACACCAACAGTGGCCATTGTTTGTGAATAAATGCGATAGCCCGTTTTGTGAATAAACAACGCAACAAAAAGTAGTGCACAATTATTAAATAATTACTATGGATACCTTCCTGTTGTCGGACGGTACGCAATGTGTAAAAAAAGATTCGGTCCGTTAGTAATTGTCAAATTATCAATTGGTGGCGCTAGTGTGCCTTACCCTTCGCGTTAATACTAACAATAAGTTAAATGTAATAAATAAAAATAATAATAACAATCGTTGTTGACTTGTTTGATGTAGTTGTTGTGTTTGTGTCGCGTCCAGCTGATGACGTTCGGCAAGGGCAAGTCGCTGGAGCAGTACTGGGGGGAGCTGCGCGCGCGCACCGAGCTCAGCCAGACCGAGGCGCTGCTCGTCAACAGCCACGGGTTCACGGTGCGTGCGCAATCTCACATATTCAGTGCCTAGTGTAGGGCTGCCATACGTCCCGGTACACTGGGACATGTCCCGGTTTGGCCTAAGAAAATCAAGTTATCGTTTTTTCTATAAATATTTATTGTTGATTTCTCACATTTTATTTAGTTTTAATATTTTTTATAAATATCTACCAAAAATGAAACGTAAAAGTTTCTAACCTTATATAAGAGTCTGATTTAAAAATATTATGATCGGATGTTAGTGACGGTAGTTGTTGACATTGAATGGGCGCCTTTGGCTTTCAAAGTAAAAAGTGTTGAATAATTTCGGCGGGCTTTAGAACAGAACCACGACAGCTCAATTGGAAGAGCACCTGACCTGGAATGTCAGAAGGGTGCAGGTTCAAATCCTGCTCGTATAAATTTTTTTAACATTTGTGTTTTAAAAAAAAAACAAAAAAACTCAATTAATAATAAAGACACTTCTTTATTATTAATTGAGTTTTTTTTTAATTATCCATAGTTTCCTATTTCTAAACCAAATGTTCCGATCGGCATTTCAGCATTTATGACAGCCCTATCCTAGTGTGAGTTTTGTTTCTATCTTCTCGTATGTCGCCAGGAGGCGCTGCTTCGTTGCCATACTAATTTTCGTTTTCGTGATCAAATGACGAATGCAGCTCGTACTAGGCACCACTTATACCACATGAGTAAATACCCGAATAGAGTACAAGGAACTTGTCTTTATAGCGCGCAAGATTTATATCTACTTTGGTAGGGTTGTCACAGTCATTAGGATAAGATTACATTACACAGTGTACAGTAATTAACTGTATAAGGTCACTTTTTATCAACTGCAAATATTTTGTAAAAAAAAAATTTTTTTTAGAAATAGCTTTTAAAAAAATCTGGTTATTCAAATTCAAATCATTTAGGCATTAGTTGTTTTAGGCTAGTTTTTTTTTTTACTTTTCCTGACACAAAAATTGTAATATTTTTAAGAGGCTCTTTTGAATAAAATTAAGTGCACGTAAGTTTGTAATAAATAAAGAATTTTGTATTTTGTATTGTATTTGTACGTGTAAGCGCTGAAGGCATTGCGGCCTCACTGTTTCGGCTCCTATGAATTGAAACTACAGAAAGTGCTTTATTTTTCTTTTCAATCGAAATGTCTTTTGGCGTATTTCTTGAAAACTAGCGTATAAAAATGTAAGGTTTTTTCATAAAAATTGTTTATTATATATGTTGTTGAATTTATCCTCAAAATATTTTCAGTTGATAAAATGTGACCTTATATTTTACAGTAAACCACTAATTTAAATCAAACGTAACAAAACTCAAATAATCATAATATTTTACGAGCGATGACAGTTCACAACACGATACAACGCGTGTGACACTCACTGAGATTGTCCGCTGGCTGTGTTGGTGTAAACCGGTGTATCCTCTCGCGGCGCGTACGTGAACCCGTCGGTGAGCGGTCACGCACACATAACTCCGCAAACTTCCGTTCCACACCACAGCTAGGGTTGGCTGGAAGAGATATCTTCTAGAATTAGCTCACCTTTGATTTGTCTTATGTAACGTCTTTTTATATGTGTGTTTTATATGTGCAATAAAGGATTATTTAATAAAATAACCGGGCTATGTAATAGTGTACCTGTCGCAGCGCGCTCTCAGGAAACTTTAACTCTGTTCGGGTTTTTACTCATGTGATTAAGGTATAGACGCCTGAACTTATCCAAATCTGTCTGATTTCTTTAATATATGTTCACAAAAGTTCAAAGTCTGTTGAGGAAATCCGACTGTTTGTAGCAGGCGTACTTAAAAAATCTCCTAATTAATTTGAATTTAAAAGAATAGATAATGATATTGTTTGTATGTTTGCGCAGCATGATGTGTTGGAGGAGTCGTCGTCGCCGGCGCCGCCCGAGCCGCCGCCGCACAGGTCAGTTCCACGGTTGAGTCCCATCGCTGGGACACGAGCCCACGCCTAAGGCACTAGTAATTTTTTTTAAAGAGAATTTACTGATTTTCTCAGATGGCATTTTCAGCTTCACCGGACTTTTTTGTGGGCGGCGAGAAACTTAAAGGGTTCCTCAAGCCGTGTGAAACGAATCACATTCGGAGGTTTTCTGGAGGGAACGGCATCACGCACTAGTGCGTGTCCCCGTGCCCTACTAGATTCTCCAAGGGGTTCGGATCGGATCGGGGACAAGCTCTAGTAGTGTTGTTAAAAGGCTCGATCCTCCCGGGTATAAAACTATTGTTTTTAATACTTAGCACGGCAAATGACTCCATTTCACCTGATGTTAAGTGAAAATGGAGTCCAGATGCGACGACAACTGGTGCAGCGTGAAAACAACGCAGCATCAGTCACCCTCACCGTGCCGGCCCACGAGGTGCCTATCTCATCAGCAAAGGCAGGCGCAACCAGTGGTTCAACCGCGAGCCGCGCGCCAATGCTGTTGATAACAAGCAGGCGGCATACCGCGCTTGGATCAGGGGTAAAGCTCTTGAGGATCCCGAAACCCGCTCGATGAGAGCAGCCTATAATAATGCCACCAAGTCCTACAAAAGAGATGCCCAGCGCGTTGCACGGGTCGGCCAAGAACTACTGACGCATCCTACGGGCAGCCGTAGCTACTGGCGTCTGGCCAAAGCCGTGCAATCGAACTTTTGCCAACCCTCGCTGCCACCATTGAGATGTCCTGACGGAATTTTAGCTCTCAAGCCGCAGGAGAAGGTCGATCTCATGGCCAAACTCTTTGCGGCTAACTCCCGAATCGATGACTGCAATGCACAGCCACCTACATTCTCACTGTGGCCACACAATGCCCGATTTAAAAATCAGGCAGTGTGATGTCCGTGCGGAGCTGCAGTCAATCGATGTCCGGAAAGCTAATGGCCCTGTTGGCATCCCTCCAATATCCTAAAAATGTGTGCAGCGGAGTTGTCGCCCGTGCTAACGCGCCTTTACCGTCTCTCGCTCTCTTCAGGTTGTGTTCCGGAATCTTGGAGAGAGGCTAATGTGCAACCGGTCCCCAAAAAAGGAGATCGGGCAGATCCATCGAACTACCGCCCCATAGCCGTTACTTCAGTTTTGTCCAAAGTAATGGAGCGCATTTTAAATAAACAACTTGTCCACTACTTAGAAGAAAACTCCATAATTCACGATCACCAATACGGGTTTCGGCCGAAACGGTCAACGGATGATCTTCCGTCCCCCACGCTGTTCTTTCTGCATATCAATGATTTGCTTTCACTTGGAAATATTCATTGCTATGCAGATGACGATGAGATATAACGGTCACCTAGCGGCAGGACGGATCGAAACCGAGGTGAATCGAGTGAATCTTGTCATTGAGCTCAATCGGGTTTTGATCCAATTGGGGCTCTAATTGGGGCTCCAATAATCTGGTTGAGTTCAATGCCAAGAAAACAGGTATGTGCGTTCACGGCAAAAAAGTTACCATTCCTTCCTTTAGACAGATTGCAGCGTCGCGCTAAACGCATTATCGGCAATGCAGAAGTCGCAAATACTCTCGAATCTCTGTAATTGCGTAGAGATGTTGCGTCACTCAGCTTGTTTTATCGCTTATACCATGGCGAGTGCCCTGGACAGTTCTTTGACCTCATCCCACCTTCTCCCTTCCTCCATAAGAGTATACGTGCTGCTCTTCGGAGTCACCGCTTCACTGTCTCAAATATCCCATCGCGCACAAAGAAATTTGGTGACTCGTTTCTTTGTCGCACCTCCAAAAGGTGGAATAGTCTAAACTACTATTTATCTAAATAGCATCTGCTAACTTAGCATTTTAGGTGCTAGCCTACTATTTTTTTGTGGATCAATTTATTATTTCTCATTTACTAAATCAAAATTACCTATATGTGGAGATTTGTAAATAGCATTGGTTAACTCTTATTGTCTAGTTATAGTTGATATTTGACTGTAAATCTTCCAACAAGCAATTAAATAAATAAATAAATCTATCCGCAGAGACCAGGAGCTCCAGAACATAGTGATAGTAGACGACGACGACCCCCTCATCCCCCCCCAGCCCCCCGATCGCCCCCAGCCCGCCCTCGTCTCCATCGAGAAGCTGCTCGATGACCCTCGCTCCATCGACCTCAGCCTCACCCCCGACCAACAACAAGTCATCACTCGGGACGTCAACAAGCCAGAGTCCTTCGTATTGTACCCCATAGTGCAAGGAATAGACCAAGGGTTGTATGTGCCATATTTAAACGGAAAGATTGAGAATGGAAGCTTTCAATATGTAGACTTTGACGTGATACAACAGAACGTTTCCCAGGAGCATCAGCTGAATATCGCTCCGGAGTTTAACTTTAACATGACTAACACGAATTGGGGAAGCAACAGTGATTGTGAAGTGAAAGTGTTCGCGTATGACAGTGCTAGTGATGGGGGAGTGGCGGGGGACAAGGGGGAGTTCGGGGTTGTGGCGAGGCAAGCGGTGATGAGCAACGCCAGGGTGGATTGGGAGGACAAGATACCGATGGACGTGATCTCGTTTGTGGTGAGTTACAATGTTGTATGTTTAAAACCAGTGGTCGGCCGGCGTAGGCAGTGCTATTTCATGAGATTCGTCGATCGTGGCATAACGTGGACATACCCTCTCATGTAGAAATCACTTTTAATCGAATATTGCCTACATTTAATTTGCATAAATTAAATGTAGGCAATATTACCCTTAAAAGTCACCATTTTTTTAAAACTATAAATACTTATCTTGTCTTGTCTTATCATCAGTGATCGGAGTAGGTAGAGCTATTTTGGTTCATTGACCGTAAACGTTGATGTTAATATGGACATTCCGCGAGATTCTAACTGAAACTTTTTTTATAAACATCATCAAAGAAGGCTTGTCTTACGTCTTGGCAGTGGGCGCCATGACGTTGTCAAACTTACATTAGCGACGCGTTGCTTATTTCTATTGCGCACACGCGCGATGTTGCCGCGCAACACGGCTTTTGGAAACAAAAGAATACAATAGGGAGCTCCGCCGCTAGAAGAACGCACCTGTTTTTGTCTCTTTCTACAGCATTCAAATTGTTTATCGACAATATTTCGGGAATGTCCATATTAATACAACGTTTCGCAAATACAAAAAATAGCTCTACCTACTCCGATCACTGGTTATCGTTCACCCGATATGGCACCACCAACGCCAACCACTGGTTGTAACGAATCATTTCAATTGTAAATAGTAACAAGAATTATTGGATTCGATTGCGACTATTATTCTTTATAAGATGTCCTCAATGGGTAGAAAGTAAAATAGTTGGACTATTTCACACACATACACAGTCACACACACGCACTGACACCCACACACCACCCCCCCACACACAACCCCCCCACACACACATCCACACACCCCCCCCACACACACGAACCCACAAACCCCCCTCCCCCCCACACACCACACACACACCCACAAACCCCCCTCACCCCCACACACAGACACACCCGCACACCCTCACACCCACACACAAAACAAACCACCTCACCTACCTACATACACTTGTCGTAATCTACAATTGTCGTAATGCCTTGTATTGTACCCTATGTGGAGAGCAACTGCCTCCTGACATACAGGCTTTTAGCCTAGTTTTGGAGGCAGGACAAATTTTACTTGTGATCATGCCTTTGTAGATAATAAAGATTTATTATTTATTATTTCAAAATGCTTGTTTACCAAGTTCATTTGAAATAACAGAATAAAGAAATCTTGATTTTAAATAGAAAAGAAATCATTTCATTTAGTGTACTAACTACTAGGTTAGGTAGGTATATAACTTAGTTTGAACTTTATACACTTTTAAAGTTTCGCATTCTAGT
>OY720050.1:7554799-7919589 GCA_963082485.1 Eudonia mercurella | reverse complement strand
CTGTGGTAGTGCGTGCGGTGCGGTATGCTCACGGTCGCGGTCGCGGTCGCGGTGTTGCTCGAGGCGGTACCGCTCGCGCTCGCGCTCGTTGCCCTGCGTGTAGTGTGTCTGTGTCTGTGTGTCTGTGGTAGTGCGTGCGGTGCGGTATGCTCACGGTCGCGGTCGCGGTCGCGGTGTTGCTCGAGGCGGTACCGCTCGCGCTCGCGCTCGTTGCCCTGCGTGTAGTGTGTCTGTGTCTGTGTGTCTGTGGTAGTGCGTGCGGTGCGGTATGCTCACGGTCGCGGTCGCGGTCGCGGTGTTGCTCGAGGCGGTACCGCTCGCGCTCGCGCTCGTTGTCCTCGCGGCCCGAGTGCTTGATGTTGACGTCGGCGCCGCCGCGCCGCGTGCCGCCGAGGCCGCCGCCTGCGAACGAACTCAACGTCGAATCATTTAATATAAGTGTTATGAACCGAGATGAAAGTGCTAGTTCGTACAAATGGATTACATTATTAAACACAAATAAATACGAAGCTAAAAAAACGTATACATACATTGTTCAAACGACCTTTGAACATTTGGCTAGCGATTTACGCTGGCCCACTTCAGACAAACTGCAAGACAATGGACCACTGCAGTTTACACAGATGGCTCACGAGTTAGTAGTTATCATTGTGTGTACAATAAAATTAGTATTTAATCTGCATTTTGTGAATAAACTCTCTTTGTACTCGGACGACATCGTTGTATAATTGCTGCTACCTGGTAACTATATTCCTCTCACTGTGGCCAAGACACCCTTAGCTGTCAGTTCTGATCGGTCTTGTGAGTCTGCTTGACCGGCAGTGAGAAAATCCTACTCCTAACCCCCCCCCCCCCCCCCTCCCCCGTTTCCTCACCTTGCGTCTGTTGCCTTCTGTCTCGTAGTGCAGACATCCCGTACTTATTAATATATTTATTTATTACACATTTATGCTGTAGGTTAGGGTTTTAGGGCTTTAGGGACCTAGGGACTCAGATATTGTAGGACGGG
This sequence comes from Eudonia mercurella, assembly GCA_963082485.1. Classification (NCBI taxonomy): domain Eukaryota; kingdom Metazoa; phylum Arthropoda; class Insecta; order Lepidoptera; family Crambidae; genus Eudonia; species Eudonia mercurella. The sequence goes on along the minus strand of OY720050.1, from coordinate 7,918,580 downwards.
ACACCGTATAGGGAAGTTTCTCAGTCTCCTACAGTTTAAATTTAATGTGTAGCCTGCCGGTGCTTTAAGGTGGTGCCGCGCGGAATTTCGAAAATTTACGTGTTTTTAAGTCACTGGTGCTAGGCGCTGAATAGGTCATTACCATTAAAAGGACCAGTGTAGGTTAGCTTGATCCTTTCACAAGGCCATGGTTTTCTTGGAATTTGAAACAAATACCCAGAAACTGCATAAACAATACGTAAAAGTAATGATATCGAAAAACTTATTTCTTCAGGAACTTTGTAAATATAGCACAAATGAAACAATGATCCGACATCAAAATGTTTGTATTGATATTCCGCAGACCACTGTTGTCTTATTTTTCAATTAAAAAATAGGAATATGAAAATATTAAGACTTTTATTATTTTTTACCAAAACGCACATTATTATGATTTTACGAAAGTAAACATTGCTCTAATTAAATCACCAGCCTACTCTGTACAGATATGAGTGTGCGTGCGTATTCTTGTCGTGCGCCGTTGTCACACCACTGCCACGCGCCGCTCGCTCGCTATCATAAACAAACTTGAAACTCGCAGTTTTGCGTCCGCGCTGCACCCCCTTAACAAGATACCAAACTGAACACACAGTATTAAAACTATTTATTGACACTAACAATTACATTAGTCGGCAGCTGCACATACATTGATATACACCGACTGGCTAGACGACGAACGCGTTGAAGGTGTTTAAGAAGCCGATACCTGTTCTATTAAAAATAAAAAAACACCACCTTAATTTCTTACTTTTTTCCTAACTGAAATGGTCTTTCTGTTTATTTACAACTAGTGGACCCGGCGGACTTCGTACCGCTTTGATAGTTTCCATTCATTTCCGTGGGAATATCGGGATAAAAACTATCCTATGTGTTAATTTAGGTTATAAACTATCTGTATGCCAAATTTCATCCAAATCCATTCAGTAGTTTTTACGTGAAAGACTAACAAACATCCATCCATACTTACAAACTCTCGCGTTTATAATATTAGTAGGATTTACTACGCGGGCGAGGGGAGCGACTAGCGAGTCGTGTTCCGAGCGTGCGGTTGACCTTACTCGTGCGTTTAGTACATGCGAAATGCCGATAATTCACTTAAAATAACAAAATAACTTAAAAAACGCGTAATAACTCCCGTTTTTTAAAACTTGCTATAACCTTTTTTTAACTAAAAGGGATGTAGATAAGTTACTAGTTCACCTCCTTAAACGCGTCCGTCGTCTAACCTGTCACGGTGTATAAAAGGAACAATTAAGCTGTAGAAGCGACTAAAATACTTTAGTTTAGTAGTGGCGTTCAGAAGAGCGGATACCGGCCCTAGATTACTTGGTCCCCCATGCCACAGCAACCACAGTATATGACACTGCACATTTTTTTTTTATGTTAAAAGGCGGTAAGCGAGCAGGCGGGTCACCTGACTTTAGAGGAATCGCAGATGCGTTGCCGGCCTTGAGGAAGGAGTTGGATCTTGAGGAGGGAGTAAGAATTGGGAGAGGGGAGGGGTTAGAGACGGGCCTGCGGTACTTTCACTCACCGGACGAAACACAATAGCAAACGAGTGCCATTGTTTCACGCAGATATTCTGTGAGGGTGGTATTACACCGGGCGAGCCGGCCCATTCCGTGCTGCAACGCAGCGTGGCTCTATCGTCATTTTACCCTTGCTCCTCACTAGTCAGCTCTAAATCGTCCAGCCACCTATCCTTAACCCCACCACATCAACTAACACTACACATAACCTAGCCCCTTCACCATTCATTCTTATCGAGATTGTCCTACAACCCATTCTATAGCGACCACATTGATTGATTTTTTTTCCTACCACAGCCTTTTCAACAATTAGCCACTGACTCCTGGTTCATCCTTTACGCTCATCACACCAATCCCATATGCACATTCGTTATCTTACCTTGCCTTTTCACCAGTAAATGTTTAGATTGTATATGTATTTTACACAATTTTATGGCAATAAAAATTTATCTTATTTTATCATATCTTATCTTATCTTGATTGACTAATCATGTATCCCAAAGCGACCACAGAATTTGATTGTACTGTCTTACCCCCGCTTTTAAACAGGTAGCCCCTGTTTTCTGGTCACCCATCCTTAACCCCACCCACCACATCCCCGACCTCTTACACAGCCGTTGACCGTCTTCGCTTGCCGATAACAGTTACCTGTCTCCTGATCACCAATCCTAAACCCCACCACTCCTGCACAACCTCGATCTCTTACCCAATCTCCTCGGCAGCCACCCCTTGACGGTCCTGGCTCGCTCCACATCCACCAGTACCCGCTTCCCGTCGATTTCTTCCCGTCCGCGTGCTTATACGCCGCTGCAACAGTGGGCTCGTTTAGTGGGCGTGGGAGAGACGGTGGGATCCCACGGGCGTGTCTGTTCGATGTGTGGTGGCAGCAAAAGTGGGCATACTTGATGACGAGTTAAGTATAACTTGATAATCGCGTGCGGCGCGGCGCCGCCTGACATTTATAAATCACTATGCATTTAGTGTGTAAACATTGTAGAAAAGTGTTTAAGTGAATTTGTTAATGCAAATTAACATTACGAATGTTTTTAATTTGGTTATAGATTAACTGCCGCACTCATCAAAAGTCGCGTCAATCATCTTTGATGATTACTTAGCACCTAAAATTGTCTATTGTAAAATAGTCTCTAAGAATGACGTTATAAGCACATTTTCGACTGAACAATTGTAGGTGCTAAGTATCCATTAATAATGAGTCGTCGTCTATGTATTGACCAGTTTGATGAAACAATAAAAAAACTATGATACAGCTTACGTGTAAAAGTTGACACAACGCAAGTGCGTGTGTGTCACAGCATGAGTATGTGAGGAAGTGCGTGTGAGCAATCACAGTGTGTGCATGTGAATTTTGCGCAAGTGTGACACAATGTCAACGTTAGTGTGTCACACCGTGAGTTTGTGAGTGTCACTGCATGAGCATGAGTGTGTCGCGCTCGTTGCCGGCGTGTTAGTGTCTATACATACATGATGATGAGTTATAACCAGAGATCGAATAGGTAGAGCTATTTTTGGTACTTTTATACGAAATATAATACGATATAATAATATGGGCATGCCCTACGTCCCGCAGTTTAAAAATTAATCCCGGGATTTCATTTGAGTTGCAAGTTACTTAACTAAAAGCTTGACAATTCTTACGAAACCACATATCGCGCGATGCTTACAATGAGGTATATGGGTGAAAACACAGTGAAGTATGCGACATTTCCGAAACAATCACCATTGGAATTCGTTACACATACTTTTCGTTATAAAGTAGGTAAAGAGTGTCCCGCATTTTCGCTATTGTTCTATTTTGTTTCCACGGGCTGTGTTTTGCTTCCTACAAGGACGGCAACAACGCGCGTGTGCGCATTGATCTTTTGCGACTTTGGACATCCGATGTCGTTGATGTAAGTTTGGCAACGTCGCGTGTGCAATGGTTTACTTAAAACCAACTATTACATTTTTCTGTTACCTTCATTCATTTATTTTTTATTTTTAAAATCCCGGTATTGTAGTCGAAATCCCGGGGTATATCCATATTAACATATACGTTTGCGGTCAATGAACCAAAATAGCTCTACCTATTCCGATCACTGGTTATAACTTGATAATTATGTACAAAATGTTCAAATAATTTTTAACGCAGATTTTATTGCGAACAAATTACAAAAACACAAATGTTGAAAAAATTTCCACGAGCAGAATTTGAACCTGCATGCACCCTTCTGACATACCGGGTCAGGTGCTATTCCAATTGAGCTATCGTGGTTCTGACCAGCCCGCCGAAAATCGAGGATCAAATCCTGCTCGTGGAAATTTTTTCAACATTTGTGTTTTTGTAATTATGTACAATTATACTAGAACCTTTTAAAAAACACGCTTTTATTTAAATGTGCTAAAGAGAAAGAAAAAATTACTTTAAAACTTTACTATCAACTTATAATAACGTCATTACACAATTTATATAATTAAAAAGCTTGTCGTGAGATTTAAGTACTCTTATTTACTTAGATTGAAAACTTAATTATTTAAAAGTTATTAAATTTACTCGTTTATCTACACAAGTATATCTCGCGACAAGCTCTTACTTATATCATATAAATTGTGTAATGAATGACGTTATGAGTTGATAGTAAAAGTTTTAAAGTAAAATTTTCTTTTATTTCTTTTTAGCGCATTTAAATAAAAGCTTGTTTTTTAAAAAGATTCAACTTTAAAGACTTTTAATTTATTTTTTACTTTTTAGTTATCGCTGAACACGCTTCAAAAACTTAGTCCGCCGTATTGGATTTAATTTGACGTCACTTTATTTTTCGAGTTATTCTCAGCAAGCTCTTTTGATACCCATATTGTAAGAATGCATTAAAAATAATTAGTTCGCCATCTTGGGTGTGCCGCCATCTTGGATTTAGAATGACGTCACACAATTAACCATGCATTGTCATCCACTGAACATGTATACAAAATTTCAGCTCAATTGGTTAAAGATATCTGCTTCAAAATTGAGTTGCAAGATTCCACCCGAATTAACATACATACATACATACATACATACATACATACATACATACATACATACATACATACATTGCAAGTTAAATAAAATCAACTAGTCTCAGGAAGCTCCAGTTGAAGTCGAACCGAATTGGATTACAGATCCAATGCTCTGACCATGAATGTACGTGTTTATAAATGGTTATAGAGCAATGAAAAGAATGAATGAAAGAACGAATGCTAAAATGAGTATTTAAAAACCTTTTTATGAATCGCAAAATACAGATTTCATAAATTCACTCAAAATGCATAACTAGTTTCATAACTTCGGGGTGACCTAATACATTCTGTGTCACATAAATAATTACTTTATTTTTATTTAAAATTAAAAATAAATTACAATAATAATGAATATGTTCATTAATTACCAACCACTATGAAACAGACACGCACGCAAGATGCAAAACTACAAAATCGTTTCAGCTCATTTGGATCGATACAACAAGGAAAAATTATCAATCCATATAAACTGTATAAAATATAATATATTCAAAAAAATAAAAATATATAGATCCTTGTTCAAACCTGCTTCAATGCATTGTTTCAACATTTTGAAACAATTTTTTTCTTAGAAAAAAAATATTTTTTGTAAATGAAAATATATTTTTTCTTTAAAAAAATATAATACCTGTAAAAGACACATTGCATATACCTACTTTCATACCTACCGACCAAGCCGACTGACTCCGTGACTGAGTTTAATCAATTGGCATATGTGAGGTGTTAGCGAATTGTGATCAACATTTTTAAAGCAAAAAAAAAACTAAGAAGATTTGTTTTTTTATTTCAATAATTTGTTTCTCGATAATAACGTTAATGGATTAATATATTACGCTGTCCTACTAACCTAGTCTTGCCTGTATGGATATAAAAAACATTTTTATATATAATTATTGTAATTATTCATGTTAAAAAGGCAAAGATATACAACATAAACGATATTTATAAAACGATAAATTAAGTTAATAAATAATGTTTTTATTTGATCGCTTAACTGAAGTGAAAACCACTTTTTCTTAAATTAAAAGTTGGAAACTGGGGTAAATTATTATAATTTATTTATAAATTTAAAATATTATTACAATAGATTTTTAATTCAAGTAAAAAATATGAACTGTTACAATAACAGATAGATCATATTTTTAAATCAAAAATAGACTTTTGATTTAACAACATTTTTTATTTAAAAAAAAAAAAATACTCGAGCCGAAACGCATTACACAAATCCGAAAAACACCTCTCATATGTTAAATAAAAATGTCATACCCACCGTTTGCAATACCTACCGTCAATTTTACTTACTTCTTTTTTTACAATATCCATCATCCGGTTTTTTTACTTACTTCTTTTTACCATTTTACATTATTTTACCGAAATCCATGTTGAGCATGCGAACCCACATTTACCTGGTGCGCTTTTACTTACGACATTGCGCATTGACTTATCAAAACACTGACAACGACTACAGTTTTTTTACCAAAAAAAAAACAAAAATATATTTTTTGACGGATTTTTAAATAATTAAAATATAGTTGTATGTTGGTTTCTTACCACCACATACAAACCTAATAACTTGGCCGGTATACTGAAGTGAAGGGTCATACGGCTGGGTCTGCGGTCGAAATAGAAAAACTCTTATTAATCATATACATAAAGAGGCGCCGTTGGTGCTAGTTTTTTAATTTGCTTTATTTCTCGTTAATCAAGGTTTTAATTTAAACCTCATGGTCAACCTTTTTGGAGTAGTGTTGCCATAGATGAAATATTGAATCGCGGGATATGACAACGTTCTTTTTAAAAGTTTACTGAATATTTACTTAATTAAATAAAATATTGAGAGTAATAAATTACCCTACATAAAATGAAAAATAAAATTACGCACGGTTTTAAAACTCTACAAGTAGTTTATAAATTGCTAAGCATTGTACTCCGAAAACAAAACGGAACGTATTTTTTGAAGATATTACTAGTTTCTCATTAATTTTTTAATTTATTTTTCAGAGCTATAGTAAATACTGCCCTTTAAATAGACCTTAATATTACCTACTGCGCTAATAGCGTCGTTAGCGACAAAACGTAGCAGGAGTATCTTCTGTTTGCCTGTTTTTATATATTATCATATCACGCATCGATAGTAAATAGATTAAAAATTTAAAAAAAGAAATAACACAGATTTTAACCGATGACAGTTGTTCGAACACAATGGGTATGAAAGAATACAACAAATACACTATAAACACTAGTTCTTTTAAACTAGTTTTTTTTTTAAACTATAATTTGTACAGAACAAAGATGTCAATACTAAAAGTAATAAAGAAGCAGGATGCGCGAATCGAGACCAAACAGGGTATTTTAACTTTGAACAAATACGAAGAATCTTGGGTACCCAAGATTCTTCTACAAAAAAAGGGTTTATTATACTTTTTTTTCTTTTTTCGACCTCCGATAAGAGATGATTGGCACAAGAAGAAGAGGAAGAAAAAAGAAAAAATAAAGTGTTACTTAATTTAAAGCTGTAAAATGTTATAAGTTACTTACTAAATCAGTAAACAAAGATCACATATTACAATTTTTTTTTGTATTCCTTCAACACTAAAAACCCTTTCAACATAGCGTTTCGATTCGCTATATTTTTCGTACAAAAAAACTCAACAACAAACTGCTCCAAAAAGGTTGAGCCTTCTCAAAGTCATGCCACTCAAATGACCGAGAGACCACACAATTGTCAAGATTTTTTTACCAATCAACATTATCACTATAAAAAATTATTGCTTTATGCCAAGATTTATAAAGCCTTTGCAGAGTCCGTGGTCACAGGGAGACTGAGGTGTTAGTTGTCTCATAATTAGCAAGTAGCTTGTATACCCTCATTTGACCACGGAGCCTGCAAAGGGTTCGAAACCTCAGGATAAACATTAAATGAAAACTAAACGCGAGTAGATCCATAAAAGGTTCGCGTAAACATAAGAAAACAAGTATATTTATAAATTTAAATATTTTTAACTCACTTACTCACTCACTATAAGATTAGCTACTCGTTTGAAGATAAACAAAATTGTTAAACTGGCAGTCTGACAACATTGGCCACTCAACTAAAAAGCAATTGGCAAAAAAAACTTGACAATTGTTTATTAAAAATAATGGTAGTGTTTTTTTAATTATTGCTGGGGGACGGACACTTTGCTATTTTATAAAGTGACGAAACGAAACGCAACAACTAAGTTTTTAAAACTGTTTTTGCCGATTCTGTTATTATTATGCAGATTTAGTTTATTTTTAGAATGGATCGACTGGAATGGACAAACTATTTACCCAATCTATAATATTTTCGGATTTTAAATACTTACCTATAAGGATCAATTACCTATTGGATTTTATAGAAAAATTATCATGGCGATAATAGTTAGATAAATATCAAAGATTATAGCAAAAAATCCTTAAGGAATATTATCTATATTTTTTCGACGAACGTGTCTTACCGCACTCACACGCACGCACGTGTATCTTCGCGTTTCCGGCAATAGAATAAAATATATGTGGTTACTGCATTGATCAAATGCAATAAAATTTAAAGATTTTATTTTTTTATAGTTATATTACGCATTTATTAATTTGTTAGAAATACATAACAAACTAAACGACTCGCTCCGGTGATAATTCGAAAATTATCAGATAAATTATTAGTAAATTTGAGTAAATATACCTATATCAGACAACAATAAGACAATTATTACACAATTATCGCAAAAATATTCGATAATTTTCAAATAATTTAATTAAAGAAATAATTTTCACTCAGCCCACGTGTTTGTTTCCTTTACACTATACATAGGTCCGTCCCCCGCACTGCGTGGAGGGTTGGCGGTTACTCACAGTGCATGTCCCGCTCGTGCTCATACTCGATGAAGGCGTACCCGCGCGGCTTGTCGTTGTCCTTGTTGAATACCATGTAAATCTGCGGGGAATCATTCATCATCATCATCATCAGCTCATTTTATGTCCCCACTGCTGGGGCACGAGCCTTCCCTATGGATGGATAGAGAGAACAGGCCATAAACCACCACGCGGGCCCAGTGCGGGCAGAGGTGATAAGACACCTAATGTTAAGTGATGATAAGGCTGCACTATACTCGGCATCCTCAATTACTTAGTCACTGGTTATATTATCTCTAGCTGACGAAACACAACAATGCTACAAACATTGACGTTATGGCAACATTTTAGATAAGATGGCGTTACAGCCAGGCGAACAAACCAGCCCTACCACCAACCAAACAGAGTACACAAAATATGGGGTTCATGGCTGGGAATCGAACCGGAGACTTCTAGGTCTGGGACCGGTACCACTAGACTCAGAGTCGGTTCAAATCTTCAGTAATGAAGAAGTCTTAAAGATGGGGTAGTACTAACATCCCAATGAGTACTGAGAGAGAAACATCTGAGATGGAATAAGATAATTTCGAAAGTAGATATGAACTAACCTTTTTGATTGTTCCATATCCTTCAAATTCTCTTCGGAGTTTGGACTCCGATGTGTCGTAGTTCTGTAAAAAAAGAAACACTGTTACCTCTTGCTGTGGACTTGTAAATATTAAAATTTAAAGCAATATAATTTGGTATGTGGAGTGAAAGAAAGAAAAAACTTAGAAAACACGTTTTGTAATCTCAAACACAATATAAGGAGACTATAATTTGTATGAATGGGCATTATAATTTGTATAAAGTTTTATGTCGTTGTTACTTGTATGAAGCTTCAGCTTATTTTGTGTCCTAAGGGGGATTAGAATAAATTCTTTTCTTTGTTATTGCTTCCTCAAATGCCACGTGAAGAGTCACCTCGTGGGCCGGCAGGGTGAGCAGGGCCAGACTGTGAGTTTAGGGGACCCTGGGCTATACTACTTAGGGGCCCTGGCCAATACAAAGATTAAAAACAATCGCTTGGAACGTACCACCCTGGCCACGAACAGCGTCTTGAACGGGTCAGCGGTCGCCCGCGGGTTGGCCGCCGGGTCCCACAGCGCGATCTCCTGCTCCAGCTTGTAAGCGGTCTGCTCGGCGCGCTCGCGGCGGCGGCGCTCCAGCCGCTCCTCGCGTGTCTCCACGCGGGTGGGGGGCGGCGTCTCCGATGGGTGCTGGGACAAAACGTATTTTATTATTATTATAGGTAATTTAACTTACAACTTTGGGGGTTACACATGCAACTCAAATTTGAACATAGATATACTAAGAGCTGAAAACTCTATTTTAATGAGTGCGAGTGCGCGTATATAATGCTCCATGGTTTATCAGAAACTCGGAAGTTCACAATCACCTGAACATTAGCACCGTAATGGAGGAAACACGAAACTATGGTAATAACTTCAGAACCATCCAAACCTGCTTGCAATGCAGCTTGTCTCGGACACAATAAAGTGTCTAAAAAGGTGCTTATAGACTTGGACTCTATTCTGTGAATTCATGCCCATAAAGAGTTTCCCGCTGGGGAGTTGAGTCTCCTTGCCAAAAAACACTCAACACATCTGCTCATAGCCTAAGGGCTGAACGCAAGATAAAATGAGAGAGAAAAAATAGGTAATTTAGACAGGCAGTTGCAACAACTGTATGTCCAATGTATGTTTAAACTGTAACTCAATTATGTTTTAATTTTTTTGTTCTAGTCTATTCCTTATCAACAGGCAGTCGCTCAAAAAGTACTTATGTGGGTGGTTGTGGGAAATTATTTAAGTGAGTTTACAACTGTGTTGCTTCAAATGTGGATATTTGTGTTTGTTGCTTCAAAGCTCTGTATTTCATAGTCACCAGTATGAATGCGCTCGGTAGCGAGGTCATTAGAAGTAATTTTAAATGAAAAACTAAAAAGTTCTTAGTTTCAAAACAGTGACACCTAAACGCGTGCACTTTACTATCACAAAATTTCTCAAATATTGCAAATTTAATACTTTAACATAAGTATGCATATTTTAAATTGTACTTTTGCTTGAACACAACTAACAAGTACAATAAAAATCAAACCTATCAAAATTTAGTCCATAAGGGCGAAAATATATTGATTTTCATAATTTTGAAATTTTCAAAGAAACTATGACTCTCCTAGATCTGAAACTTTGCACAAATAATTTCTTTAACCCGTCCCGCGCTGTAGGTATAATTAGCGGGTCACCTTACGTACGACCGTGCATACATATGGCGCGTGAGGACTTAATATAAATCTTTTAGTTAAAAAATATTAAGAACATCCAACCTTGGTTACACGATTGTACAGACTTTACTAAACACTACTTTCTTTTATTTACTTTATTTATGTACACCAACAGAATACCATCGGGTCATGGCATAATATAAAATGTTTACTGTTTAGGCTAGACAGTAGTCCCATAGTCCCACATTTAGTGTACACAACATGCTAAAGACAGTTAAGGGGGTGCAGCGCAGACGCAAAACTGCGAGTTTCAAGTTTCTTTATGATAGCGAGCGAGCGGCGCGTGGCAGTGGTGTGACAACGGCGCACGACAAGAATACGCACGCACACTAATATCTGTACAGAGTAGGCTGGTGATTTAATTAGAGCAATGTTTACTTTCGTAAAATTATAGGCGTTTGGGTAAAAAATAATAAAAGTCTTAATATTTTCATATTCATGTTTTTTAATTGAAAAATAAGACAACAGTGACCTGTGGAATATCAATACAAACATTTTGATGTTGGATCATTGTTTAATTTGTGCTATATTTACAAAGTTTCTGAAGAAATAAGTTTTTAGATATCATTATTTTATGTATTGTTTATGCAGTTTCTGGGTATTTGTTTTAAATTCCAAGACAACCACGACCTTGTGAAAGGATCAAGCTAACCTACACTAGTCCTTTTAATGTATATGACCTATTCAGCGCCTAGCACCAGTGACTTAAAAACACGTAAATTTTCAAATTCCACTCTGCACCCCCTTAATAAAAAACAATATAAAACTGTAATTTAAAAATGTAAATTAATATAATGTCATTCTATTTGGTTTTGACAGCATAAACAGATTTTATGGGCATTTAAAAATTAACATTCCTCAAGCCAAGTACTGACCGAGTAATCAAACCTCTTTGGTTTTCTGTAGTGGCTGCTATCATTCATATTCTGGTAGTCCCAGTACGCTACCACTGGTTTCAGACCCTTACTTAAGTCTTTTTTTTAAGGCTAGGTGAAATACTTTGCCCATACTCTGGGGCTGGGGGGGCAACCCCGGGTTATGTGGGACTTTCCTCTAGTCTAGTCTTTCCTTCGTCTAGCCTCGAAGGCGCGACGAGGGGAGTCTAAACACTGAAAACTAACCTGATTGGGAGGGGGGGGGCAAACAAGTTAACAAGACAATGCAAAACTATTAATTTATGGTTGGCGTCAGAAACAGATATGAAGGTGGTCACCAGGCTAATCATAAACCTACCTAAGTGTGCAAAAGCTATAAATGAAAGGCCGGTATGCTTCAAGCTATGGCATATGACAGACGTTACTAACCTCAAACACGTTAAGAAATGCTCCGACTCCATCGTAGCCTTTCTGTTTCTTCTCGTGAGGAAGCTTCGCTGCAGGCGGGAGGTAGGGAACGGGGTCGCGGGCCGCGAAAAGGGCGAGTAAGTTCGGTGGCAAAAACTGCGTCATTTTTCACCACGCTTCAAACGTTAATTTATAGACACTAGACACAACGTAAATAAGTATACACATTACATGACCACCACAAAAACTCAACCGTCAACACTTAAACGACTATATATTTGGTTTATTTAAATAACAAATATTTCACTATGCAATAAACACGGAAAAACACAGCACAAAAATCACCACAGTAAGCATCTACGGCCATCCGCCATTTGTGAATGAATGAATGAATGAATTTATGAATTTTGGAAGCAAGCGCTGCCGCTTGTCTTTTTTTTTTACGTATATTTGCTTTGCGTTTCGTTTCCCTTGTTCAAGATCTTAATTCGTGGCGTGTAGATACTCTCACTGTGCGACTTATAACTGCGTTCACGACTGCTGAATTATAAATATTAATTACTCTTAGGCTAAATCCTTACTTAAAATAATTAATAGTTGGTGACTGGGCTGATAGTTGAGTTTCCTAAATAAATAATCTTAAATTGTAACATATTTATAATAGAATTTAATAGAATAGTGGTCGTATGAGTTCCCATAAAAAAGCAATTCGGGATATTCTTGACAGCACTCTCTAATAATCGCACGAAGCCAGCAACAAACAAAATAATTTATTTCCTCGGACTTCTTGGCGGGAAAGTGAAGAGTTATGTCTGCGGTTTTGTTTTATTTTCTAAAATTTGTGTTATGTCAAATATTAATGTGAAATAATGATGGATTATTAACCGCTAAGTGTTCGTGAGTGTGCATGAGTGTTGGCAAATGAAACAAAACAGTGCAACAACACTTTTCAAACTCAAGAAGTCCGCCCGAGGACTTAGTAAAGCCCCAAATCTTTACTGAGATACTCGAGAGGTTGGGGGGTATATCATTTCTCACTTCTCATTTCTATTATCATTCATCATCATCATACAGAAAAGAAATATTGATTATTTATGTAATACTTGTTAGAAGTATTACTTTGACACTGGCTAAATGTGCTAATCGTACGAAGCCATCAACAAAATAAAAAATCCGAGGAAATACCCTCGGACTTCTTGGCGGGAAAGTGAAGTCATGTTTGCGGTTGTTTTATTTTCAAAAATTTGTGTTATTTCGAGTATTAATGTAAATTAATGGTGGATTATTAACCGTTAAGTGTTCGTGAGTGTGCATGAGTGTTGGCAAATGAAAAATAACAGTGCAACGTCATTTTTCAAATTCTCTCAAGAAGTCCGCGTGAGGACTTAGTAAAGCCCCACATCTTTACTGAGATACTCGAGGGGTTGGGGGTATATCATTTCTTACTTCTCATTTCTATTATCATTCATCATCATCATACTGGAAGGAAGTATTGTTTAAAATGTATTACTTGTAAGAAAAAATACAAAAAGATCTATTTCCTATTGTAATATTGATTTCAAAAGGTGAGATGTCAAAATATTGCACATCATATGCGACTACTGTAAGGCTTGTTCGTTTTTTTTTATTTTATGGAAAAGTCAATCTACTTACTTATGATTTTGCATGTTATTACAGTGTTCTTTATAGTACTTTGTTGCATGGCTATGTTTCGGGAATATACACCTCTTACCAAACACCTGTAGATATAAATGAGCTGATAATGGTGAAAGATGGGGTCTACCAAAGAGTACTAAATGAGCTGATAATGGTGAACGATGGGGTCAACCAAAGAGTACTAAATGAGCTGATAATGGTGAACGATGGAGTCAACCAAAGAGAAATAAATGAGCTGATAATGGTGAACGATGGGGTCAACCAAAGAGTACTAAATGAGCTGATAATGGTGAACGATGGGGTCAACCAAAGAGTACTAAATGAGCTGATAATGGTGAACGATGGGGTCAACCAAAGAGTACAAGGGTATAATAAAACAAGCAAAATAGGGAAACAAATGTCTTTTGTACATTCGATACGAGAAATAAATCATGTAAATGACGATACAAAGAGTGGTTATCCCGTACAGCACTAGCAATAACCTCGTGCTGTGCAAGAAGGTAATGAACTTGTTGCGCTCGCGGGCACGCGGCTCCTCTTCTGCCATTCTTACTCTTCTTCTTCTCACGTGTGTTTATAAAAAGTTTCTAAAAATAGAACGCATCGTTATTAGCGTTTAGTTATTCAACGGGCAACTTCGTTTTGGATCGACATTTTTTTCCTATAATCATTAAAAATAAGGTCAGCAATTACTGATTTGCGACTGTAGCGATAAATTAATACCGACAAGCAGTCCATCTATATACATATAATGACTTGTCCTGACTGATTCATCATCGCCGAGCCGAAACCGCTGGAGCTAATTAGATGAAATTTGGACGGTAGGTTAATTGAGTGATGTAACCAGCCACTAAGAAAGGACTTTACGAAAATCATACCCTAAGGGGGTCAAATAGGGGGTGAAAGACTGACATGTCTCAGGAAGTTTATTTAGTTTAAAGGAGTAAAAAAGAGAAGGTTTTTTTTGGGGAAATTGTTATATTTAAAGTATTATCTATAAAAATGAATAATTTAATCGACCTATAGATTTTTCAATAAAAATAAAGAACGGCGTGTTTTTGCAATTTTCGAAAAATCTCCCCTAGAGGGGTGAAATAAGGGTGCAAAGCTTGTATGGAAATCTGTCATTCCTTAAATTTTGGTATTTGGCCAGGCTCCCAGACTTCAGATCGCTTAGCGCTTATGGGAAAGAGAGAGCTATATCGCGCGTATGCGTTTCATGTTTCGGTATTATACTTATATATACGGTACATATATTACCAAACACCCTGTAGAATGGATAGTATAGTACAGTGCGATTCAAATAAATGGTGGCTGTGAAGTTAGTCACAAGTCGTGTCGACGCACGCACGCAGTAGCGAATTAAGGTGTCAGCGGGACGTTACAGGGCGGGAGAACGAGGCACACCTGCGTCCGATCCGGGGGCCTACCTAACTCTCTCGCTTTGGATCTCTTTGAAGGCGAGGCGAGGAGGAGGCGTCATCTTGTCATTTCGAAAGGAATATGAAAGCAATATCGAAAGCTATAGACTATAGCTTGCGATATCATTCGATATTATATTCGCGAAAAGCGATCGAAAGCGAGAGAGTTAGGCGGTTGGGGGCCTGATCCGCCCCCCAACCGCCTAACACTCTCGCTTTCGATCGCTTTGAAGGCGAGGCCCTCGCCTCGCTTTCTAATATAACATCGAAATATAATATCGAATAATATCGAAAGCTATGGCCTCTAGCTTTCGATATGGCTTTCATATTGCTTTCGAAATGACAAGATGACGCCTCCTCCTCGCCTCGCCTTCAAAGCGATCGAAAGCGAGAGAGTTAGGCGGTCGGAGAATCTAGTAGGGCACGGGGACGCGCACTAGTGCGCGATGCCGTTCCTTCTAGAAAACCTCCGAAGGTGATTCGTTTCACACGGCTTGAGGGACCCTTTACGTTCCTCGCCGCCCCCAAAAAAGCCCGGTGAAGCTGAAAATGCCGTCTGATGCAATCAGCAATCTCTCTTCAAAAAAACACCTGCTCGCACCGGCACTCACAGTCACAGCTGACTTCACAGCCGCCATCCTATTTGAATCGCACTATACTAACTACCAGTAATAAATTATACCTTACCCACATTGTTTACTCATACAGGAACAGTTAGTGTAACAAGCGCCCGCCAGGTGGCGCCACTCGCAGCTGCACAAAAAAAAAAAAAAACAAGTTGTTAGGATATCCAACTATACTGGCTTCCATATTCTTCGTTCGTGTAAGAAAGTTATTTATTTACCAATCTAGCTATTTGGTAGATTAGGGAAATATACCTATGGCCCAATAATATGCAAACCATCATCTCGTACGGAAAAGATTAAATAGTCCGCAGACGTTATAAAGTCGATAAACACCTAGGGCCTTACAAATAAAGTAAATAAATAAATTTCCAAAAAGGGAAGTTTTGGAAATATCGTTTCATACAAAATGTAGGTATATGAATGAGCGTAATAATTATGTTAACGGAGACACGGACGGGACGTGGACGTGGCACTCACGAGGAAAAATATTGTGCCGACGATGTTCAGTACGTCCCGCCCCGCGCGTGCCCCCCCCCCCTTCACTTTATGATTCAATGACATTCTACGATTTTTGAAATGTTTGTCTATCTGTCTGTATGTCCTCTTATAACTCAAGAACGGCTTGACCGATCTTGATGAAAATTTGTATGTAGTAAGAACATGAGATTGTGCAAATGATATGCTATAAAAAAATCACAATTTCACGCTCAGCAAAGCGGGCGGGTGACGAATCTTGATGAAAATTCTTGAAATGAAAAATCCATCTTTCCTTGTTCACATCACTAGCACATTAGATCCGAGTCACTGTCACGGTGCGTATTCATTTACTCCACGCCCCCGTTTTGAACGAGGCAGTCACGTCACCGTCCCGTTCACGTTCCGTCCGAGTTATTATCCCGTCACGTATGCAGCGACCTTTAACGGGTCTTTGTTTATTTGTAAGACCCTAGAGTAGCGTCACCAATGTTCGACAGGAACAAGAGATTGACATTCTTTTCCTTTAATCATGAAAAATAGGGATCAGGAGGCTTACCACAAGCTCTAATAGCAGTATTATTGCAGTTGTGAAAGCGAGACGCGTGTAGCGGCGAATATACCTGCGTCTCTTTTCTACAACTGCAATAATACTGCTATAAGAGCTCATAGTAGGGGCACAGTAAATAAATAAAATACAGACCACTAGACCGCTTGCTTCCTAGCTATCTTTTCGTTAGATTTATAGCGAAGGGTAAGGCACACTAGCGCCGCTAATGGATTTAATTTGATAACTGCTAAACTGTGTTTTTCAAACATTGTGGACCTTCCGACACTAGGCAAACATCTATTATTTAATAATTGTGCACTACTTTTAGGTTTGTTTTTGTATTCATTTGCTAATAACAAAAGTGGCCATTGTTTGTGAATAAATGCGATAGCCCGTTTTGTGAATAAACCACACAACAAAAAGTAGTGCACAATTATTAAATATATACTATGGATGCTTTTCTGTTGTCGGACGGTACGCAATGTTTAAAAAAAGATCCGGTCGGTGGCGCTAGTGTGCCTTACCCTTTGCTTTAAATGAAATCTGTTTAATTAATGGCGACGAAAACTGTGTCCGTTAAGCTAGCGTACACATGGTCTAATTCACGTTTGTTGTTATGCCCTCTTTTAGTGCGTAATTACTGCAAACATAAAATAATAAGTGCCTCCTTAGTTTAAAAAAATAAAGACATTTTTTAGTGTGTACGCTGGAATCACGATCAAGCTGGCGTACACGTGATCGTTCTCGAAAACTAATTATATTATAGCAACGAAATTTACACGCACATTTAGTGATAATTAGTGCCCCCACTATGCAAAATTTCATAATGAGTGCTCTTAAAGGAACGGAGATATTGAACAAGACTTGTGAATGACCTTTCCAGCAGGCGTCTATACAGCGTACCCATATTAGTGCTTACAGAAAGCGAACTTCTCTTTTTATGATTGTTATATGTTGTTTTAGTTTATAGTTTATGTGAATTTGCAGTGGAACTATGTAAAAAAAATATGTTAAGTTACAGGAACAAATGTGTGGTCATACAGTCGCACACAAAAGTAATATTATTAGTGACAGATCATTATTACATAGAGAGATAACGTAAGTTTTTCTAATAGACTAGCTGACCCGGCGGACTTCGTACCGCATTTTTTTTAGTATAGCCTATGTTACTCAGCGCTAATGTAGCATTATAATGGTTAAAGAATTTTTTAAATCGGTCCACTAGTTTTTGAGTTTATTCGTTACAAACATACATACATTCCTCTTTATAATATTAGTATAGATTTAGACCATGTGTACGCCAGAACGGACACCGAAAACTGTGTCGAACACTGTGCCCCTACTATGAGCTCTTATAGCAGTATTATTGCAGTTGTGGAAAAGAGACGCGAGTATATTCGCCGCTACACGCGTCTCGCTTTCACAACTGCAATAATACTGCTATAAGAGCTTGTGGTAAGCCTCCTGTACCACTACAAAACTGCTTTTGCTAAAACCGCTCGGGGTGTCGGTAGCTCAGCGGTCAGAGACCGTTTATCCAAAGGTCGTGGATTCGATTGCCACTCAAGCTTCCTCGGCTGGTTGATTTTTTCTAGACCAAAATTTTATCTTGTATAGCATTTAAACGCAAAAAAAAAAATAATAGGTTATATTATAGTGTTATTCAGTAAGTACCTTTGTGTTGGTCAGCTACAGGAGATCATCAACATTTTTCATCAGAGCGTGGCGTGGTAACGTAATGACACCCGGGGACCTTTTCTTAGTTTCTACTGTCTTACAAATTGTACAAATACAGTCTATAATTCGCTTTGAAACTGGTATTGACACCCAAGTATCCCTATGAATTGTGATCCAAACGTTTTTGTCGTACGAATGAACAAATCGAATGGATCTGACATGTGAAGACAGACCCAAAGAGAATGTAACACTAGGTTTACCTCCACGATTTCTTGTCTACGATTCAGAAGAATAAACACAGATAATAAATAAAACAGTAACTTGTTATAGAGTCGGGTTCCAATGAGTTCCATATTATTCTGAGAGTTCCATCATTAAGAGACTTGCCACACCATCAGAACAATAAAGAGGTACCTAAAGTCAGGTAAAGTTTATGACTTTGCTTGTTTGTTTGAGGAGTGTAAGCTCTGGAACTGCTGGTTCAATTTGAAAAATATTTCAGTGGTAGAATGCTACATTACTTTAAAATAGTTTATTTTAAAAATCTGTATTCCACGCGGATGAAGTCGCGGTTAAAGTGTTAGTCTTTTATCTCTCTCTTCTGACCGATTTCGGCCACAGCGACTGTATGCACTGGATAGGCATATCTTCTCAGTGTGGGCTTCGCTGCTCCGCCCTTAAATGTACTCTGAAGTGGTTTACGTAGGTAGCCCAAGTAACACATCAAAGCAGTATAACGGCTGACTTACAGCATCTCTCCGCATTTTGTTCAGTTTATTCTATAGTAGCATTACAAAGGTTTATACGGCTACTATAATGCTTATTTGGGCTCAAATTATACAGCTTTAGATTCTAAATAGGTTCACAATAGATGTTTAATTGGCATTACAGAGGCATTATATTAGCATTATTGTGGTCAAGGAAGGTAACAATTGCATTAACCCCTTGAGCGTCGAGCGACCAGCAGGTGGCCGATAACAATTAAAATTCTATTGTGTATTCGACGCTTGAGCACTTAAAGAAGCATTATTATGGTCAATGAAGTTGCTAATCGCATTACAGAAGCACTGAGCTAGCATTATTTTTGATAATGAAGATGTTAATTGCATTACAAAAGCATTAGACGAGCTATTTAAGTGTTTACAGTTAGAACTTAATAAACCCTACCCTACATCATTGCAAAAACATCTCTAACACCACGGTACAAATGTTTATAATACATTGACGTTGTAATTAAACTATTTTGTCTCGCAATATAATAAAATAATGGACGAAGACTGTCTATGTCAAAACGCTTGATTCATCATCATCATCATCATCTCAGCCAAAAAGACGTCCACTGTTGGACAAAGACCTCCCTCAGGAATAAATCATTTTGAGGGGAATTTGCCATAATCGCCACGTTTGGCAGGCGGGTTGGCGATCGCAGTAAGGTGAGAATAATCACAGAGAGACGCTGCTGCCCATCCTCTGGAATGGTCCCATAGTCGCCTTCTACGACACCCACGGGAAGAGATGGGGTGGTGCAATTCTTTACACCCGGCACCACACGGGGACGCCATTGAGTGCCATCTTCATACTGAAGTTTGGAGATCAGTATACAAAATTTTCTGCGATCCCATATAGATTGTCAAGTTTTAACTGACAATAACTAAGTCCAGGGCGGTAACCAAGAGCTCTTATAGCAGTATTATTGCAGTTGTGAAAACGAGACACGTGTATATACTTGCGTCTCTTTTCCACAACTGCAATAATACTGCTATACGAGCTCATAGTTAGGGGGCAGTCCACTGTTTGATGTCGTCCACCCATCTGCGTCGCGGACGTCCTTCCGGCTCATACTAGACACCTTTCCCCCGTGTGCGAGAGGGACGCTTGACGCGTGACACCTTGAGAAGTTTTGCAGTAAGGGTAGTAACTGCACAGTGGAGTAATACCGCTGGCTTGCATTGTAAATCACATCAAATTACTAGAAAAATTCAACAAGTCTTCTGGGGCCTCGGAAGGTCAGCAGCGGTCAGTGCATTGGACCTGTTATCCAAAAGTCGTGGCTTCCATTCCCACCGAACTTCCTGATGTTGAATTTTTCTAGTAAAATTTTATACAATGATTTATTTACATAGATATAATTTTACGCAATTATTGTTGCGGAACAAATTACAATTTGAAAAAAGGACAAAGTGTTAAAAAAATTCCACGAGCGGGATTCCAACCCGCACCCCATGACATGCCGGGTCAGGTGCACTACCAACTATGCTATCGTGGCTCAGTCCAACTCGCCGAAATTAATCAACACTATCTACTCTTACTCTGTAAGCCAAAGGAGCCCTATTCAACACTGTCTTTTTTCTTTTTTCAAATTAAAAATTGACACGCTAACAAAAACGAGAATTTGTATGTAAAAATTTGGGTCGATCCCACTTTATCGTTATAAAGTTGATTTAGTGGGACAAAGCTTTTTTTCTAATTATGTCCCACTTTATCCACTGATGACAAACACATTGCGACTTTTTGTAGCGAGTAGCGCGCTACTCACGCCGCTGGCTCAGCAGCTCAGGCTGCTTGCACACGCACGTTTCTTATTACAAGCTTTTGTTTAGCTTGCCCTGTAACAAATTTATTTATTTATTTGTTTATTTATTTGTTTGTTTGGGTCAAATCTAGTAATTGAAATTTGACCCCCTTCCTGTTGACGGATTGAGCTGAAATTTTGCATGCATGTGTAAATCGGATGACAATGCAAAATTATTATGACATGGAGCTGATCTGATCTGATCTTTTTATTTTTATTTATTTATATATTTTTTTAAAGTACTTTTTTCGTTTATTTGTTTTTTTTTAACATGGCCAGTATGCAGTTCCTGTATTGAGATAAGTCCCAATGGATATAGTGGGACAAACAGTCCCAGATCCACCCAAAAATTTCTACACTTCTCCTTTGTCGCCAGGAGGCGCTGCTAAATAGCCATACTTATAAGTCCAATGACCATACTAATTTTTGTTTTCGTAAACGTTACCGAATGAATACGGATACTAAATAAAAGTCATAATAGGCACCCAGAAATATACCACAAACAATACGATCACGAGTTTATTCATTTGAAATGTTTCGGACGAGTAGAATAACGATGATCGCGGCGGCGGCAACCAGCGACACCAGCAATATGACGAGGATGATGCACAGGAACCGGCGGCCCAGCAGCGTGTCCTGCCCCACGAGGGGCCCGCGCAGCCGAAACGCGCTGTGGTGCTGCGGATGTATGTGGGGCTTCAACGTCTCCATGACTACCAATTGTTATTACCACCACCTGTTCTGGAACGAATAGACGTCAGCAATACTTCACATCACGGCCACCACCATATCTTATCAATGTCCCCACTGCTGGGCACGAGACTTCCCCCATGGAAAGAAACACCACAGGGAGAACCAAGGACGTACCCGGGGAGGGGGGGGGGGTCCAAGGGGTACCCCCCCCGAAAGTGTTATACCTACAACATATACACATACACACACTTACACATATACATATACACACACTATTAAAACTGTTAGCGTCGCTCCCTGTATCTACCGCAAGTGTTGAAAGATCCTTTTCAACGTTAAAACGAGTAAAAACATATTAACGCAATAAAATCGGGAATGATCGTCTAACCGGGTTGGCCTTGACATCGGCCCAATCAAATCAAGCCATTTCAGTGGATGATGTTTTGAACGAAATGTCCTCCCGACCAAGACGGTTAAGTTTAATGCTTAATGTAACATTGTCTCATTTCTAAAAATATCTATTGTAAATGTTCAAATAATTTTTAACGCAAATGTTGTTGCGAACAAATTACAAAAACACAAATGTTGAAATAATTTCTACGAGCAGGATTTTAACTTTCACCCTTCTGACATTCCGGGTCAGGTGCTCTTCCAATTGAGCTATCGTGGTTCTAACCAGCCCGCCGAAGTTATTCAACACTTTTTACTTTGAAAGCCAAAGGCGCCCGTTCAATGTCAACAACTACCGTCACTAACATCCGATCATAATAATCGGATCCGATGAAAATAATAATTTTGGCGGGCTGGTTAGAACCACGATAGCTCAATTGGAAGAGCACTTGACCCGGAATGTCAGAAGGGTGCAGGTTCAAATCCTGCTCGTGGAATTTTTTTCAACATTTGTCTTTTATAATTTGTTCGCAACAAAATTGCGATGTGTTATTGAGAGTTGTAACTAAAACTACCATATTGCCTGTGCCGGTGGTAATGTGTTTGAGTTGGTTATTGCTTGGATATGTCCCGAATGCCGCTGTGCGACCAAGAAAGGCGGGGACAATAGTTCAACCCCGGTGGGTTCAGCCAATAAGTTTATTGACAATGTCACTACACGGAAGAGACCACGCTTGGCTTGTTCCGCAGAAAAAAGCTTCATTGTCCAAAGAAGTGAGCAGTGGATGACGTTCAGAGTCTGCGACAGGATATACAGATGCTGAAGATTCAAATTTGCCGAGCTATTGATCTGAATTAGCCATGAATCCAGGATGGCTGATTATGCGCTAGAGGTCCAAGAACTAAATAGGAAACTTGATGCCGCTCAACTCTGATCTGATCTTTTTATTTTTATTTATTTGTAATTTTTTTAAGTATTCTTTTTCGTTTATTTGTTTTTTTTAACATGGCCAGTATACAGTTCCTGTATTGATATCTCTCACTTATCAGTCGCAACGGATATTAGTCGCAATGGATATAGTGGGACAAACAGTCCCAGATCCACCCAAAAATTTCAACTTTTCTCTTTTGTCGCCAGGAGGCGCTGCTAAAATGCCATACTTATAAGTCCATGACCATACATATTTTTGTTTTCGTAAACGTAACCGAATGAATATGGATAATAAACAAAAGTCATAATGGGCACCCAGAAATATACCACAAACAATACGATCACGAGTTTATTTCTTTGAAACGTTTCGGACGAGTAGAATAACGACGATCGCGGAGGCGGCAACCAGCGCCACCAGCAATATGACGAGGATGATGCACAGGAACCGTCGCTCCAGCAGCCTCTCCTCCCCTACGACGGGCCCGCGCAGCCGAAACGCGCTCTGGTACTGCGGATGTATGTGGGGTTTCAACTTCTCCATGACTGCCAATTGTTATTACCACCACCTGTTCTGGAACGAATAGACGTCAGCATTACCTCACATCACGGCCACCACCAGATCATATCAATGTCCCCACTGCTGGGCACGAGACTTCCCCCATGGAAAGAAACACCACAGGGAGAACCAAGGACGTACCCGGGGAGGGGGGGTCCAAGGGGTCCCCCCCCCCGAAAGTGTTATATATATATACTATATATATACCTACAACATATACACATACACACACTTACACATATACATATACACACATTATTAAAACCGTTAGCGTCGCTCCCTGTATCTACCGCAATTGTTGAAGTCAAAGTCAAATATTTTTTATTCAAATAAACTTTAGAAATGTGCTTTTGAATGGTCC
Source organism: Eudonia mercurella (assembly GCA_963082485.1). NCBI lineage: Eukaryota > Metazoa > Arthropoda > Insecta > Lepidoptera > Crambidae > Eudonia > Eudonia mercurella. The sequence goes on along the minus strand of OY720050.1, from coordinate 7,894,566 downwards.
AAACAATTTTTACCTACTACCCATTCAGGACGTCTATTTTTTAGCTGTAGAGAAGAATGGGCGCAAGAAACTCCACAGCTTTAATATAAGTAACGACATTTACAAAATTATATGCCGTTACCAAGTTATACAAGTTTAAAATTACTTAACAATATTTTAAAGAAATACCTGTTGGAGTGATTGGAGCTTTTTAAACCCATGCTGTCTTGTCTTCAATGTAATCAGACACTTTATAATATGCTTTTTTACAAAGCTTTTCTTTAATGGTGGTTTTGAATTTATTAATATCAAGTTTTTGTATAATACTTGGAACTTTATTGTAAAAACGTACACACAGGCCACTAAATGAATTATTTACTTTGTGGAGCCTAGTATAAGGTACTGCTATTTTGTTTTTATGTCTAGTGTTTACATTGTGAACATCACTGTTTTTAGAAAAAGTTGCAATATTTTTATAAACATACATTAGGTTCTCGTAAATATATTGTGATGCAACTGTCATTATATTAATGTCTTTAAATCTCTCCCTGAGAGAATTACCAGTTTTTAGGTTATAAATTGCTCGAATAGCCCGCTTCTGCTGCACAAAGACAGTTTGAATGTCGGCAGCATTGCCCCACAGTAAAATGCCGTACGACATTACGCTATGGAAATAACTAAAGTAAACAAGTCTAGCTGTTTCAATGTCAGTGATCTGACGAATTTTCATTACTGCATAAGCCGCAGGGCTCAGTCTACTCGACAATTTTTCTATATGTGGGCCCCACTGTAGCTTCGCATCCAACGTAATACCTAGAAACACTGTGGTGTCCACAAGGTCCACATTCTTATCTTTAATTTTTACACTAGTTTTTACCTCCCTAACGTTGGGTAATACAAATCTTATACATTTGGTTTTTCGTTCATTTAATAACAAATTGTTTACACTAAACCAATGAACTATCTTCGAGACAGCATTATTCACATCGTCATCAATCGGCTGTCGTCGTTTCACTTTGAATAAAAGTGAGGTATCATCTGCAAACAATACTATCTCATGGTTGTCTTTTACAAAGTAAGGCAAGTCGTTTATATAAATTAAAAATAAGAAAGGACCAAGAATTGAACCCTGTGGAACTCTCATTGTAACCACCGATCCCGGAGATCTTTTACCGTTAACATTAACCCTCTGAACCCTATCACTCAAATATGAGATAAGAAGATTCAGTGATGCATCTCTAAATTCATAGTGGTAGAGCTTCCTGACCAGAGTTTCATGTAAAACACAATCGAAGGCCTTGGATAAATCACAAAAAACCCCTAAGGCACCGTGTGAATCCTCCCAGGCATTAAATATTTGAAGTAAAAGCTCCACTCCAGCGTCAGTAGTCGAGCGACCCCTAGTGAAACCGAAACTAGAATGTAAAAGCTTATTTCTATAAAAATGAACTTGAATTTGGTCTAGAATTATCTTTTCAAATATTTTACTAAATGTGGGTAGCACAGAAATTGGTCTTAAGTTAGTGGGGTCAGATGTGCTACCTGATTTGTATAATGGAATTACTTTACTGTGCTCCATCAGGTCAGGAAAAATACCACAGTCAATACATTCGTTAAATATGCAAGCTAAAACTGGAGCTATTGTCTCAATAACGGATTTAGTGACGTCGACGGAATTACCCCACAGATCAGCAGTCTTTTTTTTATTAAGAGTGTTAAAAGTTTTAATTATATCTCTAAAATCAATTTTTTGAAAACTAAAATGGTTTTCACTAGGTTTGACATTTTCCTTTAGAACCTTTTTCAACATTAAAACGAGTAAAAACATATTTACGCATAAAATGGGGAATGATCGTCTAACCGGGTTGGCCTTGATGTCGGCCCACTCAAATCAAGCCATTTCAGTGGATGAAGTTTTGAACGAAATGTCCTCCCGACCAAGACGGTTAAGTTTAATGCTGTAACATTGTCTCATTTTTAGGGTTACGTAGCCAAATGGCAAAAAACGGAACCCTTATGGATTCGTCATGTCTGTCTGTCTGTCAGTCTGTCTGTCTGTCTGTCCGTCCGTATGTCACAGCCACTTTTTTCCGAAACTATAAGAACTATACTGTTGAAACTTGGTAAGTAGATGTATTCTGTGAACCGCATTAAGATTTTCACACAAAAATAGAAAAAAAACAATAAATTTTGGAGGTTCCCCATACTTAAAACTAAAACTCAAAAATTGTTTTTTCATCAAACCCATACATGTGGGGTATCTATGGATAGGTCTTCAAAAATGATATTGAGGTTTCTAATATATTTTTTTTCTAAACTGAATAGTTAAACTTTCATCAAAAATTGGTTTGATCGAGATCTAGTAAGTAGTTTTTTTTAATACATACGTCATAAAATACGGAACCCTTCGTGCGCGAGTCCGACTCGCACTTGGCCGATTTTAATAATATCTATTGAATAATTATTATGTGAAAATGATTTGTTATCTATTTCCGAGAAGCTGTTACGTATCATTTAGGTACTTTAATCATTTACCCAAATGGACAGAAGGTCCTGGGTATGTGCTTGGGGAGATCGGGGGCCGTAAACCACCACGCGGGCCCAGTGCGTGCTGGTTGTCATTATCAACGACTTCTGATGCAGCTGGGACCGTCGGCTTTACATGCCCTTTCGAAGCACAAAATTAAATTGCGAAAGTGAAAGTCTTTTGTCCAGCAGTGAGGTCACTGTTGGACAAAAGCCTTCTCACAACAATGCAATTGAAATAATATGTAGTAAATACTTAAACAATACAGTGAAAAAATTAAACGCCTACCCGACCCAGCCAGGAATCTTATCGAAGCTGAATCACATTTTGGCGACTCTCTGCGTTCGATCGCAGTAAAATCGTGAGATTCTTATCGATGCAGCATCGCGATTTCGCGACTTCATGCGTTCGGTACGGACGCGGTATCGGAATCGCGCGTTTTAGCGACTGCTCCGATGCTGGATCAGCAACTCGATGCAAATCGATGCGACCGGGCATCCCAATGTGTGCGGAGTATAACGTTCAGAAGCTGTGTCGAGCTTCCGAAAAGCGACTCAATTGCCGAGTTTGGCGTGTTTAAGTGTGCGGTGTGGAATGTGTGGTCGCTGCATTCAGCTTTTAAAAAGCGGCTGAATCGCCGATCGCCGATGCTAAAAGTAGCATGTCTGCGGTGGTTCTAAGCGCTAAATTTTGTCACTGCTTTTTAATTTTTGAATGCTTTTATAGCAGCAGAGTGCCATCTATCCAACAAGGTTCGATTCCTGGCTGTGTCGGGTGGGCGTTTAATTTTTTTCACTGTATTTTATAAGTATTTAATTCAGCTTCAGTGCAATTAGCACTTAAAATAAAAAAAGTTAAAAATAATATGTAGTGTTAATTCCGCTAAATCATCATCAATCTTGGTCATCGAGCTTGGATACAGTAGGTACGCACACAACACAACTCGTTTTAGCACAGATTAGGTAATAGTTACTTCGTGTTTTAGTACGTCATTCCTTAGATTGATACGAGGTGATTGCGACGGTCCCTACGTAAAATATCATAACTGCAAATGCCAAATTTTACAGGAGAGCGGTTTGAAGTTTCAAACGCGTCTAATTCAAGTTCTACTGCATATAGAGTAATGAAATTTGGCATGAAGTTTTTATTTATTGTCCCTTTAAGGAAAAACAAAAAATATTATAAAAAAACATTCATTTTATGTATTTATTAGTCACATACGTCATTTTACATCGGCAACATTCTATCTAAAAATGCTTAAGTGGTACATAACGACTTCTACGTGGCAGGTTTTATGGTGATATATATTGTAACTGCCAATTACAAAATTATACGTGGGACATAATGAGCCGTAATAAACACTTACGGGATTTTCAGATTGGGAGTAATCCATAATGTTACTCTTTCGTGGCATGTTTCTATTATTTAACGAGTACTTACGCAGTAAAAGAAAACATTACCATGAGGGAGCGAGCGCAACTGTTCCGCAAGTGGCAGTTGCGGGGGAGGCGCGCAAGGGCGTCCTTGACTCCTCGATGTAAAATTACGGAACTCCCACTGCTGTAGTTTTACGTTGGAGATTTTGTAGTTATGGAATTTGTCGAGGTTTGATTTAGAGTAGAATTATGGCATTTTTAGCCCTGTTTCTTTGATGAAACGAAACTTTAGGATGACCTGAAGGTTTCGAAACAAAAAAATAAAAATTACTTATGTACCACTTGAGGAATTTTACGTAGGGACCGTCGTGGAGTGTTGTGTATTTATTTAGGTATTTGACTTCAGGGAGAATTTTGTTTTGCTATTTTTATTTTTTTATTTATATAAATAATAACACAACATTACAGTTTGACACCGATACGCTATGCTATACAAAAAAAATCAAAAAAATTTAGTTATTCCTAAGTTGTAATTACTACAACAGAAACAAAAGCAAAAGAAAAAAGTAAAAAAAAATAGATTTATAAGTAAAAGTAAAAAATAATAATTATAAAATAATAACAATAATCATATTAATAATGTATCATATACATAGTACTATTTCTTACACTATCAATCATCTCACAATACCTCAGACATTCTGTATATATGTATTATTGTGTATAGTTCCTAATATAACTAGCAATATAAGCAATGTATGTTATAAATTCAGAATATTATGTGTTTACGGACCTTACCGAAAAGCTTGAATCAAAGAAACCAGTACGTAAAAACGCATAAGTACTTCTAAGTACTCATGGAACAGGTTTCTGAAACAAGTATTTGCTAGACTAGGTACGTAATTTGCCTAGTACGTCTCATCTCTAGTTACAGCATCGCCCGCGAAAGTTTGCACATGCAGAAGGATCGATGGATGCTTTTTTTGAAAGAGTTTGCCGATTGCCACTGGGCATTTTCAGTTTCACCGAGCTTTTTAAGGGGCGGCGAGAAACTTAGAGGGTTCCTCGTCCCCGTCAGAGTTGCACGCATAGCATCATGCAAGCTAAGCGTGTCCCCCTTTCCCTCCTAGATTCTCCGATTAGGTCGGATCGGAGTGGACCAAAAGGGCAATCCGTAATTTGTATGTAGGGTGGTGCCTTTTTCAAAATTCTTGCGCACGAACTTTTTTTATGAATACAGATCTTCTAAAACAGTGGTCGTTAAACTATTTTGGTCGAGGCCGCATTCCTTTTTTTAAAACTTTTTTACTAGCCTAGGGGTGGAAAATTTACCCCTAACATTACCGCGGGGACCCAATCTGTGGGTTTATAACCCTGGGCCCCGTTTAATAAAAGATACAATCCGACTTTGTATAAAAAGTTACATTATTTCGATCAATAATCTACTTGTATGTACTACCGGTACTTTTTTACCGGTATTTTCGTTTGACAGAAGTAGCGATACCAATTTTTAACGGTATTCAAAGCCCTAGTTTATTCATTAACTCATTCAAAGTTAAGTCCGTACGCAGACGTTTTCAAAATAGGCATCAATAGCGCCTACTGTCACTTATACACCGAGAGATTTTAGTGGTTGTTTTCCCGCAGGTGGGTAGATCAGACCATGAAACTGAACAACTTTCCCCAAGAAACATATGTCAAAAAACGAGATATTTTTATTACTTTTCCATACAAACCATGCTCGGTCAATAGAGGCTTTGTATAGAAAAGTGAAAAAAAAATCTCGTTTTTTGACCCATGTTTCTTGGGGAAAGTTGTTCAATTTCATGGTCTGATCTACCCACCTGCGGGAAAACAACCACTAAAATCTCTCGGTGTATACCATAAAGTCAACGGAATAGAGCAACAAAAGGCGAGCTAAAAACATTTCAACTATAACGCCGTATTTAACTAAACCATAACATGTCAGATGTTCATTAGGTGACGTAAAAATGCTAAATTACTTCATTCAAATAGTTTGTTGAGCATAATTTGATTTTCTATCTCTAATTACTAGATATGTTTTTTTTTTCATTGGTGTCGTTAGTGTGCGGCATAAACGCTCTTAAAAAAAAATAATTGTTTTCCGAGAGCAATGAGAAATGTTAAATAAATTATTAAAAATATCTTATGAGTTTTTCAAGAATCGCAGTTTCAACCATGCAAAATTCCATCCCATCCTATTTTAGTTCTCTTAATACTGTTACTAATTAATTAATATTATCGATATCGACATTAATGTAAAAAGCGACATGACATACATCACTGACTGATTCATAAACAATTTTACACACACAAATGTCATCCTATTTCGGTTACGTTTGACAGCTCGTGTTTGTTGCTCTATTCCGTTGGAATATTAACTTTATGGTGTATACCTACATGAGAAAAGTTTAAGAAACAAACCATTTAACCGACGCTATGCGGCTTTGATGAGGACCAGCGCAGCGATCAAGACGGCCAGCAGAGTGCCCACTAGTGCAATCGCCACCAGCAGTATGATATTGGTGTGTCTCCGTTGTTGCTGGCCGGAATTGTGTGTGACGGTGGATGAAAAATAATGCATACGGGTAGACCTATAATTAAAAAGGCTATTTGAAGAAAGACAAAGTGTTGAAAAAAATCCACGAGCGGGATTCGAACCCGCACCCCATGACATGCCGGATCAGGTGCACTGCCAACTATGCTATCGTGGCTCAACACAGAGAGCGTGGCTTGAAAAAGACAAAGTGTTTTTTTTCAACACTTTCTTTTTTCAAACTGTAATTTGTTCGTTACGTGAAGCAAAAACTTTGTACCCGTTTTTACGAAACATGCGCGAGACGGAGGAGTATGAAATTTCGCACACTTATAGTTTATATATAGAGAAGGTTATCCGAATGTAAATATTTTATATGCATAAAAAATACATCAACAAAACAACACTACACACACTACCATGAATTTGACACACACGCATATGTATTTGACACACACGCATTGTTTGTCTTTAATGCAGCCGACATCTGTCAATGGATGGATATTCAAGATGCATTGAATATGCAAGCATTTCTTCAGTATTTTGAAGAACAGTGGTAATGCAAAGACCACGATTTGATAAGTTGTGCTGGTGATATGCATAGAACCACCAATGTCTGTGAAGGCTGTCACCATCACCACCGCACCGAATTTAACACTCAAATTCCGAAATCACCGAACATAAGTATTTCTGTGTTCTATGTATTGATCAAAGAGGCCAGTCGTTATATTTTTATTTTATATTTTTTTCAAATTTTGAAAAGAATCGAAGAAGGAGAGACATATTATTCGATCAAAAGTACTCGAAACTACTAACAAAAGTAAATGAATACGATGTATCGCCATTAAATTTTCTGTAAGAAATAATTTTACTTAGACTAAAACTTGGTTTTTAAAAAATAGTGGAAGGACATCTTAGATTTAAATATAATTAGGTAGATTCATTAATTTTGTTTATTCTTATGTAATTCTTTATCACAATTTGACATAAGGAAATAACATAAGAATACTCAAACAAAATCAATACTTAAATATGTAAAATGTTTATGTTCGCCCGGATAGCGTAAGTTTAATTCCCTTCCACATGTGCCAAGTTGGAGATCCGTCTTTTTTTGTTGTGCAATGATTTTCCATAATTAGTTATTTTTTTATAAATTAAAAATTGCTATTTTCTGTTAGGTGCAAATAAATAGCAAAATGTCCAGCTGTTCTTAGCAAAAGTCCTTAGTCCAAGTTGTTGATTTTCAAAATAGCAAGAAAGATTCAGTAATTTTTAGGAGTACTTATAAGAAAGAAAAAAAGGACCGTAATAAAACATGTATTCTGTAATAAAACTACTATTCCGGAGGGCGTTGTACACCCATAAGTACTGAACCTTTCTTGCGATTTTGAAAATCAACAACTTAAGACTTTCCGCGACTTGGACATTTTGCAACTGCTGGACATCTTGCTTTTTGCACCAATGGTTATTTTGATTTATTTTAATTAAATAAAACAACTTTTACGGATCTACTCGCTTTTATTTTACTTTACACATTATTTAATGTTTATCCTGACGTTTCGAATCCTTTGCAGGGTCCGTGGTCACAGGGAGACTGAGGTGTTAGTCATCTCATAATTACTAGTTAGTAGCTTGTATACCCTCATTTAAATTTAATCAGGTGCGTTCCGTTTTACGCAGAAAGAGCTTACAGTATCTTTTGGTCTGGCAGTATGGTGTTGGGGCAGGGATTTAATCTATACTAATATTATAAAGCTGAAGTTTGTTTGTTTGTTGTTTGAACGCGCTAATCTCAGGAACTACTGGTTCGAATTGAAAAATTCTTTTTGTGTTGAATAGTCCATTTATTGAGGAAGGCTATAGGCTATATAACAACACGCTATGACTAATAATAGTGTTATAAAGCTGAAGAGTTTGTTTGTTTGTTTGGTTGAACGCGCTAATCTCAGGAACTACTGGATCGAATTGAAAAATTATTTTTGTGTTGAATAGTCCATTTATCGAGGAAGGTTATAACATCACGCTATGACTAATAGGAGTGGAGCAGCAATGTTAATGTGATTATATAAAAATAAAATAGTTTTTTTAATGTAAAGTAAAATAAACGCGAGTAGATCCGTAAAAGTTGTTTCATTTAAATGTGTAGTGTTCGCGTAAACTTTAGAAAACAATTATTTTAATTATTTATTATATTGATAGGTATAAGATTTCAATACAATTTGTGAATACCCGTTATTATTCTAAGTGAATACCATATTGGCAGTTTTTCTTTCATAACGGCTTCATTCAATATTAGCCTGATGATTCATAATGATTAGAACACATTCTGGAGTGAACCCAACTTTCTTAAAAGTCAACGTTACAGGAGTTCAACTTTATGGCCAATTCAACATAATGGGAATTAAACTTTCATAAAAATCAACATAACAGGAGTTCAACTTAGTGGTGAATTCAACATATTGGCATTCAACATATTGAGATTCAACATAATGGAAATCCAACTTTTATAAAAGTCAGTATAACGGGAGCCCACGACTTTCACCAGAACGTCGGTCCACCTTGTTGAAGGCCTGCTTCTCAGTTCTTCTACATTTAAATAGATTAATCAAAATAAATTACTTACTAATTCAACAAGTTTTACGAACAGCACTCTATAAATGTGTGTTACTTTCTAAATATTCCACATTTTAAGGACATTACATATTTTTAATTGTACTTTTAGATTTCTTTACCAAAGTTTGGTTGTTTATTGTACGTTAAATATTCAATTCAATTTCTTGTAAGATGGCTCTCGCTATGATTTAGCCAGTAAACGCGTGTATTGTGTACCTTATGCCAAAAAAGACAAGACCTCTAGTGACAGACCTGAAACATTTGCGGTAAACACAGAGAAGAAAGCTAGAAATAACAGCAAAGAAGGTTTTATGGATGTAAATGATTTAAGTACTCTATACAAGTTAACAAATCTTTATAATTCACATTTGCAGTTATTTTTTATGTTAGTCCGGTTTTTACGAGTTTAAAATCATTTTTTATATGGTTGTTTTAGCAGTCAAATTTTTTGTTCCCTGTATATAGGTTACAGGTGCCTTCTAGAACTGATAAAGTGCGTGTGCGCGTGTGTGTGTGTGCGCGAAATAAGCGACTTCTACCAGCTCAGCTCCATCCATCCCCACGACAGTCGTATCGTTGGCTCGTGGCTACGCCGTCAACGCCAGCTCACCACGTAGTAAGTCCGAAATATTATCATCATCCATCCCTCCTCAGCTCCTTAATCCTTCAGCTCCCGTCGTTGTGACGGTATTGCCTTCCCAGCAGCCGATACACTAGTTATGAATAAAACCAAAATCACGTGATAATTTTTAATCGTTACAAGTAATTATTTTGTACTTGACTCCAATGACGTAAGACTTGTCGAGGATGTCGCAGGCGGCGATGAAGTCCGCCTTACTCTTGTACTTGTAGTACACGCGCTCAGACTTCCACTTGTGCGCGAACTGTGGGTCCTGGAAGAAGGGTTCTGGAGTCTGGATGTCGAGCGGTTCCGATTGGACGGGAAGAACTAATCTGGAATGCAATTTTAAGTACAATTAATAGGGCTTGCAAACCGATCATCGATAATTTATCGATGTTTTGTGAAAAACTATTTTTTTTAAATTTATTTGAGAAATAAATAAATTTGTTGGTTAAAAGAAAATTTAAATTAAACAATATTCATATAACAAAAAACATTATTATAGAATTAATAAGAATTAATTATTATTAATAAGAATGGTATCATTGGTTTCCAAGACAACTTGTGCTATTTCCATGAATTTCGGCAGCTGTGGCAAAAAACATCTATATTGTTCGCCGTAAGTAAATCAATTATGCGAATGGTGTGTGACACAGGAGCGAACTTGATCAGAGAAATATCAAAATGAAGGTATATAAAAATAATACATACAATACTACAAAGGAGTCATAACAAAGACAGCTTCAGCTTAAACAAGTTGCACATAACTAACTTTTGGGAATGAGGTTATTGGTATAAATGTTGTATCTTAGGATAGGGTCAGGGTCAGGGTATATACGTATGTATGTATGTATGTACGCATGTGTGTATGTATCATGGTTGCGTACCTGGTGGCGTGCAGGAACATGCGGTGCGGCGCGTTGTCCTGCCGATCGCTGTACGTATAGTCGCCGAGGATGGTGTGCCCCGCCGCCGAGCAGTGCACGCGCAGCTGGTGCCGGCGCCCTGACACAAATACAACCTCCACTACCCTCAAATACACCATGCAATTTTCATACTAAAGTATGAAGCCAAGCGCTTACCTGTAAACGGGTAAGCGCTTGGCTATCATCTCACCTGATTTTAAGTGATGATAAGGTCGAAGGTGAAAGCGCATGATCCCGGAATCCTCAACTATCGAGGCACTGGCTTTCTTACCTCTAACAAATGGAAGTCGGAACACAACAATGCTACCAACATTGATGCTATGGCGACATATTTAGATAAAATGGTGGTAGCTAGCCAGGAATACAAACATGCACTACTACCAACCAAACCGAGTACACAAACCTGTACCTCCGCTTTTGTATGGCTGACATGCATCGTAGTAACCCAGTCAAATTTTTATGTTCCGAAAGCTAGAGTTAAGACAGCCCGGTGCCTCTCTCCTCCAGCCTCATTCTTTAGCTGCTACCTTTGGCCGTATTATCAATTAACATCACTGTAGAAGGTAACCTTAATACATACCGCACACGAGCAACGCATTCATAGACAACCTCTTACGGACACAGAATCTCGCAACAGCTGTACTCGGACTGTTCTAAGTTCTCTTTGTGTGCGTTGCTCGAGTACTTTTGTATGAAGCCTACCTTTTGCAGGCTCAGTAGTTGAGAATTCCGTTTAATGGTGCTTCCATCGGCCGTATCACTACTTGTTAAAGGCGCAGTATGTACTTACCGGTGATGGGTTTAAGCAGCACCACAGTGACGGGGTCCGCGTCGTAGTACCCCGTCTCGAGCACGAGCAGCCGCGTGTGCGCGCGCCGCGCCTCGCCGCATGCGCTCACCGAGCTGCTGCGAGCTGCCATGCGGTGGCTCGACTTGGCGGTTAGGGAATCCACGCCTGACCGAAGCGAAACATTAACTTAAACTTTTATTCGCAAACTATACAGTGTGTCTAGCCTCTTTACAAATATTGTACAGGTGTATCAAATATGCCATCAAAAACAAACTTGTAAAAAAACCAAGTCTCGCTACACAGTTCTCCTACCGTAAAAAGGTGTGAGATACATGTAATACCAAGTCGGTTAATTTATTCAGTCCTTACTTAAGGGCCCTTCTGTCTTATGTCATTACGTAATTAGCTAACTTAACAACATCTTATACTTCTTATCACTTGTTATCACTATCAACTATCTTAAATTGTTGTTCGTATACATACATACAAAAATCTTTATAATATTAGTATAGATGAACAGGTACACTGATTCATTAACTGCAAATGTAACTTTGTAATCCTATACATTTATATGGGATTACAAAGTTATTTATGCAAATGGTGTATCTAGAAAACTGGACCGCAATTGCAAAATATTTTAGTTTTTCCTTGATTTATACACTAAACACTAATTGTATTTTAAATTTGAAGCTTCTATGTCTGCTAGAAGTGCCTTAGAGTTTTGATGATCGGTCAGTCAGTCAGTCGGTCGATCAGTGAGTGAGTGACAAAATTAAGACATTTTGACTAGTTATAATTCTTAAACTACTGGTTCAAATTGAATGAAATATTAAATATACCGTGTTTATACAATGCCTGCTTAGTTACTGAAAATTCAGGCTTCTAGTTTTATCAACAACGAAGTTATAGGGGGTCGAAAATGGCCTAAACTGTTTCGAGAAAAGGATGGTACGGCCGTGCCGCTTTTTTGCTCGACTTTGGCCGATATTATAGTAAAATGATCTTAACTATAAACCCAAGGGTCTACCTATTCGTGTTAATTTAAATCTTTTTTGTATACATAAAGATACAAAATAAGGAAACCCCAGAAGAAAGGCTTAATACATACAGCGCATCGAGCAACGCACACATAGACACACACACACTCACGGACACAGAATCTCGGACCAACTTAAATCAGTCCGAGCTGTTGCGAGATTCCGGGTTTCTTTTTCCGAGTTTTCGAGCTTCTTTTTTGATAGATTTTGCTGGTTGTCTCACACGGCATTTTCAGTGTCACCGGACTTCTTTGAGGGCGGCGAGAAACTTAAAGGGTTCTTCAAGTGGTGTGAAACGAAGCGCCGCGCCGTTCGAGGTTTTCTCGAGAGAATGGCATCCCCACAAGTGCGTGTCACCATTCCACACAGAAACAGGAGAGCAGACCTCCTATCAGCCTATATCGTTCAACTGCTGGACATAGGCCTCACTGCGACACTGACCACAATCAGCGGCTACTCTCACCCAGCTCTTGCCAGCTATCTTGTTGAAGATCGTTGTTCCACCTAGTCTACGGAGGTCTTACATTAAGTTTGCTGAAACGTAGTCTCCACTCATAAACTCAAAGCATTTAACTTACCAACATCAAAGTCGATATCAGCCACCTCACAGTTCATATGTCCTCTCAAAACAGCCAGGTAGTACTTCCCGGTCTCCCGCTTCTCGAACAGCTTGCCGGCGCGGGCGGCGGCACCCTTGGTCTTCGCGATGCATAGCACGCCGCTGGTGGAGTAGTCCAGACGCTGCACGAAGTGTAGGGGGTTGGGGGACGTAGCCAGATGGGAGTCGGGCGACGCTATGTGGCACGTCACCGTATTCTAGTCAAAGGGAATGCGGTACTGTAGGTACATATGAAGTTAGTCCTCTATTCAGGGGTTATAATAAAATACCAATAACTTGCCGAGTGTGTTGTGTGATCACGTCCACTCACCTCAACGTATAAGTGACGCGGGCGCGGGCGGTCTCACCTTACAAGCCTATGTATTTATGAAACGTCAGGACATAACAAAGTTAAACTGTATTTGCTTACTAAGTGACTCGGCCCGGTACCGGTTCAATATCCAGGTCGAGCAAAGTGTTTCGGGTTTTACGATGCACAACCAGCCCCCCAACCGCCTAAATCTCTCGCTTTCGATTGCTTTGAAGGCGAGGCCCTCGCCTCGTCTTCTAATCTAATATCTAAATATAATATCGAATAATATCGAAGCTATAGCCTATAACTTTTGATAATGCTCTCATATTGCTTTCGAAATGACAAGATGACGCCTCCTCCTCGCCTCGCCTTCAAAGGTTTGTATTTATTTATGTTTGTTAGTTCGTGATCACCAATCCGCATTTGGCAAGCGTGGTGATTAAGCCATTACGCATCAATTGAAGCGATGACTTGATTTCAATTTTCAAGGCCTTTGCCCAGCAGTGGGACAGTTTTATGCTGTTTACTTTACTATAATTTTTAATGGATTCATCATTTTGAATAAAGTAGAAAGCGAACGTTTAAAAGTTTATTTGGATACGATTATTTACATGTCATCATCATCATCATCGGCCTATCTTAGTCCACTGCTGGACATAATTTTACGCAAATATTGTTGCGAACAAATTACAACAGACGAACAGTTTTTTGTTAGACTTGTTGCCACCTATGTTGTAAAAAGAAGGTAGTAAAGGACGAGATGTTTTCTCACACATTTTTATTACTACCGATCCTTTCTATCGATACAATTGATATTTGCATCAATATTACACATCACTATTGTTTGGCGATTGTTTGTTTGTATTTTCACATAACCTCAAAATTGCAACAACCTTTTACATGTTATTTAACGAAGTTGCTCTCTTACCTTTTCATTTTCATCGTCAGAATTGATGTACATATCAAATGGTTTATTTACAACCAAAAAGTTATCACTTTCGTACAGTTTTTCAACACCCATTTTTGTCGAAATGAATATTTACAAAATAAACAGGATGTGTTCACGTTCGCTCATTCAATAATTTTATTTGATTATAAAAAAAAGGTTCTTCTATTCCCTGGTTCAATTGTAAACTCTGTAATTTTCTTTATAGAATAATAACGCCTAATCTAAGTTTGTACCACAATCGCTAAAAGAAATAATGTTGTATGCTCTGTCTGTAAAACTTTGTTTTAGTTGTTGGTTGTTGAACTCCAAGTGGCATTTTAAGTTAATATGGGTTGTATTATCTAAACTTGTTCGTTACATGATGATAATGATTTACTAAAGCCAAATTAATAATAAAACTTGGTTGATTTTTTTTATTGAATAATTTAGTGACGGAAATGAAATGTGTCAATAACAACATTTGACATTCAGCGTTTTGTTTCATTTAGTTTCTAAGAAATTATTTCTTGTGTCGTGAACGCATTTATTCATCCATGACATTGAACTGTCAGTGTCAATTTTTTGTTGGTATATTACCCGACCAAATCAAGTTGTCGCTTTTTCGAATAGGCTAGCAGTACAAACAAGATACTTCTTAATTTATCTAAAGAAACAAATTATGTTTGTCGAATAATATCATCTATTGTGAGTAAAATATAATAATGAAGCGTATCAAGAAGCATAGAATAAAAACTGAGAAACCGGAGACTTCCACTTCGTACTCGCGGCCGCAGGAGGATTACGATCTGGCTTACTACATCCATGATCGAGTGGAGTTAATGCACCAAGTGTTTTCGGTGCTGAGGCATAAAGATCTGAAGGCAATGGCCCCGGAGTGCGTGCGACATATCTCTATAGACGAGCTGCAGGAATTGTGCACTGAGGAGGTACCGTTTGTTTTTAAATTAATTATATTTTTTGCTTTAAATTGAGGTTATTATCTCACATCATAAGAGTGCGTAATATGAACAACACTATTAAATAAATTACACAACTTAACTTTTAATTAGATTCAAATGTTAACCACCAAAAAATAAGAACATAATTATTTATAATAACCAAATTCTTTATTATATCTGACTGACGCTCACAACAACTGTCGCCCGACTGTCGTCGTGTGTGCACTTAAATTCTTAAAATGATTTGGAAGTTACTTCACAATTAGAAAACCGGCAGTAATCTTAGCAAGGGCATCTTGTCATCCTTATTTTTTAAATGTCAATATTGTGGCATCTATCATAGAAAATCACTTTTCGATCCCAAACTAATAAAAAAATTAATGAAAGCAGTAACTAACATTCAATGCAGAAGTTTTTTACAATTTAGACATTGAGTATATTTTCTATCATCTTCATCGTCATCATCATCAGGCTAGACTAGAATATTTTTTTTTTCTTATCTTAAATATTATTTGTTTACTGATTTGCAAAATTTTTTGTGTTTTTATTTTGTGATGCAAAGTGCCCTTCTTAGGCAGGGAAGACATTTTCCAATAAGTGGCACTGTAAAATAGAGAGAAAAGAATATGTTGTTTGTTGCCCGTTCTTCTGATGGCATAGTGACATTCAAAATAGCTATTTTTAGCCTATATTGAATAAATGGTTTAGAGTTTTGATTATCTACACAACTACAACACATGGTGCTGCCTGTGGAGGCTGGTCTGCTCTCACTTACTTATCTTATTTTTATTATTATTATACTCGTAATTTTAACTTTGTTTTCTCAGAAAATTTTTGAATTATATTAGTACTGTATGACATTGTGAAAATTTAAATTGGTACATACCTGATGTAATTTTTGCAAACTTAGATTTTTTTATTTTGTTGTATTTTTGGGTGTTGTGATTGTCCTTTATTTTTTTGTGTGTGTATTTGTGATGGAAAGTGTCCTTTTATGATGGGCATTTTTCAATATTTTTGACGCTGTAAGGGAGAAAAGAGCTTGACACTTGCTGAGGTTGTTGCCGGTTCTTCTCAGTACAAGGTCTACTGCCCAGAGTAGACTTACAAACCGATGGCATAATGACGTTCATAAGAGCTATTCATAGACTAAACTGAATAATTGATTTTGAATTTAGAATTTTTTGAACTATGGCTAGAAATTTCTAATGTCGCTAGTGGCAAGTGTTGACTTGCAAGTGTTGATTTATTTTGTTTTCCTTAATTCATTATTTACTAGTAGCTCGCTTGCAACTTCGTCCGCTTCATTGAACAACCGCACATATCCCATGATGGGTTTTTTAGTAGTCAGGACAAACCTTGCCCTGACAATTATGAACACAAAAATAAAAAAACAGCCAAATTGGTCAAGACATTCTCAAGTGATGCTGTGAAATACATGAGGCAATTATTTGGTATTAATATACTTTTTAACCACTTAGGTACCGGCTTCGCTAACAGCTGAAGCACTTTAGTTAACAACTGTGTCTTACTATCAGGCAACTATCAGTTGTACCAACTGCCTGCCTAAATTACCTATAATTAAATATTAGACGACATCACATACATTGCTATGACTCTAAAACAGTAGCTTAAGCACTGTTATGGAAATCAGGAACAACAACGGTACCACAACCATTCAGACCCGAGAAAATATAGAAAATGTTCGTTTTTCTACATTGACTTGACTGGAAATTGATTCAATGAGGAAAATTGAGTCAACACCAGTACACCAGAAGACCTATACAACGTGTAACATAAAGGTGTGGTAAAAATGAAAAGATCCAAAGAGTATCCGATCTAGATCTTGTATGCAAAGTCGCTACGACATAATTATTAACTTCAATTTGTTATGCTATTTTTTATTAAATATTTCTATTGTGACGTCACATCAAAATAAACAAGTCACAGCCCTAGTGGTCTAGTAACCTATGTGTACTTACATTTATGATCACTGCTGCTTGCTTATGCGCGCCTAACGCGCATCACTTCACTAATATCAATATTTAATTTTCAATTGTTTGGACACATAACACATACAAGGTCTAGATCGGATACATTTTACCACACCTTTTTGTTACACGTCATACAAGAAGCCTATAATAATAATTATAATACTGAATAGGACAACGGTTGGTAGGCAAGTATGTTAACTATAACTTGCAGCTGCTCGGCATCAGCTCGAAGCGGCTGTGCGCGATGCTGGACGGTGCCGAGCCGCCGTCCGACACGGAGTCGTCGAGCGCGTCGCCGCCCGCCTGCCTCGAGACCATCTCGCTGGACAGCATCTCCTCCGACGAGGAGATACTCAGCCAGGGCAGCGTCAGGCACAACCGGAAGGTATCAGCATCATCATTAGCTTTTATCATACTGCTGAGGCGAGCTTTCCCCTCTCTCTGTGTCCCTCCGTGCTTCGGAAGGCACGTAAAGCCGTTGGTCCCGGCTGCATTAGTAGTCGTTAAGAACCATCGCCCGCACTAGGCTCGCGTGGTGGTTTATGGCCCGTTCTCCCTATCCATCTATAGGGAAGTCTCGTGCCCCAGCAGTGGGGACATCAAATGAGCTGATAATGAAGATGATGAGCCTTCCCTATGGAAGGAAACACTACAGGGCAGCCGGCATCATCGGCTTTAGGAGGAACAAGAAGAGCGAGAGATGATAAATTCTTGGTTACCCATCCTATGACCGTTTTTCGCGAAAATATTTTAACTTCAGTAATTGCAGACCGAGCGCGTTTACCACTGCGCCATCGAGCTCCATACAGGTATAGCTTGAAGTAACAACTTTTACAGATCTACTCGCCTTTGTTTTACACATGAGAATCTCAGACCAAATAAAAAGTTAAGACAGAACTTTGGAACAGCGAAGTGAGGCCGGGTCAAACTACGCCTCGCCGTGTACATACACAATTACACGCACACACGTACAACGAAACTACGCCTTAACTTGTTAGTGTAGGTCCGCGGCTCGTGGGAGCAAGTAGTTTTGAAAAATCATAAATTTATCTGTGAAAATAAATTTTTCACGTTATTTTTGTACTTTTGAGGTAATTGAATTATCATGGCAACACCCGTTTAAATAAACACATTTAAAAAATCGGCCTCACTTTGCTGTTCGCAGAGTTCCGTCTTAACTTTTTATTTGGTCTGAGATTCTCAGAGAATGTGTAAAATAAGAATGAGAGCAGAGTTTTAATAATATCCAATTGGTTATTAGGTGACTGGTTAGTCAATAGAGAGACTTTCTAGCAACTGTCAAAATGTTTTTAAATATAAATTGTATGGGAATGGTGAACTATGACGTCACTATTGTGTTCCGTAATTAAGTGATTTTTAAACACTTTAGGTTACAGAAACTCATCATCATCATCATCATCTTCATTAGCCTACACTAGTCCACTGCTGGGCATTGCACGCCACTGAGCACGATCAGCGGCTACTCTCTTCATGCCCAGGTTAATAAAAAAACGAGCGAGTCTTACAGTAGTCACATTTGACATATCACCTTAGTAATTAGCAATTTTAACATTATATTCTGAAAAAAATGGGTCAGGTATTACATCATTTTATAATGATAAAATAAATGCAATAAATACTCATTAGAAGACATTTGACATATCAAAATAACCTTTGATAGGTAAATGACACAAAATGGCGCGCGCTTCCCCGACTTCCTGTTACACTGTTACACATACTTCCGTCCCATTTCACGAAATCACTCCCACAAATTGCTTATATAGAAAGCGAGCGGAAAGATGTTACACATCAAAAATAGGTTAATGTTTTAAAGAGCTGTTACGTAACATTTATACGTTTAATGTTTCTGTTCAATTGCTTCAGCACAAACACCGCCACCGGGCCAAGACCAAAAAGCCCGGTAAGAGCAAAGACACGGCAGAGGACCCTGAACAATCGCGAGCTTCGAGGGCCGGCCTCACGGTGCTCGAGCTGTTAGAGCTGCAAGCGCGCGCGCGGGCGATCCGCGCGCAGCTGCAGAAGGAACAAGCGGCCAGTGAGTAGCTTTTTTAAACATACTGATGGATTCTGTGCCCTTTACATAATCTGGTAATTTATTATACTGTGCTCACATTATGTTTTCTAAAGTTTACGCGAACACTACACATTTAAATGAAACAACTTTTACGGATCTACTCGCGTTTATTGTACACATTACTTTTTAATGTTTATCCTGACGTTTCGAACCCTTTGGAGGGTCCGTGGTCACAGGGAGACTTAGGTGTTGGTAGTCTCATAATTAGTTAGTAGCTTGTATACCCTCATTTAAATTTAGTCAGTTGCGTTCCGTTTTACGCAGAAAGAGCTTACAGTATCTTTTGGTCTGGCAGTATGGTGTTGGTGCTGGGATTTAATGTTTTGTATGATGGTATCCCAGGCTGGAGGTAGATTCCAACCATCTTCTCTGTTAAAATTAGGATGTTTGAAATTGAAATTATTACTATCGAAATTAAAAAAACATTAAAAAGTAATGCGTACAATAAGCGCGTGTAGATCCGTAAAAGTTGTTTTATTTAAAAACTGTGCTCCTTTAAATGTTATGTTTTTTTTTAACAAAGTTTGTTCTAGATTTAGAAATAACCAAATTATTGAATCTTCTAATTGAGTATCTAGATAATTCATGGGATCTTGTAAATTTTATCTGTGTGCGGATCTTTTTAGATAGTATTTCGTAAATAAGTATAAGCGTAATAAATGTGTATACATAGTTGGTTAATATTAATTAGTTTAGTTTCTATGTAAATTTGATCAGTACTAGTTAGGTACTTAATCTTAATTAAATAAAACTTTCACAGCTTTGTTTTGGAGTATTTGTAGCTCATTCATTCTAGTTTTATCTATACCATTGGTTACAATTAATAAAAATGACCAAAAATATATCATTGCTCGCTCCTCCGTGCTTCGTCGTGCACGTAAAGTCGTCGGTCCCGGCTGCATTAGCAGTCTTAAACCACCGCACCGCACTGGGCCCGCGTGGTGGTTTACGGCCCGTTCTCCCTGTGATGTTTCCATCCATAGGGAAGGCTCGTGCCCCAGCAGTGGAGACATCAAATGAGCTGATGATGGTGATGAGCTTAAAATAAAGGATTATCCTTACAGAGAAGCAGTCGTCTATAGCAGAATCCGTTCCGTCTGATCACGACGACATCGAGATCAAGGAGGAGCCGGCGACCGTCGTCGAGATCAGCAGCGACGAGGAACAGCCCAAGGTGGAGCCGGGGACGGGTGAGACTATAATCTAAATTATATAAAAAGGAAAACTGACTTAAGGCGAAGAGTAAGGCACACTAGCGCCGCTAATGGATTTAATTTGATAACTGCTAAACTGTTTTTTTTTTTAAACATTGCGGACCTTCCGACACTAGGCAAACATCTATTATTTAATAATTGTGCACTACTTTTAGGTTTGTTTTTGTATTCATTCGCTAACACCAACAGTGACCATTGTTTGTGAATAAATGCGAAAGCCCGTTTTGTGAATAAACCACGCAACAAAAAGTAGTGCACAATTATTAAATAAACACTATGGACACAGATTAGGTAATAGTTACTACGTTATGGATGCTTTCCTGTTGTCGGACGGTACGCAATGTTTAAAAAAAGATCCGGTCCGTTAGTAATTGTCAAATTATCAATTGGTGGCGCTAGGATGCCTTACCCTTCGCCTTAATGACTGAGTGACTGACATATCATCACACAGCCCAAACTGCTATGATTAGAAACTTGAAATTTTGCACCATGCTCCCTTTTATAGTGAAGGTGAGCACTAAGAAAGGATTTTCTAGTCTATTAAATATTCCTTACAGGAAACGTACCTACCCATGATTTGCTTAAGGATGGGGCAAAATTTATAGAGGCCTTTGTTATTAAGCAGTGGACGTCTCTAGGCTGAATGATTTAAATGTGTTTTGATTACATTATGTATAAGATCAGAGGGTCTAGGGTATCACCGCTGGTTTAAAAGCCACACTTCCAGATGTTGTGCTCGGTTTGGTTAGTGGCATATCATGGCTTATTCTTAGTACGCCTGGCATTGAACAAGTGTTATAAAACTAGGTCGTTACCCGTTGGCCAAGTGCTTACCGCTGGCCTTCATCACACCTGATGTAAGGTGATGATGAGGCCGAAGGTGGAAGTATACTTCACGCGGAATCCTTAACCAACCACTGCGTCACTGGCTTTATTATATCTTTTACCAACTGACAAAACAACGAAAAAAAAATGGTTTCACCTAGCCAGATAAACGGCAGTTTGCCACTCAGTAATTAAGGTTAAAATTAAACTTCTAATTTAAAACTAAATTTTTATCTCATATTTTTAACAGAAACATCAATCAACGCTGAGCCAGATACCATCAGTGACAGTGAGGCAATTACCAAAAGGAAGAACAATCTCATCATAACAGTA
This sequence comes from Eudonia mercurella, assembly GCA_963082485.1. Classification (NCBI taxonomy): domain Eukaryota; kingdom Metazoa; phylum Arthropoda; class Insecta; order Lepidoptera; family Crambidae; genus Eudonia; species Eudonia mercurella. Next base: position 7,872,880 of record OY720050.1, on the reverse strand, counting down.
CCAAAGACAAAACAGACCAGAAAGATCAAACTTAATCGAAGCAAAGCGGTACTGACGGTTGTCGACAATAATAAAGTTGCAACGAGTTCTGTAGCTATTGACAATCCAAAAACTATCACTGTAGATGAAGAAACAGTTCAAACATCTGAAAAATCTCAAAGCACTCTTATTATAAAATCTGTAACAGTCTCAAAAGAAGAACTTACAAAAGAGAAAGCTAAAAAGAAGACTAAAAAGAAAGAAAAGAAGAAGAATATGGACAAAGAAGGTAGTGACCATGACGAGATCACTCTACAACTCTCTGATACGGAGAAAATGGATTTACTAGAAGATTTGGACCGGAAAAACTTTGACAAACTATCAAGTTCCAGTTCAGAAGACTCTGAGAGTAGCAGCTCTGATTCTGGCAGCGAATCTCAAGAAGAAATTATAGCTGATAAGCCTCCAGTTAAAGAAATTGTAACATTATCTCGAAATAAGATTAAAAAGAGATCAGAAAATAATGCTCTAGTGAAAGAAAGAGACTCAACATCTCAAAACAAAAATCTTGAACAGGAAACGTTGAAAGAAACTAAAGTAAGTGATAATATACAAGTTGTTGAAGAGAATACGGAAAAACAAGATACATTTACAGCCAATTTAAAGGTTAATGAAGAAATAACAGATAAAAATGATGAAAGTAACAAGGAAATTGATGCTGGTAATAGTAGCAATTCCGAAAATACTGCAATTGTTAATGTTTCTGTAATTGATACTATAAACATTACAGAGATAAGCTCAGATGACGTTTCAGATAAAGACAAAAGCAATAGTTGTATAATAGACAATGAAGATTTAGTTGCTGAGACGTCTTTTAAAGAACTTTTAGATACGAGTACATCACAAAATACTGTAAAAAATGTAGAAAATGACCGTCCAATAGTTGTCGTAATAAATAATTCTGAAAATATTGTAGTAACTCAAAAGAAAATTGTAGAAAAAGAAACTAATACAGTAAAATTTCTAGAAGTTTCTAGTATAGAAGATATTCCTCTGGCAGCTACAGAACCATTGGAAACAATGAAAGAAGTAACAACTAGCGAAGAAGTAATCGACACTCTTGTTAAAGAAGTAGATGGAGAATCTATAACAACAGAGAAAATTATCGATTTAGATCAAAGTCCCAAGGACAAGGATACATGCCAACTTCCAGAAACATCTACAGAAAACACAGCCGACAAAGACCTAAAACAAGTAGAATCTCAAGAGCTATCAGACGGAAAAATATCGGAAAAAGCTAGTTCAGAAATTGAAGCCTTCGAGCCCCAACCGGAAGTGGTCTACATATCTGACGAAGACACGTCAAAGAAGACACAAAAAAAGAAAAAGAAGAAAGAGAAAAAACACAAGAAAGAAAAGAAATCTAAAAAGTCGAAGAAGAATTTTCGTGAAGGCGGCGATCAAAACTTTTACAAAGACACAACTAAAACAGCTATAAAAACGAAAGAGATATCAGGTGTCACTGCTACATCTGTTCACAACGATGATGACGTTTATGAAATTCTAGAACTTTCCGACGATTCTTCGTGTTACGAAGTAGAAGGTACGGTGTTATCAAAAGAACCGACCGCAGAGGAGATAGAAGCTCTCTCCGCCAAAATAGACCAGATAGAGAGAGAAGAAGTAGTCACTGAACAAGAGATTATAGAGCACGAACAAAGAGAAATGGAAAAAAATTCAAACAATGACGATTTAGAACAGATCTCATGGAAAGACCGTTATTTAGACAGTAACAAAGTCAAAAGGGTTTTAAGTACGTCTGGTATTTTTAATGCGTTGCGAAAAAAGAATAGAGAATTAAAGAAAAAACTAGAAGAGTCTAAAAAGAAGGATGTAGTCGAAGAGGTTGAAACAGTAGAAATGCCTGTAGAGATTACTATAGAAAATGTGGAAGACGGTTCTATTGAACAGTTTAACGCTTTACAAGGGTCCAACAAATATGTAGATCCTGTACCTGAAATTACAGAAAAAGTACAAGATGAGACAGTAGCCACAAAAGATGGGGACGAGACGAAAACTGATGAACTGGCTACAGAAATAACTCCAGTCACAAGAGAAATGAAGAAAGATGCGAAACAGTTATTGAAAATGTACAAAAGATTGTTGAAATACAATGACGTTACGAAGCAAAAAGATCCGAGCAAAAAGAAAAAGAAGAGTAAGAAGAAGAGTAAAGATGCTGGTGTTGCCAGTACCGAAATAAGTGGTGTGTGATTTATGATAGTTGTTAAATGGAATACTAATGTTATTGTTTAATAATTTAATATACTAAGTTTCACGTGATTTATGAAACACGGTTTTATTTATTTATTTACATCAGCCTTTTTAACTTCCCACTGTTCAGGTCTTGTCATATGCTCAACAGCATTAGGGAGATGAGATATTACCCGCTACCAAAGAGAATTTAATACTACGTTTACCCGCTACGACGGCGACGCTATATCAAAGTGATGTTGGTGTGGTTAACGACTGCCATTGAATATAGCAACTAGGACTATTAGCTTACGCTTACCATTTTCTTCAAGTCACTTCTTATTTCTAAGAAAACCAGTATAGTTTTATAAATAAAAAAAATCTGAACACTACGCTCTATGGGCTAGACCCTTCTGCCTTCTCTGCATAGCATAATAAAACAAGTTCGTTCATTCATTCAATTCATTCATTCATAGATATAAATAAATTGTATCAATACAATATCAATGCAAGCGTTGATATATGACGCTGTTGTTTTATTTTGAAATCGCAAATTGTTTCAAAAAATATCGATAAAGTATTGTTAAACGTATTATTTTAATCAACCGCACGACCGCAGCTGTAGTATTATTGTCAGCAATGGACGACTTATGCACCGCCTGCCTTTGTGCGGGAAGAAATCTGTATTTTATTGGCGAAACTGGACATTACCACTTGTATTCGCAAATTCTGAATGAAATCCCGGTAAGTTTTGTTTGTTTGTTATTTAGAACTTAAAAACCTTGTTGTAGTAAAAGTGTTGGAGTAAAAGCCTAAGCATGTATAAAATGATATAATAATAATATTCATTTCAACACACGACATCCGGCAAACAGGGTCTTTTGTCCTCTTATCTCTATGCTCAACGCATCTGACCAATTAGAATCAAGTATCCAGGATGACTCATTGACTGTTTGTTCGAAAACAATGCGCTCGCACCGACATCCAGACCAAGTGGCTCACTCACTTATTTCGGTTCGTGGAGTGCGCTTATTTTATGTGTTGTGAATATCTTGACTTGACCCTGGCTTGGTCCGGGTGTCGCAAAGGGGGTGCAGGAAAAATACACTCTAACTTTTTTTTCACAAACTGACGAAAAACATAGTAGTGTTTGAAAGTATGTAAAAAAAAACGTCGCACGTACAAAAACGTCGTTTCTGGCGCTTCGCCGGCCGCTGCCGCGGCACGCTCGCTCCGCTCGCTCGGCTCGCGCGTTTTTGGTCAACATACTAACCTAACCTAACCTAATTATTTTTTATTGATTTTTTTCTCTCTTTTTGATAGTTGTTATTCGTATGTTTGTAAAAAAAAATAGAAATGAACTGAAGATTTTTTTTACTTTTTTTACTTTTGGTTTTTTTTTTGATAGCTATGTTTTTTAAAAAAAGTGTCGGCTCCATATAAAAATCAACTGAAAATGTTCTAAGTTTTTTTTCACAATTTTTTTGCACTTTTTTTGGATTTTCTTCTATCTCTTATTGATAGCTGTTTTTCGTCAGTTTGTGAAAAATTAAATTTTTCCTCGAAAATTTTCTAAGTCCTGCACCCCCTTTGCGACACAACGTGGAACCAAGCGAAAAATTTTACAAGTCCAAACTGCATACAAAAATATCGCAAATTTTTCTAAGTGTCGGCTCCATATAAAAATCAACTGAAAATTTTCTAAATTTTTTTTCAAGTTTTTTTTTTTTTTATTGGATTTTTTGTCTCTTTTTGATGGTCTATGTTTTTCATCAGTTTGTGAAAAAAAGTTATGAGTGTATTTTTGCTCGAAAATTTTCTAAGTCCTGCACCCTTTTTGCGACACCCTAACCCCTGGCTTGTTTACTGTCTTCTGAAATCTACTTAAAACGACGAATTTGGCTTATAACTACGGACATCGATTTATTACTCTTGGATTGGGCCCATTTGAAGTTGTTTTTGTACGGGTAAGTTTTAATTATTTTCACTATTTAAGAAGGTTTTAGAACTTGGAAACAGTTAAAAAAATCACTTTATAGCAATCATCACAGCGCATGAGAGTCCGGTACGCACACCGCAGGGCTATCACCGCTTCAGTTAAAAAAAACACTTTATATGAAACAGAATTTCATTATCGACTTTACAGTTGTGTATGTATATATTGTAAATTTAAATCATTGTTTTAGGTGAGATATAAATAAATATGGCAAAGGTCAAGGCTGAAACAGTGCAAAAGTGGTTATTGCACTATCCTGAGCTACTTTACGATAACGCTAGTGGCACTATATACTGTACAAAGTGTGAAAGTCATTTGAAAGCTGTGAATAGAGGCAACATTACCAAACACATTGAAGGCGCTGTACATCAAGGAAAATTTAAGAGACCGCAAGAGGAATTTTACTTCGACCTCATTAAGTTCCTGATTCTATGCAATATTCCTTGGTCGCAAATGAAAAATCCAGCGTTCAAAGAGTTTTTTCAGAAATATATGTGCAGTACTTGTTGTTGCGTTTGTACCAATCGGTTGACGAATCACAGTTACGAAAAGTTTATTTGGAGAAGTTTTATAGGAATAAAATCAATTCGATTTATGAAACTAATAAAAATGAGAAACTATGGATATCGCTGGATGAGACAACAGACATTTTTGGTCGATACATAGTCAATTTCCTAATAAAACCATTGCATCCTAGTAATAGTGCAGGCCGGCCTTATTTGATTGCTTGTAAAATGCTAACAGCAGTAAATGGACAAACAATAACACAATTTGTACTGCAATGTCTAGAAAATTTATGGCAAAACACTTTTGAAGCGAAAGTTGACAATATTTTAATGCTTTGCACTGACAGTGTAGCGTACATGCTATCTGCAGGGCGAAATTTAAAACATTACTTACCTGAAATGAAGCATGTGACATGTTTGGCGCACGCTCTTCATCGTGTAAGTGAGCAGATAAGGTCAGAATACAACGATGTTGATATTCTTATATCAAAAATGTTAAAAAAGTATTTTTAAAGGCTCCTAGTAGGGTAAACATTTTAAAAGAAAAATATCCTGACTTACCGTTGCCTCCGCAACCAGTCATTACCAGATGGGGTACTTGGTTACAGGCAGCATCTTACTACGCTCAACATTTAGATAAAATAAAAGAAGTTTTATCCTGCTTGAGCAGTTCTGATGCTATAGCCATACGAAACGCAAAAAACATTTTGGAAAAACAAAATTTAGAAAATGATTTAAAATATATTGAAGAAAATTACTTTATTATACTACTAGCCCTAAAAGAGTTACAAAAACAAAATTTATCTCTAGCTGATTCACTTTTAGTATTTGATCAAGTAAGGGCTACGCTTAACGAGTGCAATAATGAGAATATAAAAAATAAAATAGAATCAGTTATGGAACGAAATCCAGATTTAGATACAATTAGAGAATACAGCGAGAGTATTGAAAAAAGCGTAGCAAATAATCAGAAACTTTATTTCAAATTCGCTCCATTGACATCTACAGATGTTGAACGATCATTTTCCACTTACAAATGGATCTTAGATGTTAAAAGAAATAGCTTAAAATTAGAAAATATTGAAAAAATTATAGTTATTTATTTTAATTGTATAGAGACAGAAAATCAAAATGTAGAACTTGTAACCGATGAGGATTAAAAATAATTATTTTTAATAAAACTGTAATAATGATTATTTGTATTAACAATAAACAATTTTGTTTGCTTACATATGGTTTTTTATTTTATTACTCTATTTACCAAATTTTTGGAAACTCCGGTACATTCCGGAAGAAATGCATGTCCATGTTATGATATCATGACGCAAGTATCTAAAATCAATATACCTACTCCGACCACTGGTTATCAGTAATGTTACTTGTTTTGATACCTATATGTGTACGTATTTATACTTCAGAAAATTAATGAAGCCATTGACTGATTAGAATTTATAAGAAGATTTTATCTTTTTGAGTTAATTTTTCCTATAAGATTTTATGTTTTCTTTGTTGATTTTTCCTGATTTATAAGATTTAAATTTAAAGAGAACCTATTTTTCATCACCGCATTCTGTGAGTTTGGGATGGTCGTATTACCGATTTTTCTTAAACAATTTTTGACTTTTACGTTAGTACTGTAGTGGTACTGTATGACATTGTGGAAATTGTAACTTTTACCTGATGTAAATTTGTTAACATATATTTTTTATTTTGTGTTTTTTTTTTACATGTGGTTGTCTTCTATATTTTTTGTGTTTATTGTAATGGAAAGTGTCCTGCTATGATAGGGCATTTTCCAATATTTTTGACACTGTAAGGGAGAAAAGAGCTGGACACTTGCTGAGTTTCTTGCCGGTTCTTCTCAGTACAAGATCTCCCGCCTAGAGTAGACTTACGAACCGATGGCATAGTGACATTCATAAGAGCTACTTAGTAGCCTAAACTGAATAAATGATTTTGAATTTTGAAACAACTTTCCCCCAGTCAAAGATGAAATATCTACACCTTTAGAAGATCTTTGAACGTGAATGCTTTTATGTCCACTTCAAAAGCCAGGACTCCAAGCTGTAGGTTTTCCATTGTTGTAGGTGTACGATTTCTCTGATGTCTGCGTCCGAGTGTGCTGGGAGTGCAGGGCGGTGCTGCGACGGTTCGCAGAGTTCAAGATGCTGGTCAAGAGGTCTTATACGGAGCTTCTGCAGCAGTTGCATCAAGTAAGTTCATCATATTTTTATAGATTTTTATTCTACAATCCTGGCTTGACCTCGCATCTCACCTGATGTTAAATGACAATAAGGGAGTGGTGCCGTAATCATTTTTGTTATCGTTAATGTAAAATTCGGTGACTCGTTCTTTTGTAGCCAATTGATAATTTGACAATTACTAACGGACCGGATCTTTTTTTAAACATTGCGTACCGTCCGACAACAGGAAAGCATCCATAGTATATATTTAATAATTGTGCACTATTTTTTGTTACATGGTTTATTCACAAAACGGGCTTTCGCATTTATTCACAACAATGGCCACCTTTGGTGTTAGCGAATGAATACAAAAACAAACCTAAAAGTAGTGCACAATTATTAAATAATAGATGTTTGCCTAGAGTCCGAAGGTCCGCAATGTTTGAAAAAAAATCCAGTTTAGCAGTTATCAAATTAAATCCATTAGCGGCGCTAGTGTGCCTTACCCTTCGCCTTAAGCTACTGTCATGGAACTCAGAGCAATGTATGCGATGTTGTCTAATATGTATTGATATTTATAACGCCAGTTTTACATGATACAAAAAGTTCGTTTAAAGATGAGCAATAATTTTTTTCTTCTTAAACTCATAATCATTGTTCCAAATCTTTTGTTGTGTATTTGTTAGTGTTTAAGTAATAATGTTATAATTATTCAATCATGTTTTGTACACTCTTTTGGATTACTGTCTAGCCTTCTTTACTCATTTAGCGTTACTACTAAAGATTGTAATGATAGTAATCTGTCTGTGTAACTATATAAAAAATATTCTTAAAATAATATTTTTATACTCTAGAAAAATCGTCATACATATATTCAAACCTTCCACCACCTTCTAGAACAGCCCCTCCAGCCGGCAATACCTCATTCGCCCAACCCGCCTGCTGATCCACCGGCTAGCTTCAGTCTCCATACCCAACATCAAGGACGAACCGCTCGATGGGGAGATCACGTCAGCACCTTTAGATGTGGTTAAAGAGGAGATTGAGATACCGGTCCTGGAGGAAATTAAGGCAGCTAAAAAGGTGGGAGAAACGATATACACGTACACACACGCGCGCACACACACACACACACACACACACACACACACACACACGCACACACACACACACACACACACACACACACACACCCTCACACACACACACACACACACACACACACACACACACATACACACTAGCACGCTTATTTTTATTATCTAATTATACCTTTTTGTTTAAGGACACCAAAGATAAAGTGAAAAAGTCTAAACTCAAAAAGAAAGCGAAAGTTAAAAAAAAGAAACCTACAAAAAAGAAGAGAGCGGAAACGCCCGTCGACGAACCCGGCGGACTTATGCACGGCGCAGATAGCGACGACTGTGATACTTATGATGATAATGTAGTGGATAAGGTTGAGGAGCTGGAGACGGAAGCGGATGTGATGAGGGGTAGCGCAGAAGACACTGTGACAGAGAAAGAGGTCAAGAAAAAAGAGGTTTGTTTATTTTGGATTTGTGTTTTAAAAATAATAAATACAGGGTGTTAGGAAAAGTACTTTGGGGTCTGAAAAGTCAAACAAATAATAAATATCCATACATACAATCAATCAAATACAGTAGAATATAATATAATATCATTTATTTCTGATAAAATATGGTAACAAGTAAATATAATAAATAATATAATATCGTTGTGGCGATCATTGGGGGAGGTCTATGCCCAGCAGTGGGCGTCATATGGCTGATGATGAAATATAATAAAAAATATTTTATTGAAATGTTTGTAACTCACCCTACTTTTTGATTTAAAGAAGTCTTCAAGAGTATTAGATACCATAATTTTAAAATATATTGATTTTATAGTATATCTTTAATATGAATAACATAAATATGCAAAATGTTTTAAAGTCATCATTACACATAATTTAAATAATTTAAAAACTTTTATTTGATAATACTTTTATTGCAACACTATAAAACATAGATATGAACAAAAAAAAAGCAAATTATTTATAAACTTACAATTTGGCGGTCTTATCGCTTTAAAGCGGTTTCTGCCAGACAACCAGTCGGATGTAAAGAGCTAATAAACTGTAAGATCAGAGGTAAAACATACTAAAATAGGATGTATTTGTTTTTTTTTGTGGATTTTAAAAATAGGACTTAATATTATGCAGTTGAAAAGTCGCCCGATTTAAGACTCCAAAATTCTTATGCTAACACCCTTTATACTATGGTATACTTACTCATCTATATAAGGTCACATTTTATCAACTGCAAATATTTTGACGAAACGTCTAATTATATCAGAGAAATAAAACTAGCACTAAAAAAAAATCAGGCTAGGTTTTTTTTACTTTTCCTGACACAAAAATTGTAATATTTTTAAGAGCGGCCTCTCTGTCGGCTCTTTTGAATGAAACTAGGGGCACGTGTAAGCGGTGAAGGCATTGCGGTCTCTCTGTTTCGGCTCCTTTGAATTGAAACTACCGAAAGTGCTTTATTTTTCTTTTTAATCGAAATGTCTGTTGACGTTTTTCTTGAAAACTAGCGTATAAATTTTTTAAGTTTTTTCATTAAAATAGTTTATATTATGTTGTTGAATTTATCCTCAAAATATTTGCAGTTGATAAAATGTGACCTTATATATTAATACGTGAAGCAAAAACTTTGTACCCCTTTTTACGAAAATTGCGCGGACGGAGGAGTATGAAATTTCGCACACTTTGCCACTCGAGGCGTTAATTGTTAATTGTTACGTAAGCCCCCTTTAAATTTTAAATCATGTTTCACGCAACAAGCTTTACCCATTGGCCGGTATTGCGCCTCCGGACATTAGAAGGGAGGTTGCTTGTGGCGTTGAAAAGAAAAAGCAGGAATCTGATCACCGGCATCCCCTCTTCGAACACACCTTTCCTCAAGCAAACTTAAAAGCCGGAAAAGTTTATTACGAAACACACAGGCGTTAGCATTAAGTCCTGCTGAGGAGCGAGTAGTAAGGTGGAAGATGAGATACCCCGCAAGGGAAGCTACCTCCAGGTCACAATCTGCAATGGCCTGCGTGGAAGTCACTCAACCGACTCCGGACCCAAGTAGGCCGTTGCAGACAAAACATGCGCCCCTGGGGACTAGCTTCAGAGGAGCATTGTGACTGCGGAGCCCCATTGCAGACAATGGAGCACCTCCTCCATTGTCCTCTGTGCCCAGCCACCTGCACATTGGAAAACATGAAGAATAATGAAGCAATAGCCGTGGCTACTTATTGGTCCGACAAAATATAGCTGAACCCGCTGACTCGAAAAGAAGAAGAAGAAGTCATAAGTAATTAAATAACAGTTCTAATATATCTATACTAATATTATAAAAAGGAAAGCTTTGTTTTTTGTATGTATGTTTGCAACGAATAAACTCAAAAATTACTGGACCGATTTAAAAAATTCTTTCACCATTAGAATGCTACATTAGCGCTGAGTAACATAGGCTATATTAAAAAAAGTGCGGTACAAAGTCCGCCGGGTCAGTAGTTTATAATTATTAATCGCGGCATACGCATGCCGTGGCTGTCTGTAATTGAAAACTGTACTTAGATTAAGTTTGGCATTCATTCTATACCTACTTTTCGTTTGGTGGTTTTTGTTGACTGCCTCGTGAACATTAAAAAAAATGAATAAATTTATGAATGAATGAATGAATGAATTAATGTATGTATGAATGAATGAATTAATGTATGTATGAATGAATGAATAAATAAATAAATCATAACTGGTTTTTTTCCCCAGTCTCCTAAGAAGGCGATCGTCGTTGTGAAGGTCGACTTCCCCGCGCCGGCGCTGGTGGGCGGCAAGCCCAAGTGCCCCGAGTGCGGCAAGATGTTCAGCTCCAACAAAACGTACCGGTACCACCTCAAGTGAGTATCGCGAAAAAACATTTTTTTTTTCAAAAGATAAGATAGCCAGAACAAATTAAAAAACGAACAAATTTTACCGTGCTTGTTCCACGGTGAAGAGCGCTCTTATTATTTTGGACTGCATTGGCTGCTTACCATCAGGCAGAATATGGTCATTATGACGTGTCAATATTTAAAAAAAAAATCAGTTCAGGCCACAAGTAGCTCTTACGAATGTCACTATGCCATCGGCTCGTAAGTCTCTACACAGGGCGGGATACAAAATCAACCAGCCTCAGCTAGCTCGAGTTGGAATCGAACCCACGTCTCTTAGATAACCGGTCCAATGATCTGACAGCTGAGCTACCAAGACCCCAGAAGGCTTGTTGATATGTATGCATATTTTTAATTAATAAATTATCTTATCTTATCTTATCTTATCTTATCTTATCTTATCTTATCTGGTCGGTCAGCACGCTGCACAAAGGCCAGAACCGCTACCCGTGCCCGCGCTGCGGCAAGGTCTACCAGTGGAAGTCGAACCTGGGACGCCACATGCGGAGCCATCAGGTGAGCGTACCTACTAGTATTATACCCTTTTACTACAAAACAGTGTTTAAAGTTAAACAACGGCTAAATACGTGTTTAAAATATTGTGTCTCTGTCTAGAAGTATTAGCTAAAAAGTGACAGCATCTGTTTAAAGCAATGTCTAACTTTAGCTATGGTTTTGTGGTGGAGCAGATAGTGTTTGTGAGAAAATTTAACATTATTGAAATTTATTAAAAAATAACTGTTTCAATTTTTCCCAACGACCAAGAACGATGTATTAGCTAAATCTAGGGTTGTCACTTTGCAATTTTACTAAGTAACAAACAACCTTAATATCTCTGCCATATGGTGCTTTTCAGGTATGTTTATATTGGGTCCTTACCTATGAAAGTGACGTTTTTTTTTCTCACTCAGGTGTAAGTACTTACTTCTTCTAAAACTCAATATCGGTTGCTAATATTATTGTACACATTGAATTATGAATATGTTACTTAGGTTTCTGTAATAACAATGATTTTTAGTTTTAAATTTTTATGGCCCTTTTTTTAAATTGATTTTTTTTGTTAGCGGAATTGACCTTTTTCATTGTAAAGCTACAATGAAAGAGGTCAATTCCGCTAAGAACTTGTTTTTTTAGGTCTGCTATATTTAGCTAGTGAAAAATACACACTGCCCTACTATTTTTATAGTGTTAACATAAATAGATGCTAAGAAAAATAATTTTATAAAAATCTTTATACAAAACTACAATTTCATGGGTAAGGACCTAATAATTATCCAGGGTTCTATGAACGGTACCCTATCTGCCATATTCGGGAATATACATGTATTATCAAATGCCCTATATATAATATATATTATAACCGTATATTAGAGAGCTATTGGTGGAAGAAACGGAGGAGACCTTTGCCCTGTGCCACGGGAGGGCTATTAATAATAATAATATTAGAGAGCAACGACCTATGAAATAAAAATTTATAATATACATATAGTACAGCGAAAAAATTAAATGCCCACCCGACCCAGCCAGGAATTGAACCTGGGTCTTCCGCAATCCGGACGGCCGCACTGACCATTACGCTACCGGGAAGGCTGACGTAAACACTCAATTCTTGCACTGCTTTTTGATTTTTTTACTGCTTTTGAGAAGAACCGGCAAGAAACTCAGCAAGTGTCAAGCTCTTTTCTCCCTTACAGCGTCAAAAATATTGGAAAATGCCCTATCATAGCAGGACACTTTCCATCACAAACAAACACAAAAAAAGGACAATCACAACACCCAAAAATACAAACAAAAAAAAATTAAGTTTGCAAAGATTACATCAGGTACCTACCAATTTCAATTTTCACAATGTCATACAGTACTAATAAAAGTCAAAAATTATCTAAGAAAACAAAGTTAAAGTATACGAGTACAATAATAATAAAATTAGATAAGTAAGCAAGAGCAGACCTGCCTCCACAGGAGGCACCCGTTCACGAGTATGACATATGAATCAGCCATCGCTTCACTCAACCATATCTTAGGGAATGTAACGACCCGACGCACATGCCACCACCGCAGAGACAATAAAGAGAGCATGCCACACTCAAGCTACTTTAAATAAGAACTGAATGCGCATCGCTAGCTCTAACCGCCCTCCGCGCGCAGGCGCTGGACTCGGGCGAGCTGTACTGCGCGCTGTGCGCCCGCGGGTTCGCGTCGGTGGCCACGTACCGGCAGCACCTGCGCATCTCCCGGCGGCACGTCGCCGAGACCGACTTCACGTGCGTATTTATGTACTATTACATTAGCAGTACTATTTGTGTCTTACCCGAATTTTGACGTGTTTGTGGACAACCTTAAGAATTTTTTAAACAATATAGATATTTGTTTGTGAACTAGTGATTAAGTATACTTACTATTTGTGTTTATATGCACTTAACTATTCATAATTATGTAATAGGGTTACGCCCGTTTAATTATGTTAAATAAATAAATAAATAAATAAAAATTATATACCAATATCAGTTCAGGTTTCATTTTAAAGAACTAAATAATGAAAATAAATAAATGTTTCCCACACTCACATCAATTATCTAGCCCTAAGAAAAGCTTCCTTAAGAAACTCGTTATATGGTTAACTAGACAACGGATAAAAATACATAACATACTTAAATACATTCTTATTATACATAGGAAACACCCAGACCCGAAACAATTTAGAAAAACAGGTATTACTAAATTGATCCGACCGGGGATCGAACCCGGGACCTCAGAGATGGCGACACCATGAAGACCGGTGTGCAAGCCACTCGACCAAGGCGGTCGTCTTCAACTGTTACGTGATATGTCATCTGTGTTCTATCGTGTACTCTATCGTCTGTGTCTCCAAAAACGTATACCCTGAATGCGTTCAAGGCGAGAGTTAATAGGCATCTTCTGGGGCAGCTCGCTCCATCGTAGACCTAATCTACGCTCACCATCAGGCGAGATCGAGGTCAAGAGCTGTCTTATAAGATACAAAAAAAAAACATTTATGCGTTTAATATTCTGGAATTAATTATTGTTGTTGTCATATTCCCTATTGTAAAAATATTAAAAGCCTTACGGATATACTCGTAGATACAGGGTGTTTGGTAATACTTGTATAATCTCGAATATGCAGATAGGGTACCGTTCATAGAACCCCGGAAAATTATGACCATATCTGAAAAACACCCGATGGCCGAGATATTAAGGTACTTTGGTACTTAGTAAATTTGCAAAGTGACAACCTCATGGTCCAAACGAAACAGAAGTCAAAAAATGTAAGGGTTCAACAAAAATAATGTAATATAATAAATTTAAGTTTTTGTATGGAAAAATAAATCTTCGTAAATATGATTTTGCATATTACCACGGTGTTGTTTGTACTTGTTGCATGGCTATGTTTCGGGATTATACACATATTACTAAACATTCTGTATAGCTCAGGGTTGCCATTTATGAATCTCACCGGTGATCTCGAAATTAAAAGTGACAAAATGAAATACACTTGAAATACACTTTACATTTTTATTATTAAGGGTGTGCCGCGCGGACGCAAAACTGCGAATTTCAAGTATGTTTATGATAGCGAGCGAGCGGCGCGTGGCAGTGGCGGGGCAGCGCGCGGGACAAGGATACGCACGCACACTCATATCTGTACAGAGTAGGCTGGTGATTTAATTGGAGCAATGTTTACTTATGTAAAATCATAGGCGTTTGGGTAAAAAATAATAAAAGTTTTAATATTTTCATATTCATATTTTTTAAATGAAAAATAAGACAACAGTGGTCTGCGGAATATCAATACAAACATTTTGATGTCGGATTATTGTTTCATGTGCTATTCAAGTTTCTGAAGAAATAAGTTTTTAGATATCATTACTTTTACGTATTGTTCATGCAGGTTCTGGGTATTAGTTTCAAATTCCAAGACAACCATGGCCTTGTGAAAGGATCAAGCTAACCTATATGACCTATTTAGCGCCTAGCACCAGTGACTTAAAAACACGTAAATTTTCGAAATTCCGCGCGGCACCCCCTTAAGATGTATATCGTTCGACAATTTTCTGTATCAAAAATAAGATTAAGTGAGTTTGATTAGGAGACAAGAAAGCAAGCACTCTTCAATTTGATATCATCACCGTTTAGTGGCATCTTCATACTAAAGTTTGGAGATCAGTGTACTTACATAATTTTCTATGATAGCGTAGCTTGTTTTACAATTGATTCATAGCGTGAGAAATAGTAATCATCATCATCACCAGCTCATTGTGTGTCCCCACTGCTGGGGCACGAGCCTTCCCTATGGATGGAACACCACAGAGAGAACGTGCTGTAAACCATCACGCGGGCCCAGTGCGGTGCGGTGGTTGTTAACGACTGCTAATGCAGCCGGGCCCGACCGGCCTTACGTACGGAGGAGCGAGAGATGACAAAGTTTGGGTCACCCATCCGATGACCGGCCTTTGTGAAAGTTGCTTAACCTCAGCACTCGCAGACCGGGCGCGTTAACCACTGCGCCATCGAGCTCCTCATCAATTTATATATGAGTATGGTTATACAACGTGTAATAGAAAGGTGTGGTCAAAATTAAAAGATCCAAAGTGTATCCGATTTAGATCTTGTATGTGTTGTTACTCGGACATAATTATTAACTTTAATTAGTCATGCAATTGTAAATTAAATATTTATATTAGTGAAGTCATGCGCGTCAGGCGCGCATAAGCAAGCAGCAGTGATCATAAATGTAAGTACACAGAGGTTACTTAACCACTAGGGCTGTGACTTGTTTATTTTAATGTGACTTAACAACAGAAATATTGAATTAATAATTGAATAACAAATTAAAGTTGATAATTATGTCTTCGTAACTTGAATAATAGATCTAGATTGATATACAACCTGTAACAGGTTAAGCGCACTCCATGAAATCTAAATGGGCTACTCAATCGATTTAAAATATAGGTTATATTTTTCCCCAAAAATATTTATACTTATTAAAATTACAGTCACTTCATCGATAAAAATTCAAAACAAACGAAAATAAAACGTAAGTCAAGTCAGTAAGGCTTTAATTCCTTAACAAAATGTGTCCAAAACTAAACCATACAAACACAAACATAACCCCGACCCGACAAAGAGACCGCTTCAAAAAAAAATCAACTTTAAAGTGTCCACACTTCGGATCTTTTCATTTTGACTACACCTTTCTTTTACACGTTGTATATAGTTTTACGCAAATATTGTTACGAACAAATTATGTACTATCTGAAAAAAAGAGGTGTTGAAAAAATTCCACGAGCGGGATTCGAACCCGCACCCTATGACATGCCGGGTCAGGTGCACTACCAACTATGCTATCGTGGCTCATACTATTTCAACACTGTCTTTTTTTCAGATATCATTAATGTATTGCTTAAACTTGTTTGTTTTTTCATAATTACATATAAGACATCTTAAATGTATTTAAATAATATCAGACCTGAATAGAATAGACTATTTGCTTACTTCCTGCGTTGGCGTTTAGTTTCAGCTGCAACGAGTGCGGCAAACGGTTCGTGAACAAAACGCGCCTGCGCGACCACGTGGATTGGGACCATCTTCATAAGGTGAAGTTCCGCTGCCAGCTCTGCGACAAGGTTAGTACGTTACCTACCCCTGCTTAGCTTTACTTATAATAGCAGACGAAATTATCGAATATTAAAAAAGAAGTATTCGGATTATCGGATCTGAATTAACATTCTAAATTATCTATTAATTATCTGATAGTTAATATTATTGATACAGTTTGGTATTAATTATTATTACTATTATTAATTTCAATCTCTTTCCTTTTTTCTTATCATAGTCAACCATTTTGGTAAATGTTATACACAATTCTAATTGGGTACAGGCATGCACAATTATAATTGGGCACAGGCATGCACAATTATAATTGGGCACAGGCATGCACAATTATGGTTGGCACAAGCATGCACAATTATAACTGGGCACAGGCATGCACAATTATAATTGGGCACAGGCATGCACAATTATGATTAGGCACAGGCATGCACAATTATAATTGGGCACAGGCATGCACAATTATGATTGGGCACAGGCATGCACAATTATAATTGGGCACAGGCATGCACATTTATTTTTTGTTTAATGTTTATTATTGTTAGTTTTCTGTCTGATGTCCGTTATTGTGCCTTTATCTATACTATTAATAAAGAGGTTGAGTTTGTGACTTTGTTTGTTTGTATGTCGGGGCTAATCTCTGGCACTACTGGTCCAATTCCAAAAATTATTTCACTGATATAATGCTATCTTCCTTGCGGGTAACATAGGCTATATTATAAATAGTGCTAATGTATAAATAAATAAATATCTCCGGCAGCCGTTCAAATGCCACACCTCCCTGTACGTGCACACGCAGAACGTCCACCGCAACAAGAAGCGCGAGAACCTCTGCCACATCTGCGGGAAGTCGTATCAGGTCAGTAAGGTTACTAGCGTTACGCAAAAAAAAAACCTACTTTTTTTTTTCTTTTTTTTTTTTAAATTTGCTACACTTAAGCTGAATTAAATATTTATATAAAATACAGTGAAAAAATTAAATGCCTACCCGACCTAGCCAGGAATCGAACCTGGGTCTTCCAATCCGGGCGGCTGCACTGACCATTATGCTACCGGGAAGGCTGACGTAAGCACTGAACTTTTCCACTGCTTTTTGATTTTTTGAAATGCTTTATAGCGACATTAGTGCCATCTATCCATAGCATAGCGGTCAGTGCAGTGCTCAGGTTCGATTCCTGGCTGGGTCGGGTAGGCATTTAATTTTTTCATTGTATTTTATATAATATTTTAAAAAATCCGAAAAAAAAATATCTGAAAAGAAAGAGCTATAGCCACGGCAAGGTTGATAGTGCATCTGAACCGGCATGTCATGGAGTGCTGGTTCGAATCTCGCTCGTGGAATTTTTTCACTCATTTTTTTTTGCAAGATTTGCGTAAAATGATATGTAAATAATCATAAGTATTATATAAGTATAGATTGTGATTAGTGACTTCGACATGACTTTGTAGAACGCGGCTAAACTGAAGTACCACATCGTGGCGATGCACACGAGCGAGACGCCGTACGCCTGCCGCGACTGCGGCGCCGCCTTCGGGTGGTACTCCAGCCTCTACCGCCACGCCAGGGAGGTGCACGCCAAGGTGCGCTATATTACACATACACACGCTATACACCAGCAAAAGGTTGGTAACCTTTTCTAG
The DNA here is from genome assembly GCA_963082485.1 of Eudonia mercurella. Lineage (NCBI taxonomy): Eukaryota > Metazoa > Arthropoda > Insecta > Lepidoptera > Crambidae > Eudonia > Eudonia mercurella. Next base: position 7,854,710 of record OY720050.1, on the reverse strand, counting down.
CAACATGTTTGTTATATGAAAAGATTATCAAGCTCTTCTAGCAACATTTAAAATGAAAAGGTTGGTAACTTCTAGCAACATGTTAAATGAAAAATATTCTAGCGTGTATCTAAAATATTCTAGCGCTTTTATATTTAATAATAATAAATAAAATAAATGTTTCCCACACTCACACCAATTATCTAGCCCCAAGAAAAGCTTCCTTAAGAAACTCGTTATATGGTTAACTAGACAACGGATAAACATACTTAATATACTTAAATACATACTTATTATACATAGGAAACACCCAGGCCCGAAACAATATAGAAAAACAGGTATTTCTAAATTGATCGAACAGAGATAGCGACACCATGAAAACCGGTGTGCAAGCCACTCGACCAAGGAGGTCGTCATATTTAAGCGTATATCAAAGATATTCTAGCGCTTTTCCAAATAGTCCTGCGTAATTCTAAGAAATTGTAGCGCTTTTTCAAATCATCTAGCTAATATGTAATACATTCTAGCGCTTTTCCTAAATAGCCTAGCGGTTATCTGAAATATTCTAGCGAGTATTCCTAACATTTTCTAGCGTATTCTCTAAACTGCTTAAGAAAGTTATAATGTTCCAAATAGTAACTTAAGTGGTTAATTCCCAACAGATGAAGCTGCAACCGAAAAAACCTCGCAAGCCGAAGCGCGGAGACTTACCACCGGAAGCTTTAGTCCACGCGCTGCCCGGACCCGCGTAGAACTAAACATATACTGCAGACACGCTCAAGCCACCTAGCCACCACCAGAACTTTTCTTTAAAGCGAAAATAAATAAATAGCCTATAACTAATCACTGCAGTTATGCCATCGTTAAAATTGTTCGGCAATAGCTTAAGGCGAAGGGTAAGGCACTCTAGCGCCGGTAATGGATTTAATTTGATAACTGCTAAACTGGATTTTTTTTCAAACATTGCGGACCTTCCGACACTAGGCAAACATCTATTATTTAATAATTGTGCACTACTTTTAGGTTTGTTTTTGTATTCATTCGCTAACACCAACAGTGGCCATTGTTTGTGAATAAATGCGATAGCCCGTTTTGTGAATAAACCACGCAACAAAAAGTAGTGCACAATTATTAAATAAATACTATGGATGCTTTCCTGTTGTCGGACGGTACGCAATGTTTAAAAAAGATCCGGTCCGTTAGTAATTGTCAAATTATCAATTGGTGGCGCTAGTGTGCCTTAACCCTTCGCCTTAACTAATCACCACGTCTTTTATAAATTATTTATTTATTGTATTGTAAAAACGATGTACATCCATTACATTTATTACACAATTGAAAAGGCCAACTCAGGTCGGAAAAAATAAATAATAACACCAATATACAATGGTAGTAATATGGATAACAACAAAGACCTTTTAGATTTTAAATATTTAAATCTATCTTATTTAATAAAGCTATTATTTTGGGATCTCTTTCCAGGTGGATCTCCCTTTGTGAATTTGGCTTATCATTCCTTTCATGAATGTTTTTCTTGCATTTCGATCCCAGGTGGGATAACTTTTTATTTCAGATTCGTGTTCCTCAATAAACATGGACAATTTGTTCAAATCTTTGTTAAGAAGGATTTTGATAACTGTTTGAGAGACCCTCATACCAAAAACTTTTGAGATTGCTTGACCGAGTGCTCCCGTCGATTGCATGGAAAAATTGCCATCATCATCAACTCTCAATCTTCCAGCAGTGCTGGCGTATTCCTTCCCCGGTAAGAATTCCCCACGTAATGTCCCTTGACACTCAGCCTGAGATCTTGAATCAACAGAGGGAGCAAGTCCACTGGATTGAGTTCCCACTGGGGCCATTCTCGATATCCTTGTATCTATGTTTTCCATAAAATAGGTCATGCTGGATGAGACAGCATTCCATGCTACAGATAAATGATTTAGAGTGGTGTTATAGATGTTGTATTGTTTGGTGCTAGTCTCCACCATGGTGGCAAGATCTGTTCTCAAAACCGTATGCTGCTGTCGCTTTCTAAGCTTTCTGTTAATGCAGGCCACAAAGTTACGGAACATTTGCGCTCATTTTAGTTTTCTTTATACGTTAAGTAAATGCAAATTTACCGACGGCTATAGTAGTTTCCACGATCATAGTAGTTCTCCCACGGTCATTATAATTCTCCCACGATCTTAATAATTCTCCCACGGTCATTATAATTCTCCTACGATCTTAACAATTCTCCTATGGTCATGATAATTCTCCCACGGTCATAATAATTCTCCCACGATCTTAGTAATTCTCCCACTATCTTAATAATTCTCCCACGACCATAATAATTCTCCCACGATTAAGATAATTCTACAACGATCATGATATTTCTCCCACGATCTTAATAATTTTCCCACGGTCATAATAATTCTCCCACGGTCCATGATAATTCTCCCACGATCTTAATAATTCTCCCACGACCATAATAATTCTCCCACGATCATGATAATTCTACAACGATCATGATAATTCTCCCACGATCTTAATAATTCTTCCACGGTTATTATAATTATCTCACGGTCACAATAATTCTCCCACGATCTTAATAATTTTCCCACGGTCATAACAATTCTCCCACGGTCATGATAATTCTCCCACGATCTTAATAATTTTCCCACGACCATATTAATTCTCCCACGATCATGATAATTCTACAACGATCATGATAATTCTCCCACGATCTTAATAATTCTTCCACGGTCATTATAATTCTCCCACGGTCATAATAATTCTCCCACCATCTTAATAATTTTCCCACGGTCATTATAATTCTCTCACGGTCATGATAATTCTCCCACGATCATAATATTTCTCCCACGGACATAATAATTCTTCCGCAGACATACTTTTTATCCCACGGTCATAGTAATTCTCCCATAATTTTTAGTAACTTTCCTAATTGCGCAAATTTGTCATACGCTTTGTGGCCGGCGTTAATCAATGGCTCTTGTATCGCTCAAAAAACAGTCAAATACAATTGAACTTTTGCTATAATATATTATTTTGTGTAACTAAAACAGCTAGAACTTATAGGTGGTTGCGAAAAGGGAAACGCTTCAGAAATGGTTGTAAACAATAAATATAAGCATCTTTTCTAATGAGACTATTAAAGAAATCGCGCTAAAAATAATCTGTTTTATACAATATGATGTACGATTTCACTAAATTGTACAAAACCTTTTGGTTTTGGTTTCTTTGATAGTCTTATCTCCTTTTGGGTGCGACCCTGTATATAAAAAAACTGAGTAATTCGAATTCAAAGATAAAACTCATAAAGTTGGTACTTTTTAAATAAAATGGTACCTAAATGTAATTTTCAATATGAATTCTGTTTATACGAATTACATAAGTTATAGCAATAAATGTATTGTATGGCGATTTTGTATTTAGTGAGCTTATTTTTCTTTTTAAAGGTTTTTCTGTGCCTCTAAAAATATGACAAAAATTGTTCCACCCTCCATACATATACATAACAATAATTCAATACCTATGTAAATACCAAAAAGCACTATCGGCTCATCTATTAATATGAGGCGTTTTAATAAAGTATTTACAATAAATAATTTATGATTTATGCCCCAAGTTTTATTAATAAATTGACTTATGTTTTATGAAAATTGCAAATTGAAATCACTGATTATAAAATCGTTTATTTCATACAACTTTCAACTCGGACTGTGAAATGTAAATATTACGTAGGTAGGTAGGTACATAGTTTAAGCAGCAAGATCGGAATTGTACAGATAAACAAGAAATATACTATTTTGTCACGTATGTTTAATTTGTTATTTTCTTAACCATACTCAATTCCCATGATATCCATAAGTCTTCCACCGGCATTAATAGTATCCTATGATCTCCATACGTCTCCCAAGGTCCCCATTTCCTTCCCACGGTCATCATTTATTTCACACGACCCCCATAAGTCTCCCAAGCTCCCTATTAACTTCCCATGGTCTTAATAAGTCTCCCACGGTCTGCCATACAAATTCTCGTTTTCGTTAATGAGATTGAATGGTGAATAAAATTTGCATTATTCACTGACACTTTTTATATAGGAACCAAGATAAAGAATAGAAAAAGGTAAGTTTAAAGAAAAAGTCAGTAATTTATATTAAAACTTTATTAACTATTTACAAACAAAACTATTTAAAACTAATTATTATAATAATTATCAACATCGATGGTCAAGTTTAGTGAGACGTCATTTATATAAGGTCACATTTTATCAACTGCAAATATGTTGAGTATAAATACATGATACATGTTGATGAACATATATAAACTATTTTTATTAAAAAACCTTAAATTTTTATACGCTAGTTTTCAAGAAAAACGCCAAAAGACATTTCGATTAAAAAGAAAAATAAAGCACTTTCTGTAGTTTCAATTCAAAGGAGCCGAAACAGAGAGGCCGCAATGCCTTCACCGCTTACACGTGCCCCTAGTTTCATTCAAAAGAGCCGACAGAGAGGCCGCTCTTAAAAATATTACAATTTTTGTGTCAGGAAAAGTTAAAAAAAAACTAGCCTGAATTTTTTTAAAAATGCTAGGGCCTTATTTCTCTGATATAATTAGATGTTTTGTCAAAATATTTGCAGTTGATAAAAAGTGTCCTTATACGAGTATAGGGTCTAGGGCCTTATTTCTCTGATATAATTAGATGTTTTGTCAAAATATTTGCAGTTGATAAAAAGTGTCCTTATACGAGTATAGGGTGTTTGCTAATACATGTATAATCACAAATATGGCAGATGGTAGTGCATAGAACCCCGGAAATTCATAAACATGCCTGAAAAGCATCATATGGCCGAGATATTGAGGTTTTTACTAAGTACAATTACAAAGTGACAACCCTAGATCCAGCTGAACATTGTACTTGGTCCTTAACCTTATGGTCCAAAATGAGCAGAAGTTCAAACATGTCAGAGTTGAACCAATATAATGTAAGGAGCTCGATGGCGCAGTGGTTAACGCGCCCATGTAAACCCGTCGGTCCCGGCTGCATTAGCAGTCGTTAACAATCACCGCACCGCACTGGGCCCGCGTGGTGGTTCATGGCCCGTTTTCCCTATCCATCCAGAGGGAAGGCTCGTGCCCCAGCAGTGGGGACATTAAATGAGCTGATGATGATGATGATGAATGTAAGGTAAGGCACCAGTGTCCGACAGAAACCAGTGTTTTTTCTTTTCTTGTATCATTTAAAATATGTGTCAGCAACTGATGTGAGTCTAGCAGCAATTGCATACATTTTACCTGTTTCCTAACTAAAACAAAAAAGGCAGAGGAACTGCACCATACAGACTTAAATGAATTTTGATTAAATAAGTTTGTTTTGTTTGTAATTTTATTGTATTTATTTTTTTACTCTTAATTTACATTTACATGATTCAAAAATTCAAAATCATTTATTCATTTTAGGCTACAAATAGCTCTTATGAATGTGACTATGCCATCGGTTCGTAAGTCTACTCTGGGCGGGAGACCTTGCACTGAGAAGAACCGGCAAGAAACTCAGCAAGTGTTAAGCTCTTTTTTCCCTTACAGCGTCAAAAATATTGGAAAATGCCTTATCATAAAAGGACACTTTCCATCAAAAACAAACACATGTAGATAGTTAGCTGATTCGGATGAGCCTAACAACGTTATAAAATCTCCCCATGTAGGTACCCTGTTCATACGCAAAAAAATAATTTAAATTAAAATGAAAAAAATTAAATGAAAATCTGTTATTTTTTGGCGACGAAAAATGTGTCGATCTCTGGTCGTAAGGTGTCGAGCATTGGTGCCCTACTACATACACTCCTGCATGGGCGGTAGGGCAAATACTTTGAAACGCACTCATCAAATAAGCTTACTTGAATAAAGATTATTAAAGATTAATTTTATTTCAATAAAATAAAATTGAGTTTTTGTATGTAATCACTGCATGTTATTATCACTGTGTTGACTATACACATTACCAAACATCCTGTATATAAGCTCAAATAAGCTGTAGATGAAAATGCTCATTCACGTGTATTTCGCTAAACGCAATAGAAACCAAAGCAATGATTGAAATGGATAATTTACCTAAAGTGGCCAACAAGGCATGACTAAGAGTTGTTAAAACCACCAAAATGTTGTTAATTTATTTTTATCGAATCTCGAATCCTAGAAATAGTTTTACTATTAAGTAGTTTTACTTCTTAGTACACATGAAATCACTACTATACTGGAACGTTGGAATTGCTATAAAATATATATTTTTTTTAATATAGATTATTTCACAACTCGCCAATAATTACATGTAATTGGCTAGTTCTCTTAACTACCTCGTCAATTTTACTACTGCGAAAAACATTTTTTTTTGGCAAAAAGTAATGCCATTATAAAAACCCCTCACTCTCCCTACAAAATTGGATGTCAACTAATGAAATGAAATGAAACGAAATGAATACTCATTTGCATGAAAAGTGTTACATAAGATCTTACATTATATGTGTGTAATGGAAATTAGAACCAAACAGCCAAGCGCGGATCCAGCACATAAAAATGGCTGTGGGTATCATCATCATCATCATCATCAGCCTATAAACGTCCCACTGCTGGGCACAGGCCTCCCACATGATCAGTAGCACGTGGGGATATTGGGCCATAACCCACCACGCTGGCCCAATGCGGGTTGGTGGGTTTTAACGACTGCCATCTTACGACAACAACCGGGACCAACGGCTTAACGTGCCTTCCGAAGCACGGAGGAGCTCGAGATGTTTTTAATTGGTCACCCATCAGGCGACCCGGCATTGCGAAAGTAAGTAACTTAGCGGGCAAGATCGCAAGCCGAACGCGCTAGCCGCTGCGCCATCGAGCTCCTCCTGTGGGTATACGGCGACCCAAAAATCGGCCAAGAGTGAGTCGTAATCAAAATGTTTATTTTTTTTCTCTGGATTTGGTAAGGTTTTGAATGTGTGCGTTTGTTGTGTGCTGCTCTACGTTCAGAATCACACACGCGCACGGTTCCTTGCTAGTTTTTTAAGGGATTGAATATAACCGCAGATAAAGATAAAGAAACGTTTACACATAACAATAAAACATACAAAACGGATACAAAGTACATACATAGAGCTGGACACTTGCTGAGTTTCCTGCCGGTACTTCTCAGTACAAGATCTCCCGCCCAGAGTAGACTTACGAACCTATGGCATAGTGACATTCATAAGAGCTACTTGTAGCCTAAACTGAATAAATGATTTTGAATTTTGAAATTTTGAATTTTGAATTTTACATATACATTGAAACTCGTCCAGTTTTAAAATACAAATAGCACAAAAAAAATCTTTGATCTCAGTTAAGGTTGTGGGGATGCCCCCTGTGCCCACAACGGTGGATCCGCGCTTGCAAACAGAAATAAATTACCAACAATTTGGTGGTTTTAACCACTCTTAATCATGTCCTGCCAACCACTTTAGGTAAAAGCTCCAATCATTCCGATCATTAGTTAATTTCATTCTTTTTCCATTTCAATCTCCCCTTCTCTATCATACATCACCCTCACAACCTTCAACAACTCCCTTAAATTCAGACCGGTCTTCGCTGAAATGCCAATTACATCCATCTTCTCTCTCATTTCCTCATAGCACCGTCTCGCTTCGAGCAAGTCGATCTTATTAACTACTATAACGCTAGGTCTCGTGGCCAACTCGGAACTGTATTGTTTGATCTCGTACGCCAAGTCTTTGTATTGCTGTAAAGGGTCATTGGCGCCGTCTAGAAGGTAGATTAGGCCTTTACATCGCTCCACGTGTTGGAGGAATTGGATACCTGTTGAAATAATATTATTATATTATTAATATTGTTGGTTTATTGCGTTTATAGAAGTTTTTTTATTTTTTTTAATAGGACACCTCGTTGGTCTTGGCAAAGCGCTCCACTCGAAATCCCGGGTTCAATTCCCAGGTCGGGCAAGATGTGTTTCCGATGTTCAAATAATTTTTGACGCAAATTTTGTTTTTTGACGGTAGTTGTTGACATTGAATTTTTAAATTGGCTTTCAAAGTAAAAAGTGTTGAATAATTTCGGCGGGCTGGTTAGGACCACGATAGCACAATTGGAAGAGCACCTGACCCGGTATGTCAGAAGGGTGCAGGTTCAAATCCTGCTCGTGGAATTTTTTTCAACATTTGGGGTTTTATGTGTTTCTGATGTTTGCGATCAACAACCCTCACTTTCTTTAAATATACTTCACGGGTAGTAGGGCCTTGAATTCGCCTGATGTTAAGTGATGATAAGGCCAATGATGGAAGCGCACTTCACCCGGGATCCTCAACTAGTGAGGCACTGGCTATCTTACCTCTAGCTGCCGGAACACAACAATGTTACAAACATTGGTGTTACGGCGACATATTTAGATAAAATGGTGGTAGCTAGCCAGGCGGACATACAAGTCCTACCACCAACCAAACCGAGTACACAAACATGTACTCTGCTGGGAATCGAACCCGGGACTTCTGGGTCTAAACCGGTGGTCTTAGCCACAGAGGCGGTTAATTTAAACGCATTTGACAAGCGTGGTGATTAAGCCATTTATATACCCATAAGTTTTAAAAGAAATTATTTTTATTTTGTTATCTAATTGTAGTGGTTGAAACACAAATAGCCAGAGGTCCCAGGTTCGATTGTCAGGATAGGTATTTTTTTTTAAATTACATAGCAACTATCTAATTAAGTCTGTTGTTCTTTGTATTAGATGATTGCATTTCCATAGGGGTCTGGTGAAATTATGACGATTTGAATTTTTTTCTGGGAGAGCTCGAGAGATCATTTAAATCACTCCCACAAATATTACTACCTACAACGGACATTGAGCTTAAAGTGTCGATCACTGGTGGCTGTTACGGATCACACTGTTACGATACTTCCGTCCCTTTTCTACGAAATCACTCCCACAAATTGTATATATTTATTACTTTATTTGGTAATAACTATAGTGATGATTTGATTTCAATGAGGATGCCTTTGCCTAGCAGTGGGACAGCTAAACGACTAAAAGTTTTTTTACTGTTAGTAACACGAAAAATAATCTGCGATTAGAAATCTTACCTAATCCATAGTTCTTGTGCGAGCCGGGAATCAAACCCGGCAAGTCAGCTATCGCCACTTGTTCGTAGTCATCGTACGGCACCATACCTAATGACAAATATTAATGAACTGTTATATCTATCTTACGTTTGTAAGGATGGAATGGTTTGTAAGTAAAACTTATCGACACATATTATTACTAAAATGTAGGCATATGTCCTCAAATGAGTCCTGCAAGTGCCTTTAAGTATCACGCACACACACACAAACACCCTCACACAAATTACCAAACGAATTATTGTAATTTTTCTACTATTTTCTTAGTAAAGATTATATTTAATGCAACATGGAGGCGGATCCACTGAATCTTAAATTAGCCTAAGAATCATTAAATGCATATATGAAAAATAAGCGAGCGATTTTGTTACTTATACAATATGTAAAAAAACCCTGTCCGATCGCAAAGGGGTAAATAATAACAACAATAACAAAAAATAATAATAAACGATAATATTATTCATGAAAATAAAAGAGTTAGCGTAATTTAAAACGCAAGATTTTTGTACCGATATTGTTTAAAAAAACCCCAAAATCTAGCTAATATTATAAATGTGACCAAAGGTCGCACCTGCCGAAGTGCCGACAAAAGTATTGCCATGTAAGTTTTGTCATTTAACACAATTTTCATGGGGTAAATTTTTTTCACAATTTTTTTTAAATGATTTTGTAGATAGAAATGAATCTCTATCGAGATAATATAATAACACCCACCCACCCACACACACCTAATAACACCTTAACGAATCTGACTTGTTTTTTTTACATATTATATACTAATAGCTGATCGGCGGACTTCGTACCGCATTGACAGTTTCCATGACAACAAAACAAACAAATCATTCGTCCGCTTAAGAACACCCGTATCCCATAGTGGACCTATAGCAGCGCCACCCGGGTTCAATTGTAAATCTAAACCATTCTCGAATCAACTCGAACACACACAGAAAATTTAATCCAAATCGGTCCAGCCGTTTAGAAGGAGTTCAATAACATACTTTATTTATTTTAATTTTATTATTATTAGGGATAGTACATAGCACATTTACAACTAGGTTACAATATTGAAATTTACAATTTGAAGGCGAATTATGATTATCCACATTTTACATTCTCAATAGATTGTAGGCGAACATTGACAATACACAGAAGATTTATATAAGTTAACTTTTTATCACCGTCCAAACCTTCTGAGATGACTCCCGTGATACAAACGAACAACTCTTACTATTGGACCAACTCCCTAACTAGAAAATAAAATTCAGCTGTTCCATACAAAAATCAATATTCAGTCGACCAAAATTTATGGAACAGCTGAATTTTATTTTCTAAAATGTTTAAATAATTTTAACGCACATTTTGTAGCGAAACAAATTACAAAAACCGGTTAGAACGTGGTTAGAACCACGATAGCTCAATTGGAAGAGCACCTGACCCGGTATGTCAGAAGGGTGCAGGTTCAAATCCTGCTCGTGGAAATTTTTTCAACATTTGGGTTTTATTTTCTAGTTAGGGAGTTGGTCCAATAGTAAGAGTTGTTCGTTTGTATCACGGGAGTCATTTCAGAAGATTTGGACGGTGATAAAAAAGTCGACCTGTATATACATATAAGGTCACATTTTATCAACTGCAAATATTTTGACAAAACATCTAATTATATCAGAGAAATAAGGCCCTAGCTTTTAAAAAAAAATCAGGCTAGTTTTATTTTTTAAATTTTCTTGACACAAAAATTGTAATATTTTTAAGAGCGACCTCTCTGTCGGCTCTTTTGAGTTGAAACTACCGAAAGTGCTTTATTTTACTTTTTAATCGAAATGTCTTTTGGCGTTTTTTTTGAAAACTAGCGTATAAAAATATAGGGTTATTTCATAAAAATAGTTTATGTATGTTGTTGAATTTATCATCAAAATATTTGCAGTTGATAAAATGTGACCTTATATAAAGATATATTGAAGTGACCTAAATGCGGCCTCAGCGTGGTGAAGGGGTAGGCGGCTACCGTGGGGCGCGCGCGCGTGACGGCGCGCAGGAGCGTGCTCTTGCCCGCGTTGGGCGCCCCCAGCAGCCCCACGTGCGCCATCGAGCGCACCTCCAGCGAGTACGATATACTCTCACCGCGAGCACCGAGCTCGGCCACGTCCGGCGCCTGCGCAGTTCACATTTCATACAATTTTCAGTTCAAGTCTATATTTATAACGCAAATTTTGTTGCGGGCTGGTTAGAACCACTATAGCTCAATTGGAAGAGCACCTGACCCGCCCCCCAACCGCGTAACACTCTCGCTTTCGATCGCTTTGTAGGCGAAGCCCTCGCATCGCTTTCTAATATAATATCGAAATATAATATCGAATAATATCGAAAGCTATAGCCTATAGCTTTCGATATTGCTTTCATATTGCTTTCGAAATGACAAGATGACGCCTCCTCCTCGCCTCGCCTTCAAAGCGATTGAAAGCGAGAGTGTTAGGCGGTCGACCCCCCGGTATGTCAGAAGGGTGCAGGTTCAAATCCTGCTCCTGGAAATTTTTTCAACATTTGTGTTTTTGTAATTTGTTTCGCAACAAAATTTGCGTTATAATTATTTAAACATTTTATAATAGCTTGCCTACTTCTTAACTGATCTTTAGTATTTGTAAAAATATTATGATCGGATGTTAGTGACGGTAGTTGTTGACATTGAATGGGCGTCTTTGGCTTACAAAGTAAAAATAAATAGTGTTGAATAATTTCGGCGGGCTGGTTAAAACCACGATAGCTCGATTGGAAGAGCACCTGACCCGGTATGTCAGAAGGGTGCAGGTTCAAATCCTGCTCGTGGAAATTTTTTCAACATTTGTGTTTTTTTTTTTCTATGTTTATTTTTGTAAAATAACCGCTTCTGTGGTCTAGTGGTTAAGACAGCCGGTTTAGACCCAGAGGTCCCGGGTTCGATTCCCAGCGGGGGGTACATATTTGTGTATTCGGTTTAGTTGGTGGTAGGACTTGTTTGTCCGCCTGGCTAACTACTACCGTCTTATCTAAATATGTCGCCATAACACCAATGTTTGTAGCATTGTTGTGTTCCGGCAATTAGAGATAAGGTAGCCAGTGCCTCACTAGTTGAGGATCCCGGGTGAAGTGCGCTTCCATCATTGGCCTTATCATCACTTAACATCAGGTGAGATCAAGGCATTGTGTTTACCCGTAAATATATATTTAAAAAAATATTTTTGGATGTGACCTGTTAATGTATGTACCTTAGTAAATAAATAAATAAATCAGTGTTCCTTTCTCTGAATTTAAAACTTGACGACCGTGACGCATTTATGCTGTGGCGGTTCAAATTTAAAATCAATAATCAAAAAGTTAACACACGATTCACGAGTTCAATTCCCGAAACGCGAGGTCCCACTACTTAGCTCGAAGGACCAAAAATGTGAGATTTAGTGCAGGATGATAATTAAATGATACACAGTGAGTTCATTGATATATATTGTATTCGCCTGATAATAAAATCGATAATTTATAGGTACTAATTAATGTTTAAATTAATGGTGTGTGCATCGCGTATATATCTGATTTCGGACGTTAACGCCGTTTAGGGCGAAAAGTGCTTGCTCAGGTGTTCGGTTGCATTGCACCGAACAAATACTATGATAAATATTATAAACGGAATTATTACCATGTTTTTTGTTGTGTCTGAGTATCCGATATTCAATCGCGAAGATGGGTTTAAACTGTCGCGATTCTGGAATCCAGTGAAAGACCGCAAAAAAACAAAAGTGTCGAGAACAATTTCGAGTGAATAGTGACTTAGGAGACAGTAGTACGAGTATCGAGCGCAAAAAACGACTAAGGAAGAGGGTAGATCGTTTTGTCTGCTCACAATCACCCACCCGCAATAACTTCAGTACATCCGTGATCATGGCGCGTGGAACTGTGCCGAAATATCGGATACACAAACACAACAAAAAACATGGTAATAATCCCGTTAATAATATTTATTCTAATGTAAGTGACCATGATAGTTTAAAAAGTTATAATATTTAAATGCAACAACTTTTACGGATCTACTCGCGTCTATTTTACACATTACTTTTTAATGTTTATCCTGACGTTTCGAACTCTTTGCAGGGTCCGTGGTCACAGGGAGTCTCCCTGATCCGTAAAAGTTGTTTCATTTAAATGTGTAGTGTTCGCGTAAACTTTGGAAAACAATAAGTTATAATATGATAAATATTTAGCATTTTACCTGCTCGGTGTCAGTGAGAAAGAACCTGTTCCCTCGTCCGCCGGAGCCGCCGCGCGCCGCCACGAACAGAACGCCCTCCGCGTTTAGATCCGCCACCACCACGCCTGAAGAGTCCTTCACTATGGTGCCTATAACACGGGCATAGACTATACACTTCACCATCACACACCGTCCCCACCGCTGGGGCACTGTGATGTTTCCATGTTTCGAACTCTAGCGAAGCCCCGGGCGGAAGAAGGAACGGGCTTCAATCTATAATGTACTAGAAAGTAATGTAAAGTGGATCGAATATATTTGATACAGTTGTGTAAAAATGAAAATGAAAAATGATTATTTCACTATCTTAAATGTTCACAACTACATCGGGAACCTCCTTTTGATCAAAAGATTTTCTTCACCGTCATATTCTTCTCAGCTAAAAGACGCCCACTGCTGGACAAAGGCCTTCCTCAATGAACTCTACAACAACCAGTTTTGTACAGCTCGCATCCAGCGGGTACCTACGACCTTTACCAGATCGTAGCTCCACTAAAGATTTGTTTTGTCTTGTTTTTAGGTAAACTAAGAATAACTGAATACTATCTGTAGGGTTACTCTTGAAACACAATTGCAATAATCAATTTCCAATCACAAATCTAAAAAATTCAAATGGCTCTCTTAAAAGATAATAGCGCCACATTGGAATTAAATTGCGTAGAAATTGAGTGATCAAATTATTATCGAGATGGGGCGTTCCGAAATAGCGAAACTTATCCCAATATCGATACATATTAATCGCATTGGAATTGTATTGAGATTGAGTTTGCGTCAAGAGTAGCCTACCTGTTCTCACCTAAGGGCACAAGCACGAAGACGTGGTCGGCGTTCTTCCCGTGGCAGTCCTTGTTGAACCCGCGCTCCCCGTGCTTGGCCTGCATCACCGACTTGCAGTGGTTCAAGCTCTTCACCGTGTGCGTCGCCTGTTATGCGATCAAGTTATCACAATATTAATAACATAATAACTATGCCTTGTGGCAGTGATAAGAGTGAAAACCGACCCCATATGCCCGGAGTGCACCAGAGAGACCAGAGACCAGCCTCCACCTACTCGCTGAGTGCTCTATCTACTCACGGATAAGACGGGAGCTATGGGGGTCGGACACACTAGACATAGAGGACATCTGAAGGTGGAGCAGATAAAGACAAAAAGATTCGATGGGGCGCCGTGAAGGCTGGATCAACCTTAACTCCCTCAAAGGGGAGAACGGGGAAAAGGACGAAATGGCCCGCAGGAAACGCGGGTGGATCGTCCGTTCGGCCGGCGACGTCCCCACCAGAAATAATAATAATAAAAATGCCTTGTGACAAATTTAAGAACTACTTATAAATGGTTTTTTGCAAATTGTATTGCAAACAAATTACAATTGAAAAAAGTGTTTCAAATTCAAGCGAGACTCGAACCCACACAGATCAGATTCCAGAAGTCCCATTATTTTCCAAACCAGAAAGTGACAGTTGCTTAGTAACTGACTTAATTTTACTCTCCACATGCCCTACACAAATTTTATGTTGAAGTACACTTTCAAACTCTCCCCGTTGTATTTTAAACAAAGTTTACAAAAGGTATTGCATGTGAACTATCTAGTATGTGTTATAGCCAGGGCTTACCGTTACCGAATTCCCGCTATGAGTATTGGTAAGCAACATTATTTCTATAAATGTAATTTGGTAACAGTAATGCGTAACGTTATCTAAAAAAATGGAGCTACTTTTTTTGTTAAATATATAGCGCTTTAGCCAATCAGTGTAGAGCGGTTAGTTAATTTACCAGTAAAAATGCCACCCATGTAACAATACCAAGCATACTGGTACTCTTTATTTACCGGTATTGTCGTTGGAACAAAGTATTGATACCAATTTTTTTAACAGGCTTTGAAGCCTTGGTTATATATTTTTTTTTTTTTTTTATACATAGCACGGCAAATGACTCCATTTCACCTGATGTTAAGTGAATATGGAATCCAGATGCGATGACAACTGGTGCAGCGTGAAAATAACGCAGCATCAGTTACCCTCACTCTGCCGGCCCACAAGGTGCCTCTTCACGCCTCGTTTGAAGGACCCCATATCATAGAAAGGAGGGAAAACGTGTGCAGGCAAACTATTCCATGTTTTGGAAGTGCGACAAAAAAATGAGTCACCAAATTTCTTAGTGCGTGATGGAATATTTGAGACAGTGAAGCGGTGACTCCGGAGAGCAGCACGCGTACTCCTATGGAGGAAGGGAGAAGGAGGGATGAGGTCAAAGAGTTCTTCAGAGCACTCGCCATGGTATAAGCGGTAAACTGACTGTGACTTCTGCGTTGCCAATAATGCGTACAGCGCGACGCTGCAATCTGTCCAAAGCATCGAGAAGGTACTTTGCGGAACCGTCCCAGATGTGCGAGCAATACTCCACGCAAGACCGTACCTGTGTCTTGTACAAAAGGCACAACTGGTCAGGCGTAAAGAATCGCCGCACCCTGTTCAGAATACCGAGTTTTCGTGAGGCTGTTTTGATCACGGCTTCGATGTAGTCTCTTTGGTTTAGATCGCAGCGAATCGTCATACCGAGCATGTTGATACTGCTCTGCAGGCTTAGAGATGTACCCTGAAGAGTTGGAAGGGGAAGGAATGGTGACTTTTTTGCCGTGAACGCACACACCTGTGTTTTCTTGGCATTGAACTCAACAAGATTATTGCCATATATTCAGCAAACATATAACAGTATTAAAAAGATAGATGGAAGATAGATGCTCATCCATTCTTTTCGTTTTCTGTATGCCCTTTGGCATGGTTCCTCCAACCCTTTCCATATTTCCCTATCTCTGGCTAGTCTTGCCCAACTTTTCCCAGCTAACTTCACTATATTTGTTTATTTTCTCAAAATTGTAAATAATATGATTGACTGTCCTAAACTTCTGTCCAAAATTAAGTTTATCATACCTACTAGATCGCCTAAACATTACACTCCCATTCATATACCATTAGTTTTGTCCAATTACCGCCAAAATTCATTTATGTTGCGAGCGAGTAGAAGTGTAAACCAGTTAAGTGAAGACTACGATTTTGATATATTTCATTCTGGCATACCCTCAGCGAGGTGACTAGTAAGTAATCCTTTCTTTTTAAGGCAAGCTGTTTAACATATTGGCTGTACACATCACATGTTGTTGTATGTTTATATTGTTCTAAGTACTAGATTAGGTTTGTCAATGTTCTCACTTAAATTAGATCTATATTGTTTTGTAAAACGAAGACCTTATTCTTATTGGCTATCAGTTATTATTAATTGTATTAAATTTCATAAAGCTGTTGGTTTTCCAAATAAAATAAAATAAAAAATAAAATATCATCCTTCTGTCTCTTTAGTGGCTTTCCTTTTTCACTCTCTTGGGAACTACCTAGTATATACCTTTAATAGTAAGTTAGTTAGTTTTGGTAATAGTAAGTGCACCATAAGGCTACTAAAGTACAACTTCAGCAACCTCTGTCTACATTTGTTTAAAATGATTACAAAATGTTTGTTTATGTAGAACATTTTTTATATTTGATGTAAACGCTGTGTACAACTTTTATCGGAATTAAATTTTAATGTAAAACGTAGTCTACTATCATAGGAAAATGTGTGGAATTGTATTCTTCATACCTGGAATATAACATGTCCGCCGTGGCCGCCGTCGCCGCCGTCCGGCCCTGCCTGGTCCTTGCACCACACGCTGAGGAACGAAATGCACCCATCACCACCATTGCCAGCCACCGTCCTTACTCTACATGAGTCTACGTAGAACTGAACGGAGTCTCTCGTAGATTTGGCTTTTAAGCTCCTCAAAGGTTTGGGGACGTGTTGCTGTGAGTAGAACCGCGATATTTGCGATGGCGGTGGGATTCTTAAACGTTTTAAAAGATTTATTATCAACATCTTGTTTATTTTGGGTGCTGCATTTTGAGGTTATGATAATGTTGTGACAGTTCGGTTGGTTTTTTTTTTTTTTTAATAGTTTGTTCTCTGAGGAACCGGCTAAGGTCATAGACCATGCTGCCATGTCATTAGTTTCTTAATTTCATTAGTATTATAATCCTAAAGATGATGATGAATGATAATGGAAATGATGATGATGAATGATAATGGAAATGAGAAGTGAGAAATGATATACCCCCAACCCCTCGAGTATCTCAGTAAAGATGTGGAGCTTTACTAAGTCCTCAAGCGGACTTCTTGAGAGAATTTGATTAGTAACGTTGCACTGTTTTGTTTCATTTGCCAACACTCATGCACACTCACGAACACTTAACGGTTAATAATCCACCATTATTTCACATTAATATTCGACTTAACACAAATTTTAGAAAATAAAACAAAACCGCAGACATGACTCTTCACTTTCCCGCCAAGAAGTCGGTTGGTAATGAATAATGACAGCTGTTTGTTTTTTTTAATAGTTCGATCCCTGAGGATCCGGCTAAGGTCATAGACCATGCTGCCACGTCATTAGTTTCTTAATTTAATTAGTATTATAATCCTAAAGATGATGATGAATGATAATAGAAATGAGAAATGATATACCCCCCAACCCCTCGAGTATCTCAGTAAAGATGTGGGGCTTTACTAAGTCCTCGGGTGGACTTCTTGAGAGAATTTGAAAAGTAACGTTGCACTGTTTTGTTTCATTTGCCAACACTCATGGACACTCACGAACACTTAACGGATAATAATAATCCACCATTATTAATTTCACATTAATATTCTACATAACACAAATTTTAGAAAATAAAACAAAACCGCAGACATGACTCTTCACTTTCCCGCCAAGAAGTCCCGACAGCTGTTTGTTATATTGGGTATGTTCCGATATACACTGCGGGCACTGTAAGGAGTGACGTCAATTTAGTATACTGCGAAGCCGTTCCTTTATATTAGCTATACTGGGTACTGTTTAAAACGGAACGCAGTCCAGTATACTGTCATCTATGCTGTCATCCATGTCATTTCTGGACCCTGTTGATCACGTGATCAAAGCACTGAGAGCACCTTACCTCGAAAATTCCAGTGCTTACAGTACAAAAATGGCGATGAATATATTTCAGTCACGTCAGTATACTGTCTGTCAGTCCATAACGGAACAAATTTCTTACCAGTAAGAGCACTGGACAGTGCTCGCAGTGTATATCGGAACGAATTCATTCATTTAGATCACTTTTCTTATTTAGCAAAAGCAACGGTATCGAGAGTATACAACCTAAATTTAATGGTTCTGTCGACCGGACTATCGTTGTTTAGAGTCGAGCGAGTCTTGTAGATGAATAATAGTTGCATTTAAAATGATCTAGGCGGTCTTAAAGCTAACTACAGTTCTCTCGTGGAGCCGTTCGCAAGCAGGCGTATACATTGTCTCTGTAGATTCTTTTAAATCAATTTGTAGGTGACAGTTCACAGATCGAGTATGCATGCAGAATCTGCTGGAACAACCCATGAAGCTGTAGATATAACAGCTTCAAAGCTGGAACCCGTTGTACGAGAAATACAAGAAAGTTTGAATCAGTATAGAGGAAATATTTACGAATTATTCATTATAAATGTGTCAAGAAAAGATTTCCCTATGAAGAACTACTAACAAAATACTTTTGAAAACAAGACACACTAATACCACATGAGTAAATATATTACTCATGTGCTTAAGAACACACGTATCCCATGATGGACCCCTTTACCAGCGCCACAAACCATTCTCGAATCCACCTGAACACACACACAAAATTTCATCCAAATCGGTAATTGATAGAAGATATGCTGTTTTGTCTAATATTCCCGTTTAATGACTAGTCCCCACCACGGGCCAATCTACTGATATTTGGTTTTTGGTGACTTTGAAGGTCAATCTGATGATTTACCGAAAAAAAGCCTTATTTTATTTTATGGTCATTTATTTTATAGTAATGTAGATCGTCTTTTTGTAAGTAAGTAAGAATTACTGTTATTTCGTACTCCAAAATATTAACTACTTTCCTTGTCTATTTCTATATACTTACAATAAAAAAATAGGAAAACAAAACGCAAAATGAAAGTCCACACTGTACCTACTTTAAACATAATATTATGTTTAAAGTACAGTGTAGACTTTCATTTTGCGTTTTATTATGTATATTTTTTATTTTATTTATTAATTTTTAATTACAAGTTTATGTAACACATAAGAGGGTAAAAATAAGTTCTACAGGTGAATGTGGTACAAGGGCGCTGCTTATTTCAGTTCAGAAATATCTTCCAGCAGGACCGCAAAAGAAAACGTTATAAATAGTGGTAGAATTGATGTGTACCTCCTGCAAAAACTAAAATAAACTTACTTAAATATTTATAATACACTACATAGGTACTAATAATTGCATAAACATAGAAAATTTTATATAAAAAAAAAAAGGTGAAAATAAAAGAAAAGAAATCATAGGACGACAGAATCAACTGGACAGGTTCCTTCAAACGCTTTTTAAAAAGGCTGATGTTAGGAGTTTGAATATTAGGTGGCAGCGCGTTCTACAACCTGACAGCATGCACGGAGGAGTAGGAGAAAAAATCGGTTTTATGGGGTGGAGTTTTCAGTTGGTGTAGGAGGTGGGACCTGCAGAGAGCACCAGGAGGATGAGAAAAGGAAAAACGTTCTTGCAGATAGGAATAATTAAATAATATTATCATCGTGTGGCACCGAATAATTTATTTTTCATTTAATTTCACAATTTTTTTATTTATTTATTTAAAACAGTAATTATCACGACGTCTGCTCAGAGGAGGAGGGCAGAGCAGTGGGACAGATGGGAATGACTTGCTCTTCCGTAGCGACTATAGGCGCGGGGACAGACGGCCACTCGCGGCAAGCTTGGGACTTCCGTGTGGGCTGGGGACAAACGGGTACACATTTTATTGATTAAGAACAAAAGAACTGTATCAGCTAAAACATATATCAAAACACACTAAGTCAAAAAGATCTTAATTTTCAAGTAAAAGTATTTTGCATAAGATAACCACATTTTGCCTAACCCCAGCATCACTTTGCCTTACTTTAACCACACTCTGGCTTACCTCAACCTCACTTTTACTCACTTAATTCTCACTTTACTTCACCCCAGTCTCACTTTACCTTGTCTCGGGGTTGCACCAGCCTAGTGATTCTAAAATTCGTCCTCGTAGCCCTCCTCAGTCGCACTTCACCTTTCTTCATCATACTTTACCATACCGCAGCCTCAACCCTAACTTCACTTTACCTCACCCCTGCCTCACGTTGATTCACCCAACCTGACTCTTCCTCATCTCAAACTCACTCTGCCTCACCTCAGCCTATTGTCCTTGAGGCCCATTATCCGCATATTGTCCTTGTGGTGCACGAGCCGCGTGTGATTGTAGAGCGCGGCGTCGTTCCCCTCTTCATTCTTACTTTACCCCATCTCAATCTCACTTTACCCCATTCCGATCTCACTTTACCCCATCCTGATTTCACTTTAATCCATCGCAACCTTACTTTACCCCATCCCTACCTCACTTTACCTTGTCCTTGAGGTGCACGAGCCGCGTGTGGTTGTAGAGCGCGGCCTCGTACCCGAACGTGGCGCCACAGCGAGCGCACGCGAACGGACGCTCACCGGAGTGCGAGCGGAGGTGGCCTTCCAACGTCTTCTTGTTCTGACAATGGCACACAAGACAGATCTCAGTCATTACAAGATCGTGTTCAACATGAGAGTAGACAATGATCTAAATTTTTAACCGCCTCTATGGTAAAGTGGTAATACTCAGGTCTCAGCTCAAGTGGTCCCGGGTTCGATTCCCAGTGGTACATGTTTGGTACCAACCAAGTTAGCCAGGCGGATAAACAACCTGGTGGTAGGGCTTATTTGTCCACCTGGCTAGCTACCACCGTCTTATCTAAATATGTCGTCATTACATTTGTAATCATTGTTGTGTTCCGGCAGCTAGAGATAAGATAGCCAGTGCCACACTAGTTGAGGATCCCGGGTGAATTGCGCTTCCATCATTGGCCTTATCATCACTTAACATCAGATGAGATCAAGGCACTGTGCTTACCCGTAAAATATATAAAAAAAGTAACGATACCAATTTTTTTACTGTATTCAAAGCCATGCTAGAAACAAGTTGTAAAATGATGCCGGAATGAAAACGTTGGTTCGTTTTTGAGATGTTTGCCGTTTGCCGATGTTTGAAGGACTGTCGCCCGCCCCTTTTATATGCAAAACCTCAACAGCGCCCTCTGGCCACATAGTTGGACCAGTATTACTAAAATGTACTTGCGAATTCGCTACTTATCACGCGTCAGACCGCATCCGTTTCAATTGCAAGCTGTTTAGCCGCGATTCGGCTAGATGGCGCTGTTTTAGACAAGTACGTATTTTTTTGGAGTTTGCTGATCGCCTCAAACGGCATTATCAGCTTCACCGGTCTTTTTTGGGGGTGGCGAGAAACTTAAAGAGTTCCTCAAGCCGTGTGAAAGGAAGCACCGTCACAGGTTCTCTGCCGTTCGTCCCAGTGCCCTACTAGATTCTCCGAGGGGTTCGGACCGGAAGCTAATGCCTGTAATGTCGTACGTACGGTGTACGCCTTCCCGCAGGCGTGGCAGACGTGGTTGCGCGCGGCGGGCTGCCGGCGGTGCACCGAGCGCAAGTGCGCGCGCAGCACCGGCCGCGACGCGCACGACTAAGGAGATGTTTTTATTTATTTATTGATGTGTAACATTTTTCCGCTCGCTTTCTATATAAGCAATTTGTGGGAGTGATTTCGTGAAATGGGACGGAAGTATGTGTAACAGTGTAACAAGTGTGTAACTGGAAGTCGATGAAGCTTGTGGGAGTGATTTCGTGAAATGTGTAACAGCGTAACTGTGTAACAGGAAGTTAGGGAAGCGCGCCATTTGTAAATTTAAAATCGATATTATGAACATGACATATTATTATTATATGTGACATATTGTGTCATTTGATTATCTCAAAGGTCATTTTGATATATCAAATGAGTATTTACTGCATTTATTTTATAGTTAAAAAATGACGTAATACCTGACCCATTTGTTTCAGAATATAATGTTAAAATTGCTTATTACTAAGGTGAGATGTCAAATGTTACACAATAGAGCACTCGAGATATTGGTGTAGAAAGGGAGGGAGGAAACGTACTTTGCTTTGGTTCAAGCTTGTAAAAGGAAAATGTCATTTGCTAAAAATTGATGATTGTCTGCCCCAGGTGCATATGTGGTGTTTGTATCTATGAGGTCTGCAAGGGGCCTTTATGGCGTGTGCAAGGAGTCTTTATGGGGTCTGCAAAGGGTCTTTATGAGTTCTACCAGGGGTCTTTATGGGGTCTTCAAGGGGTATTTTAGGGGTGTACAAGGGGTCATGGGTCTGCAAGGGGTCTTTATGGGGTTTGCGTAAGGTTTGTATGAGACTGCGTGGGGTCTTTATGGGTCTGCAAAAAGTATTTCTAGGATCTGCAAGGGGTATTTAAACGAATGGGGTCCGCAATAGCTTTCAAAAATTTTACCGGTGTCTTTATGGGGTCTGCAAGAGGTCTTTATGGTGGTTTGCAAGAAGTCTTTATGGGGTATGAAAGAGGTTTTATGGGGTCTGCAAGGGGTCTTTATGGGGTATGCAAGGGGGTCTTTATGGGGTGTGCAATGGGTCTTTATGGGGGTTGCAAGGCGTCTTTATGAGGTT
This sequence comes from Eudonia mercurella, assembly GCA_963082485.1. Lineage (NCBI taxonomy): Eukaryota > Metazoa > Arthropoda > Insecta > Lepidoptera > Crambidae > Eudonia > Eudonia mercurella. The sequence continues at coordinate 7,831,603 of OY720050.1, read as the reverse complement.
TGTAAGAGGTATGTAAGGGGTTTTAAATGTGGGGTCTGAAAGGGGTATGTACGGGTACTCACGAAGCCGCAGCCGGGCTCGGGGCAGGGCACGGGCGTCTGCCGCAGGTGCACGGCCGTGTGATGTTCCCGTAAGCGGGACGCCTTCATGAACCGTTTGGGACACAGCGAGCATTCATACCTGCAATAATACTGTAAAACTGCTAGCACATTCAAAAGAAAGTTTAAAAAGTATCTGAGAACGTTTCTGTATTGTACCATGGATGGATCTCAAGCCATAGTGAAGCGAATGATACTGGCAGTTACAGCCCAGTGACAGCTCGCTTGACGTAACTCAGATCACTTCATTTGCACGTTATTCAGATTAAGGCGAAGGGTAAGGCACACTAGCGCCGCTAATGGATTTAATTTGATAACTGCTAAACTGGATTTTTTTTCAAACATCGCGGACCTTCCGACACTAGGCAAACATATATTTAATAATTGTGCACTACTTTTAGGTTTGTTTTTGTATTCATTGGCTAACACCAACAGTGGCCATTGTTTGTGAATAAATGCGATAGCCCGTTTTGTGAATAAACAACGCAGCAAAAAGTAGTGCACAATTATTAAATAAATACTATGGATGCTTTCCTGTTGTCGGACGGTACGCAATGTTTCGGTCCGTTAGTAATTGTCAAATTATCAATTGGTGGCGCTAGTGTGCCTTACCCTTCGCCTTAAGTGGGATAATCGTATTGCATCTGGCACATGCACCACGCATTCTGTGGAATGTCTTGGTTTTATTGTAGTCCCGTGTGAGATCTTTACAATTATACTTTGATTTTAATTACCAATTAAACCGTTGATTGTATATCAGTGCTTAATTATTTCTCCTCGCCCGATAACCCACGCCACGCCCAAGCATAGCAAAGATGGAAGAACCTACCAATATGACCTTAAGCGGTCGCGCTGTGTGATATTGTTATTCGTTATTTTCGCTTTATTTTTTTATATATTATTTTTTTACGAAGGAGCTCGATGGCGCAGTGGTTAACGCGCCCGGTCTGCGAGTGCTGAGGTTAAGCAACATTCGCAAAGGCCGGTCATCAGATGGGTGACCAAAAATTTATTATCTCGAGCTCCTCCGTGCTTCGGAAGGCACGTTAAGCCGTTGGTCCCGGCTGCATTAGCAGTCGTTAACAACCACCAATCCGCACTGGGCCCGCGTGGTGGTTTATGGCCCGGTCTCCCTATCCATTCATAGGGAAGGCTCGTGCCCCAACATAAATGAGCTGATGATGATGATATTATTTTTTATGTAACCTCATGTTTATACTGTGTGTGTAATGTTATGGTTCATATTGCTTATGATGGAAAGTGTCCTTTTATGATCGGGCATTTTCCAATATTTTTGACGCTGTAAGGGAGAAATGAGCTTGACACTTGCTGAGTTTCTTGCCGGTTCTTCTCAGTACAAGGTCTCCCGCCCAGAGTAGACTTACGAACCGATGGCATAATGACGTTCATAAGAGCTATTTGTAGCCTAAACTGAATAAATGATTTTTAATTTTGTGTGACATTTATAAATTCATATTTAGAACTGCGCCTCCCTTTCTTGCTGGTTCCGCAGAACATCAGCGCCTTGGCACGTCAATGTCATGGCATACTGAGCGGTGATCATTTCGGTTGCATTAAATAAATTTAAAATGTTAATTTTAAATTTAAATTGTTATGTTAAGTTGTCATAGATGGTCCGAATAAATATTTTCCCCTTTTTATTTTTAAGTGCTAATTGCTTCACTCAAAACAAGTCAAACTCAAAAAGTTCCGGCCAAACCAACAGATTTGAAATAAATCTCGAGTCAAAACATTTATAACGTGATACATTTTCAATATGGCGACATATTTTTCTTTTTTCCGTAAGTCTGTAGACGATTACAAAGACAACGCCACGGGCTATTTAGAGGGCCATGGTGCATTGTTCAAAATTATTTTTACTTCTTTTCAAAAAGAGTGTATTTTCTGCTGCACAAAATGGGCCGGCTCGCCCGGCGTAATACCACCCTCTCACAGAATATCGGCGTGAAACAATGGCACTCGTTGCTGTTGTGTTTCGTCCGGTGAGTGAAAGTACCGGGGGCCCATCTCTCACCCCTCCCCCCTCCCAATTCCTACTCCCTCAAGATCCAACTCCTTTCTCAAGGCCGGCAACGCATCTGCGATTACTTTGGTTTTGCAGGTATCCATGGGCGGCGGTGATTACTTCCCATCGTGACCCGCCTGCTCGTATGCCTCCTTTTCAAAAGTTACCTTGCCTGGCACCGGCTCCAAAAATAACAATAATTGTAATATTTTCCTAAGAAAGAATATAAGATTGAGTATAATATAGGTTAATTGCAAGTAAATTGAACAAACTAAACTACGCAATTATTTTTTACTTTTTAGTGCAATTTTTTCAGTCTTATTATTTGGAGTCGGTTTTATTTTTTGTTAAATTTTTGGTTATTTTTAACATAGAAAAAATACTCCAAAAGCGTCCATTGGCCTTTGGTCATCGTCCTTTGCTAGTGTAAATTAATATGAGTACAATATAAAAAAAACATATAGGTATATGTACTGACTTGAGCCGGGCAGGGTCCACGTGCTTGAGATTGTACTTCATATGCTGGTAGTAAGACATCTGGTTCTTGAAGTTCATATCACACTGAAACACACGACAGTGGAAAACGTAAAGTATCTAAAGTAAAAAGTAAACAGCCTATGACTGTCCCACTGCTGGGCAAAGGCATTGAATCCAGGCAACACTACAATTGATAGGTTTTTTTATTTTATTATCTTATTTCTTTGGAGTTCTGGAGCTTTGGAGGAGCTTAATGGCGCTAACCACTGCGCCCGGTCTGCGAGTGCTGAAGTTAAGTAACTTTTGCATAGGCTGGTCATCGGATGTGTGACCAAAAATTTATCATCTCGAGCTCGTTCGTGCTTCGTCGTGCACGTGTTGCCGTCGGTCCCGGCTGCATTAGCAGTCGTTAACAACCACCAAAGCACTGGGCCCGCGTGCTGGTATACGGCACGTTCTCGGTGTGGTGTTTCATCCATAGGGAAGGCTCGTGCCCCAGCAGTGGGGACATACAATGAGCTGCCCCTAAGTACTGTTTTATGATATATTATCATGTACTTCTACCCCAGCAGTGACCATCTACCCCAGTGCTGGGCATATAACCCAGCGCTGGCCATCTACCCTATTGTTGGGCATATACCCCAGCAGTGGGCATCTACCCCAGCGGTGGGCATAAACTCTTGCAGTGGGCATCTACCCTAGCGGTGGACATCTACCCCTGCAGTGGGCATATAACCCAGCGCTGGCCATCTACCCCAGCACTGGGCATCTACACCAGCGGTGGGCATCTACCCTAGCGGTGGAAATCTACCCTAGCGGTGAAAATTTACCCTAGCGGTGGAAATCTACCCCAGCAGTGGAAATCTATCCCAGCAGTGGAAATCTACCCCAGCAGTGGAAATCTATCCCAGCAGTGGAAATCTACCCCAGCAGTGGAAATCTACCCCAGCAGTGGAAATCTACCCCAGCAGTGGAAATCTACCCCAGCAGTGGAAACCTACCCCAGCAGTGGAAATCTACCCTAGCGGTGGAAATCTACCCCAGCGGTGGAAATCTACCCCAGCAGTGGAAATCTACCCCAGCAGTGTGCGTACCTGGTGGCAGTAGAGCAGCGCGGGCGCGGCGTGCGTGGCGGCGTGCAGCTGCATGGCCTTTTTGAACAGGAACAGCTTGCCGCACGACGGGCACGCGTGCTCCTTCTCGCCCTTGTGGATGCTGGAGTGAGGCGCGGCATTATTGCGATCAAATCACTTCTCGATCATTGAGAGTTTTGATGATAATACGATATTTAAGTCTGATAATATCGGATAATTATTAAAAAAAAACAAATGTTGAAACAATTTCCACGAACAGGATTTGAACGGTGTGAAGGTAGTTGGTGACATTGAATGGGCGCCTTTGGCTTTCAAAGTGAAAAGTGTTGAATAATTTCGGCGGGCTGGTTAGAACCACGATACTCGTAGCTCAATTGGAAGAGCACCTGACCCGGTATGTCAGAACGGTGCAGGTTCAAATCCTGCTCGTGGAAATATTTCAACATTTGTGTTTTTGGATTTTGTTCGCAACATAATTTGCGTTAAGGATAATTATAAGTTAGATACTATCATTCTATGATAATTATCTTATATTATGCTAGGGCTGATTTTTCAATCGTCAGTTAAAGTTTATTCGTTGAATAATTTTGACATAATGACAGATTCTCTTTAGAAAATATGTCACAATGGCAATTTTATTCGTTGGATAAAACTTATCTGAGAATTGAAAAATCGGGCCTAGGATGATTACGCTTTCCGATAACTGGGGGTTTATTGTAGGAATGTCACGTTTTGATAGTTATCGGATAATTACACTCTTATGTTTATTGTCTAATAATTATATATTTAACAAAGAATTTAAACGGGTATTATGTTTCATGTTTTATGTTTTACTAGCGGCCACCCGCGGTTTCCCCCACGTGGTTCCCGTTCACGTGGGAAAATCGGGATAAAAAGTCTCCTATGTGTTAATCCAGGTTATAAACTATCTGTATGCCGAATTTCATCCAAACCCATCCATCCGTTGCAGCGTGAAGAAGCAACAAACATACACACATACACACATCATTATCATCATCAGCTCATTTTATATCCTCACTGCTGGGGCACGAGCCTTCCCTATGGATGGATAGGGAGAACGGGCCATAAACCACCACGCGGGCCCAGTGCGGATTGGTGGTCGTTAACGACTGCTAAATGCAGCCGGGACCAACGGCTTTACGTGCCTTCCGAAGCACGGAGGAGCTCGAGATGATAAATTTTTGGTCACCCATCCGATGACCGGCCTTTGCGAAAGTTGCTTAACCTCAGCACTCGCAGACCGGGCGCGTTAACCACTGCGCCATCGAGCTCCTCATACACACAAACTTTCGCATTTATAATATTAATGTGATGTTCAATGTTATTGCTCCTTTATACCCGACGTTTCGGCCGAGTTACAACGGCTGTGGTCACGGGCTGGCTGCTGTCGCGATGTTGCGCGGCAGTCTTCATCCAACGTCACATTATTTTGCCAACTACCGCCACACACAACCTATTATAAATTACTTTGCGTTAATCCCCGTCTAAATTCTTTGTTAACTAAGAAACGCGAAAGTTAAAAAATTATATATTTGTTTATTTATTTATAGACCATCAATTACGGTTATAGATAATTATACTTCTCAAGCTCTTGAGGAGCTCGATGGCGCAGTGGTTAAATCGCCCGGTCTGCGAGTGCTGAGGTTAAGCAACTTTCGCAAAGGCCGGTCATAGGATGGGTGACCAAAAATTTATCATCTCGAGCTCCTCCGTGCTTCGGAAGGCACGGTAAGCCATTGGTCCCGGCTGCATTAGCAGTCGTTAACAACCACCAACCCGCACTGGGCCCGCGTGGTGGTTTATGGCCCGTTTTCCCTATTCATCCATAGAGAAGGCTCGTGCCCCAGCAGTGGGGACATAAATGAGCTGATGATGATGATGATGATGATGACACTTCTCAATAGTTATAAGACAATAAATAAGATGATAAAAAATAGGAAGCTGTTATTATTAAAGAACACCGTTAAGATCAAACATACAATATAATTACTAAATTTATTTATTGCTGTTGATTAAATGTTTATAAAAATATTGATGACTAGTGGACCCGGCGGACTTCGTACCGCTTTGACAGTTTCCATTCATTCCCGTGGGAATATCGGGATAAAAACTATCCTATGTGTTAATCCAGGTTATAAACTATCTGTATGCCGAATTTTATCCAAATCCATTCAGTAGTTTTTACGTGAAAGAGTAACAAACATCCATCCATCCATTCATTCTTACAAACTTTCGCGTTTATAATATTAGTAGGAAGTAGGATTATCGGATATCGATATAGGATTTTTTTTCAATTTGTATTTTGTTCGCAACAAAATTTGCGTTAAATTATAAGTATGTAAATAATCATAATTACAGCTTGCCTAATTCTTAACTGATCTTTAAATATTTGTAAAAATATTAAGATCGGATGTTGATGACGTAGTTGTCGACATTGAATAGGGCTCCTTTGGCTTATAAAGTAAGAAAAGATAGTGTTGATTAATTTCGGCGAGTTGGATTGAGCCACGATAGCATAGTTGGTAACTTGGTAGTGCACCTGACCCGGCATGTCATGGGGTGCGGGTTCGAATCCCGCTCGTGGAATTTTAACAACACCGTCTTTTTTTTTGTCAATTTGTAATTATCGGATAAAAGCTTAACATTGCTTTTGAATAACAAAAAAAGGATTCGATGGTATCCAAGAGTACCTAGATCATAAAATGAATTATTCATTAAATATATATGAATGAAAATATTTACATATTACAAATGTTGAAAAAAATTCCACGAGCAGAATTTGAACCTGCACCCTTCTGACATACCGGGTCAGGTGCTCTCCCAATTGAGCTATCGTGGTTCTAACCAGCACGCCGAAATTATTCAACACTATTTACTTTTTACTTTGAAAGCCAAAGGCGCCCATTCAATGTCAACAACTACCGTCATTAACATCCGATCATAATATTTTTACAAATACTAAAGATCAGTTAAGAAAAAGGCAAGCTATTATTTAAACATTTTATTTATATATTATTAACTAGTCAAAATAATGTTTTAATCTCACTAAAAATTTGTGTATACACTTGAAAATATAGGCTTAAATGATACTTATTACCAATAAGACCAGTATTTATTGTACTTACCTTTTTCCATTACAAATAGTTACTGTATTGGCACCGGTGTTAGACACAATAACCCAGATTTCAACACCAGTTCTTATCACCAAAAACTAACATAGAATTTCATTGAAATGTTACGAAATGACATCTAGGAACCAGGTGGTCTGTATTCAATTGTTGCTTCAGACTAAAACCATTTTCTGACCCCTATTTTTAATGATCAAAGATAAAAGTGTCGATTTCTAGTTCCTATCGAACACTGGAGCCACAACTCTAAAGCAGGAGAAGTGATTTCAAAAAAGAAAAAAGAAAAACTATATTTAAAGAGATAGGATTTATTCAGATAATCGTGTCATAAAGTTTTTCATCAGACATCAGATTTGAGACATTTTTTTTTTGCTGAATATTTATAGATATTGTTTTCAGTGATAATTACTTAAGGCGAAGGGTAAGGCACAGTAGCGCCACCAATTGATAATTTGACAATTACTAACGGACCGGATCTTTTTTTAAACATTGCGTACCGTCCGACAACAGGAAAACATTCATAGTATTTATTTAATAATTGTGCAATACTTTTTGTTGCGTGGTTTATTCACAAAACGGGCTATCGCATTTATCACAAACAATGGCCACTGTTGGTGTTAGCGAATGAATACAAAAACAAACCTAAAAGTAGTGCACAATTATTAAATAATAGATGTTTGCCTAGTGTCGGAAGGTCCGCAACGTTTGAAACAAAATCCAGTTTAGCAGTTATCAAATTAAATCCGTTAGCGGCGCTAGAGTGCCTTACTCTTCGCCTTAACATAAATAACTACTAACAAAAAAATGCAGCTTACCTACATTATAAAATTATACAATAATAAAGTATTTTTCTGATAGTTTTTAATTTCTTAAATTATTACCATAGATCAAGAGCTTCTTTCTGGTAAATGTAATGAAAGCTTTACGGCTCCCGCCTACGACCTGCTTTTTGTAGGATTTTTGTGGTCTAGTGGCTAAGACCACCGGTTTAGACCCAGAGGTGGTTCGATTCCCAGCAGGGTACATGTTTGTGTACTCGGTTTGGTTGGCGGTAGGGCTTGTTTGTCCGCCTGGCTAGCTACCACCGTCTTATCTAAATATGTCGCCATAACATCAATGTTTGTAGCATTGTTGTGTTCCGGCAGCTAGAGATTTTCACCACACGTTGTAGAGCAAGGCGTTGAATACCGTTAATTTAGCATCGATACTTCTGTCAAACGAAGACATCGGTAAGCTCGGTATCGTTCCCTAGGTAGCATTTTTATCGGTAAATTAACTAACCGCTCCACGTGGATGGCTAAAGCGAAAAAAGTAGCGATACTTTTTAACGTTACCTGCGTTACCGGTTCCAAATTACCTTTATAGGAATAACCGGTACTTACCGGTACTTACCGGTTCTTACCGGTACTTACCGGTACTTACCGATACTTATGGTGGGAATGAGGTAACGGTATCAAGCGTTGTAGAGTGCGTATGAACTGTAATTTAGTACTTTTTCTATGAGTACGGTGTCTTAAGCCTATACTAGTATGCATGTGTAGTGTATCATAGTGTGTTGTGGCTTTGTAAGGGGTAACGAGAAACCTATTAACGATCTATGGCGACTACATACAAAACATAAGACTATGTAAATATATATAAGTATTTTAGGGATCTCCGGCGTTTGCTTATGGCGGTCCGGGTCCCTGGCGGCACGTGAGGGGGTTACGGGGGGGTTTAGTTGGTATCCCCTTTGAGGGGGTCGGGGGGAGAGACCCACGTGGCCGTCTGCTCCCCGCGCGCTGTGTTTTGCGTATGGCATTTTCTCCTGTATAAGGGAAAAAAAACAAGAATTGAACTTGCTGTTTGAGCGAAGTACCGTTACCTACAACATGTGAGTCTTTAAAAACAATTAAAACGGTGCTAGTAGCTTTCAAGTATTTAAAAAAATTGCTATGAACATTTTTGAAATAAAACTTTGGTAATTGAAAATTTAAATATTGTTTATTTAAGTAACACTTAAGAAAATAGAGTAAGTATAATATTTTTATATTGCAACAGAATTATCATTTTTAATTAATTTATAATCAATCAAAATTAACTGCTCCTAAAAAACATGTAGAAAGTCCTAATCCATACATCAAATAACAGATTTTTAAATTTTTCATATTGTCGCTTAAGTGCTAACAGCGCGCAACTCAAAATGGTAATTTTTTCAGGAGCCACATAAAAGTAGTATTTTGTTTATAAAATAAAGCGTCGCCATTGGCTTTAAAACACCGAATTTTGATTTTTTAATATAGTGCATCTTTTGATTTTCTATCTTGTACAGGAAAAAATGCATTACGCATACCACTGCGCCCGGGGAGACATATGGTCATGTAGGGCTCTCCCCAGACCCTCTCAAGGGGGTAGGAGGGTATATCCACCCAAACACCTGCACATCCCCCTCCATGCCGCCAGGATGATCAATAATACAAACACTTTTAAACATTCGCGTTCCACCTAATTTTTGTAACGGGGATTAACGCAAATTACTAACATATCTTTATACTCTGACATCCAATGACCACCTATTTTGGAGAGACTTTACTGATTGTCTCAGGCGGTATTTTCAGCGTCTCGACTTTTTTGGGAGCGGCGAGAAACTTAAAGGATCCCTCAAGCCGTGCGATTGAAACACCGTTAAAGGTTTTTTAAAGGGAACGGCATCACGCACGAGTGCGTATCCCCGTTCCTTACTAGAACTCCAAGAAGTTCGGATTGGATAACCGGTGCAACTCGGTCGAAACGTCGACTATAAAGCCTATGATAGATATTAAGTAGTTTGCCTTAATTCCTGTAAAAAAACTTTGATCAAAGGCATGCCTAACTCAAAATGATCAAGTTTTTGAGTTGCGCGGTGTTATGACTGAAGCGACGTTATGTGGCATAAGTTATGTTAAGGTTACTCACAAGAGGTGCGTTTTGAGCGTGGCTTTGTCGCCGAAGGTCTTGTTGCACTGGTCGCAGCGCTGGCGTTCCGCGTGAGACTTCATATGGTTGCGTAGCTTGCTCAGGGTACTGGTGGGTACAATACAAAGGTGAGATGAAAGGGGAGAAAGAGAAGAGAACAACCAGAGAACAACGCTAAAAAGAAATAAGAGGACAGAGGAGATGGTTGAGGGAAGAAATGAAAGGAAAGCGAGAGGGGAATGTGAGAAATATAAAAAGATGAGAAAACATGAGCGACAATGGCAGAAAGCGAAAAAGAAGAACCAAACAGGGCTTCTGGCCATCTTTCATTTTCCACTTTCTTTCTATGGAAAAGACTATAAAGCGAAAGAGCTATAATGCTCAAGGTCTCTTTCGTGGCAGTATGCCATCACACGCTGCACTAGAGAAAGGAGACATTTCCAGAGAAAAGCCAGTCGGACTGGAACACTAACTTGTGTGGGAGCGGCGGCGTAAAGTTACATTTGGAGCAGTGAGGGGAAGAAAGACGGACACGGGAAGAGTAGACAAAGGTGGGTAAGGTACCAGAAAAAACACAGCCGCGCGAACCATGCAGGAAAGGGGTTCGTAGCAAGGTAGGGGGGAGGAAGCGGACAATAAAGAGACACTCACAGAGAAAAAAAGTCAGTTATACAAACAGGGTCAGTAACATGCTGCGCTCTGCTTACTTATTCTGGAAGCAGTAAGGGAAAGAGAGAAAGAAAGGGAAAGGGAGAGGCACAGAAAGCAAATAAAGACAGAAACACACAGAGACTAGATGAGGTGCGTTCACGTGTCACACGATGCACACGCTGTACACGCAGCAGACGTGTGCTAAGCATGAAGGAACAGAAAGGTTTCCAAAGTAACCTAAGGCGAAGGGTAAGGCACACTAGCGCCGCTAATGGATTTAATTTGATAACTGCTAAACTGGATTGTTTTTCAAACATTGCGGACCTTCCGACACTAGGCAAACATCTATTATTTAATAATTGTGCACTACTTTTAGGTTTGTTTTTGTATTCATTCGCTAACACCAACAGTGGACATTGTTTGTGAATAAATGCGATAGCCCGTTTTGTGAATAAACCACGCAACAAAAAGTAGTGCACAATAGGCATGATGACAGTAATTAAAAACTACTAAAATACTATATTTATTGAATAAAACTTGAAGCTTGGAATATAAAATACGCATTGTTTTTTTTATTATAAGTGTGATTAATATTTATTTTTATAAAATAAAACTACAAAATAAGGCAATCCGCCATGATATCTTGAACACCAATCAGAGCGCATGACGTCACGCTTGAGTAAAACTTATATGTCATGTGTACTTGAATTGATTTATTCACTGTCTTATGTGCATTTTCTTGTGAAATATCGTTTATGGATGCTTGTGAAGCTGAAAAAGAAAAAACAATCAAGTTTATAAAATATTACCTTTTAATATAAAATATTACCTAAAAAAATTGCCAAGATTTCAAGATAAGTATGTATATTTTAAAAGCAAAAACAACACAAACAAAAATCAAATATTAATTTTACATTAATATGAAACTTCAACATGCAAAGTATTTAAAAGTCTTGTATAATATTGTTTACAAGATATAGGTTTGTCGTATTATTGGTTTTATTTATTGCATAATTGGTTATGCATAATTCCTAATGAATGGAATAAATTTGTATTAGAAATATATGTATTTTTGGTGAAATGGCGATGGGTAGAAATAAGTACCTGAACTTCCACATGGCATCTCTTCAAGTTCCACTTGTTTTGTAGTTCTTTCTTCTAAATCTTTCTGACATTCTTCTATCAATGTCTTTCTTTGTTTTTTGAGAATATATGGTCATTCTGTAGCATCTGATGTTCGTTTTCTTCTATCTGATTGACATTGAAATTTAGTGGGCATACACCCCGGTTTCATGCGGATCTGTGACACCGATCCCATCAAATAATATTCCATCCATATCATTAGGTAACTGAAATATGAATAAAATACGTAATACATATCAAAGCAATGAGAGATGAAACCTAACGTCGAAATAGATTGTTTATATTTTTACATTTAGACCTCGTACAAAATATTATTACCAAATACTATATACTAGAATCTACAAAAGTATGTAAAAACTTACATCAAAGTGATCTTCACAAAAATAAAGGTGAGCACTGGGCAATATTCCTTTTGAATCTCGCCTTGCAAGTTTAAGCCACTTGTTTCGTATGTTTTATATTGAGGAACGAACACAAATAGCTTATTAGGAGTTTTTAAGGATGTATTCTCACACTGGGGGACACTTTCGAATTCATATTTAATAACATTCATATTTAATAACATTTCGAATTCATATTTAATAACATACACTTTCGAATTCATATTTAATAACACAAAATAACTAAATTCTTGTACGAGCGCAGCGCGTTTACGTTTTGATTACTCAAACGTGACGTCACAAGCGACGCCATGACACTAACAAGCGTTTTAGGGGAAATTTAAATTATTATTTTAAAATTGCATTTTTTTCCTACTAAACTTTTAATTTCTGCAGAAATATCTTATTCATTGTAAATAGTATATATTTCTGGACATTATAGGTCCATTTTTCAATTATTGTCATCATGCCTATTATTAAATAAATACTATGGATGCTTTCCTGTTGTCGGACGGTACGCAATGTTTAAAAAAGATCCGGCCCGTTAGTAATTGTCAAATTACAAAAACACAAATGTTGAAAAATTTCCACGAGCAGGATTTGAACCTGCACCCTTCTGACATTCCGGGTCAGGTGCTCTTCCAATTGAGCTATCGTGGTTCTAACCAGCCCGCCGAAATTATTCAACACTTTTTACTTTGTAAGCCTTTGTAAGAATGTCAGAAGGGTGCAGGTTCAAATATTTGCATTGCTATTTGCATGCTACATTGTCAGCTGAGATAGAGAAGAAAATTAGATTAAGACCAAAAATGTACCTTTCTCAAGCGCAAATAAAATATATTTCATTTTCATTTCATTTCATTTCATTTCAAATCCTGCTCGTGGAAATTTTTTCAACATTTGTGTTTTTGTAATTTGTTCGCAACAAAATTTGCGTTAAAAATTATTTTGAACATATTATAATTGTCAAATTATCAATTGGTGGCGCTAGCGTGCCTTACCCTTGCCTTAAGTTTTAAGGGGAAGAAAGAGAAGTATGTAATAGCCATCTGTTTGACTCACTCGGAGGTGTGGCCGCAGACGCTGCAGACGTGCGTGGGCACGTCGCTGCCGTGCACGCGCGCGCAGTGGTCCGCCACCACGGCCGCGCGCGACCCCAGCTCGCCGCACAGGCAGCAGCGCCATCTAGCGCCCGGCGGACCAACTTGATAAACTACCATTTGCGCGCCTTTTTTTTTATATTTACGGGTAAGCACAGTGCCTTGATCTCACCTGATGTTAAGTGATGATAAAGCCAACGATGGAAGCGCACTTCACCCGGGACCCTCAACTAGTGAGGTACTGGCTATTTTATCTCTAGCTGCCGGAACACAACAATGCTACAAACATTGATGTTATGGCGACATATTTAGATAAGATGGTGGTAGCTAGCCAGGCGGACAAATAAGTCCTACCACCAACCAAACCGAGTACACAAAGATGTACCCCCCGCTGGGAATCGAACCCGGGACCTCTGGGTCTAAACCGGTGGTCTTAACCACTAGACCACAGAGGCGATTAAATATTACTTACAATATTACAGGCAGCAGCGCCATCTAGCGACCGGCGGACCAACTTGATAAACTACCATACTGCACGCCACCTACTATATTACAGGCAGCAGCGCCATCTAGCGGCCGGCGGGGATTAGTGTTGCCCAAATATCAATAGTGTACGAGCAAGCAACGTACATTTTGCCTGTCATCAGTTTTAACTTGCCCTCATTTAGTCATACATATATAAATTGTTCGCAATTTTCTCAGCGTTACCGGTACGTTAGAAGATAGATTTGATTAGAACGTTTTGATAATTAAAACACGTTGCTGAAGCGAAAAATGCTCCATTGCGAATTTGCCGTATCCACACAAAATATTTGTTACCAAGGTGACAAAAAAAAATTGTATACCTCTATGTTGGCCACCCTGTATATAGTTTAAAACATTTAAATTGAGCAATAAAAATACTTATCACATTGGTATACTAATATATATATATGTTATAGAAATCGTAACCATAAGCTTACCGGATACGATGCCGCCGGCGATGAGAGGCGAGCGCGTGCTGACTCTGGCATCGAATCCGGCAAATCGTGCATTCCTGGTCACCGGCCGACTGCAACCGTACACGCACTCTTAACATGATGAATAACATACCAACGTGGTGAATGTGTGAATGTGTTAGTGAGCGAGTGATTGATTGAGTGAGTGAGAGTGTAGCTAAGTGAGTGAGTGAATGAGTGACAGTGTAAGTAAGTAAATAAGTGAGCGAGTGATTCAGTGCTTCAGTGATTAAATGATTGAGTGACTGACTGATTAATGAATTAGTGAGCGACTGGGTGACAGAGTAAGTGAGTGAGTGAGTGAGCGAGAGACTGAGTGAGTGATTGAGTAAGTAAGTGAGTGACTGACTAATTAATGAGTGAGTGAATGACAGAGTAAGTAAGTGATTAAGTGCGTGTGTGTATTATACTGACCGGGTCGTGCTTCCGCATGTGGTTGGCCAGCTTGGAGGTGTGGTTGAATCCGAGCGCGCAGTTCGTGCAGCGGTGTGCGTGACGCAGATACGCGTCGCTCACCAACATCTTCTGGCGTTCTTCCTCCACCTGTAGATTGATCAATTTATAAAAACTAGCGACCGAAATTTGACTATAATTTTATTAAGGCTGCACAGATTGTATCCTAAGCAATGAAAAAATAAAAAGATAGAATGTGAGTTTGGATTGGCATTGACAGATGTCGGCCGCATTAAAGACAAACAATACGTGTGTGTCAAATACATAGTAGTGTGTGTAATGTTGTTTTTGTTGATTTAATGTATTTTTTATGCATAATTTAAAAAAAAAAATAACATTCGGATAATCTTCTCTATATAAACTATAAGTGTGCGAAATTTCATACTCCTCCGTCCGCGCAATTTTCGTAAAAACGGGTACAAAGTTTTTGCTTCACGTATTAATATATAGATTTGGAACATACATTAGTCTCACGTCTTTCTCTCAAAAAGGGGTAGAAAAGACATAGCATGAGAATCACTATTTTTGAGTAAACTCGCCGTTAGTAATGCCACATTTAGAAAAATCAAAGTAGGGCTCCGAGGTGGACTAGATAACATCAGCGATGGGTTGCAGCGGATTGCCTGATGTGCGAGGATCTTGGAGCACTTGTCCCTTGGCCAGCTCTTGCAATATGCACGGAGAGTTAGGTATCTGATACATTTTTTGTTACAGACCAGCGCGGGAGGCTGTTTACGTAAGCAACCAAGTTGTTAATAATAGCTAGATTAAAGTGGTTATTAATAAATAATAAATATTAATAAACTCTACTTTATATATTTTGATTTACTTTATAAATGTTCAAAATAATTTTTAAAGTAAATTTTGTTGCGAACAAATTAGAAAAACACAAATGTTGAAAAAAATTTCCACGAGCAGGATTTGAACCTGCACCGATCTGACATTCCGGGTCAGGTGCTCTTCCAATTGAGCTATCGTGGTTCTAACCAGCCCGCCGAAATTATTCAACACTTTTTACTTTGAAAGCCAGAGGCGCCCATTTAATGTCAACAACTACCGTCACTCAGGTCCAAATCCTGCTTGTGGAAAAATTTTTCAACATTTGTGTGCATTTTTTCTTTTTGTGTTTTTTTTTACATGTTGTGATTGTCCTTTATATTATGTGTTTTTATTTGTGATGGAAAGTGTCCTTTTACGCTAGGGCATTTTCCAATTTTTTGACGCTGTAAGGGAGAAAAGATCTGGACACTTGCTGAGTTTCTTGCCGGTTCTTCTCAGTACAAGATCTCCCGCCCAGAGTAGACTCACGAACCTATGGCATAATGACGTTCATAAGAGCTATTTGTAGCCTAAAATGAATAAATTATATTGAATTTTGAATTTTTGTAATTTGAACATTTTATAAATGCATTCATTAATTCCCATTGTAAGTGTAGAAGCTGGTGGTTCGTACCTCCTGCCACGTGAGCGCTACTGGCTGCATCCGGCCCGCGGGCAGGCCGAGGCGGCGCAGGCTGCGCGCGGCGCACGCGTTGTCGATGACGCCGGCTGGCAGCTCGCGCCGGATGCGCGGCTTCTTAATGCCTTTGTCTAAGTAGTATAATATTACGTTTTATCTATACTAATATTATAAAGAGGGAAGCTTTGTATTTTTGTATGTATGTATGTTTGTAACGAATAAACTCAAAAACTACTGGACCGATTTAAAAAATTCTTTCACCATTAGAATGCTACATTAGCGCTGAGTAACATAGGCTATATTAAAATAAATGAGGTACGAAGTCCGCCGGGGCAGCTAGTATATTATATTTCTCATCCTCATCCTCATCAGCTTATTTTTATGTCCCCACTGTTGGGGCACGAGCCTTCCACCACAGGGAGAACGCGCCGTGAACCACCACGCGGGCCCAGTGCGGGCGGTGGTTGATAACGACTGCACGGAGGAGCGAGAGATGATAAACTTTTGTTCACCCATCCGATGACCGGCCTTTGCCAAAGTTGCTTAACCTCAGCACTCGCAGACCGGGCGCGTTAGAACTAGTTCTAAATGTGAAGACGATTCTTTATATACAGTCTAGGCATATAAATATGAAGCAATCACAGTGGTTGAAAAATTTAAAGATCGATTAAATTATTCATTTTTGTAGTTCTTGCTTTAAAAATAACGATTTACCAAAAAAAAACTTATTCTGTATTTTACTCCTTCAAAGAATTCGATATAAAGAATGACGTGATTTTGCATTTTTCGAAAAACCACCCCTAAAGAGGTGAAATAAGGATGGAAAGCTTGTATGGAAATCTGTCATTGCTTAAATTTCGGTATTTGGCCTGGTTAGAAATTATGAAGTTTCAGGATTTTTGGAAAATGATCCCTTAAGTAAGGCATGACAATTTGTAAAGGAGATTCCAAAACGGACCAAAATTACTTATACAAAGTGATCTATTACGTTTTGCGTTAGAAACTATTTACTAATTCTAGCTCACATGGATGGGCTTTATATTGATAAAAAATGAAAATCTTAATGTTGAAATAACGTGACATGTTACTCGTGCAACCCACGTGAGCAAAGCCGCGAACAAAAGCTAGTAATCTATATACAGTCAGGACTGATTCATCATCGCGAAGCCGAAACCGCTGAAGCTAATTTAGATGAAATTTGGACTGTAGGTCAATTGAGTGACATAACCAGCCACTAAGAAAAGATTTTACGGAAATCATATCCTGAGGGGGTCAAATAGGGGGTGGAAGTTTGTATGAAAGTCCGTCAGTTTTGAAGTAAAATACATGAAAATTGGTATTTGACATTTTGAAGAGAAATAAAGAATGACGTGTCTCAGGAATTTTTTCCTTTAAATGAGTAAAAAAGGGAAGACGGTTTTTTTGGGGAAATCGTTATTTTT
Organism: Eudonia mercurella; assembly: GCA_963082485.1. Classification (NCBI taxonomy): domain Eukaryota; kingdom Metazoa; phylum Arthropoda; class Insecta; order Lepidoptera; family Crambidae; genus Eudonia; species Eudonia mercurella. Next base: position 7,814,199 of record OY720050.1, on the reverse strand, counting down.
AAAATAATAATTATGAAAATGAATAATTTAATCGATTTATAGATATTTCAATGAAAATAAAGAATGACGTGTTTTTGCATTTTGCGAAAAACCTCGCCTAGAGGGGTGAAAACAGGGTGGAAAGTTTGAATAGAAATCTGTCATTCCTTAAATTTTGCTATTTGAAGTGTTTCAGGATTTTTGGAAAATGATCCCTTAAGTTGGGGATGATAATTTGTACAGGAGGTCGGAACCGAAACAGACCGAAATTACTTATACAGAGTGACCTTTATCACGTTGTTTTGTGTTAGACACTTTTACTAATTCTAGCTCACATGGATGGGCTTTTTAACGATAAAAAATGAAAATGTTTATGTTTATATGACGTGACATGTTTAGTTGCCTAACCTTTAATACATATAAGTAATAATAAGTTTAATAAGTTTGGCTTTTATTACGAATAAACACAAGTCGTGTAGCCCACGTGAGCAAAGCCGCGAACAAAAGCTAGTCAAAAACATAAATGTTGAAAGAATTTCCACGAGCAGGATTTGAACCTGCACCCTTCTGACATTACCGGGTCAGGTGCTTTCCAATTGAGCTATCGTGGTTCTAACCAGCCCGCCGAAATTATTCAACACTTTTTACTTTGAAAGCCAAAGGGCGCCCATTCAATGTCAACAACTACCGTCACTAACATCCGATCATAATATTTTTACAAATATTAAAGATCAGTTAAGAAGTAGGCAAGCTATTTATAAAATTTTCAAATAATTTTTGACGCAAATTTTGTTGCGAACAAATTACAAAAACATAAATGTGTTTGAAAAATTTCCATGAGCAGGATTTGAACCTGCACCCTTCTGACATACCTGGTCAGGTGCTCTTCCAATTGAGCTATCGTGGTCCTAACCAGCCCGCCGAAATTATTCATCACTTTTTACTTTGAAAGCCAAAGGCGCCCATTCAATGTCAACAACTACCGTCACTAACATCCGATTATAATATTTTTACAAATATTAAAGATCAGATAAGAAGTAGGCAAGCTATTTATAAAATTTTCAAATAACTTTTGACGCAAATTTTGTTGCGAACAAATTACAAAAACATAAATGTGTTTGAAAAATTTCCATGAGCAGGATTTGAACCTGCACCCTTCTGACTTCTAATTGAGCTATCGTGGTTCTAACCAACCCAGCCAGTAGTTCAACATTTATGTTTTTGTAATTTGATCGCAACAAAATTTGCGTTCAAAATGATTTGAACTTTTTAAAAGCTAGTCAAACTATATAATTACTTTTTCCTTTCCCCCGCCTCCTGACGGGGCCAATTGGCTTTTTCTCCTTCTCTTCTGCTGGCTTCTTCTTCCTCTTCTTCTTCACCTTCTTCTTCAAAGGCTCCTCATCAGACTCGTCAAACTCTATCATGGTTTCACTCTTTCTCTTTTTACTTTTGCGCTTTGGTTGGCATTTCGTTGGTTTAGTTTCAACGACTGCCTAAAATACAAAAGAAAATTAAAATTAATATATTATTAATAACACCTTGATGAATAACTATAAAATACAGTGAAAGAATTAAATGCCTACCCGACCCAGCCAGGAATCGAACCTGGGTCTTCCGCAATCCGGGCGGCTGCACTGACCATTATGCTACCGGAAAGGCTGGTAGAAGGAAGTTGAAGAAATTTGTGGTATTTCATCTGTAAAGACGAATCTGCATAGCCAATCAGTTGCAATAAATGTTGGATAGATGGCACTGTTGCCGTTAAAAGCAGTCAAAATCAAAGCAGTGAAAAAATTCAGTGCCTACGTCAGCCTTCCCGGTAGCATAATGGAAAGTGCGGTGACACTTTAAAACGCATACTGTTTATTGTCATAATTTCGATTGCCATACATCATATGGCATAAATATCAAAAAGCATAATATTATTTGGCATAATATTTTATTATGCATAAACATAATAACGCAGAATTTTTGAAAGGCATAATGTAAAAAATCATAATCGTTAAAATCTATATTTTTGTTTGACATAATTTTATTAAGCATACTTTAAAACGCATAATTTACTATGCATAACTGTTAACATTCATAATTTTGTTTTGACATAATCTTAAGTTGTTTTAAGTGGTGTATTTCATCATTCATACAATTACAATTGAACTAATTTCATTGAGTCGTGACAGAAACCATGCCTGCTGCATGTTGCTTGCATGGTTCATGCTTGCTTGTATGCTGCTAGCTTGCTTGCCTGCTGCTTGCTTGCTTGCATGCTGCTTGCATGCCGCATGCTTGCTGCATGCATGCATGATAAGGTGTAGTAAATAAAACAACATTTTAAATCGAAATATTTATTATAGGGTATAATTTAAAAAGGAGATACCGACATAGAATGTATTTATATGCTTATCAAATGTATGCCTTTTGAATATTATGCCTTTTAAATGTTATGGCAAATTTAAATTATGCCTTTTGTTAATTATGATTATTGCAATTATGCCTTTCCATGATTATGCCTTACAGATTTCGGCCATAAGATGTTATGCGTTATGAAGTTATGCTATAAAGACTTATGGCAAGTGACGATTATGACCATGAACATTATGCATTTTCAGTTTATGCCTAAAAACGTTATGCGTTTCAATAGGTAACCGGTAAGTGCAGCCGCCCGGATTGCGGAAGACCCAAATTCGATTCCTGGTTGGGTCGGGTGGGCATTTAATTTTTTCACTCTATTTTATAATCATTTAATTCTACTTTAGTGCAGCATTTAGCATTTAATAAAAATATATTTAAAAAAAACCTGTGTTCCCAGCAAAAAAAAAAAGCCAAACAGCATAAATGCGTCGGTCGCCGTGTCCTGTACGCCAAGCATTCAATTCAGAGTAAAAACTTGCAACAGGAATATAGAGATTCCAAAATTAATATCTTTATTTCGCTATTTTGTAAACTATAAAATAATCATCATCATCATCATCAGCTCATTTTACGTCCCCACTGCTGGGGCACAAGCCGTCCCGATGGAACATTACAGGGAGAACAGGCCGTAAACCACTACGCGCGCCCAGTGCTTTGGTGGTTGTTAACGACTGCTAATGCAGCCAGGACCAACGACTTTACGTGCCTTCTGAAGCATGGAGGAGCTAAAGATGATAAATTTTTGGTCACCCATCAGCCAACGACCTTTGCGAAAGTCGCTTAACCTCAGCAATCGCAGACCAGGCGCGCCATCGAGCTCCTTATAAAATAATATTGTCATCATTGCCGACGTTCACGTACACAAGGCACTTTCACCTGTCGATTATAGCCGACTAAGGCAGTCAAAACGTTAACAAGTATTGTTATCTTATCATTGATCATCTGATTTGATTTTGATTTTTGACAAGTATTGTTATCTTATCTTATCTTATCTTAGTGGGGCCTGCCGAGGTTTCCCTCTCGCAGTAACACTTCGACCCATCGGGATCTTTTGTGCAACCCCATCCTTTCACTCTTCTTTCTCTGTAAAGATAGATGCCATAAGCTTGGCCAAGTCCTTAAGAGCCAAGAGCCTGAAGTCCTCTGGTTTCGGATGGGCCAGGAGTCCCATTCTTTTCCTAGCCAGAGTGGCAGTCACACAGTAGGTGCTGCATTGACTCCGTTTCCTCCCCACATGCTCCACACAAGCTATAACAAGTATTGTAAGTTCACTCACCTCATACATATCATTTTCTTCAGATCCAACTTTCAGTTGACCGTCATCCACATTCTCACTATTCTCTTTGTAGAACCCATTGAATTCGTTATCGGAATTGGCGGATTCCACTTCAATCTTTATAAAGGCTGGCTCTATAATTTTCTCCGTCTCATCCTCACCATCATTCACCGATACTTCGCACAAATAAGCTGTGTGCGACAATATTGTGTCATCTCTGCTGTCCAATCGATTTTTTGCAGGCGAGTTTTTAGCAGTACACTCTATTGTAGTTTGTGATTTATAATTAATTGGTATGTTATACTTGTAGTGTTGTGTTGGTGGTTCTTGAATTACGTGGGTGGTGAGGCTTGATAGAGTAGGGAGGGATCCTGATTGGTGGAGCTGAAACAAATAAACAAAAGTAAATGTAAGAATTGGATGCATGAGGGCTTCTTTCATCATCATCATCATGCATCATCACAGCTGGGGCACGAGCCTTCTCTATGGAAGGATAGGGAGAACAGGCCATAAACCACCACGCGTCGCGGACCCAGTGCGGCTTCGCCTGCCTTTCGAAGCACGGAGGAGCTCGGGATGATAATTATTATTAGTCACACATCTAATGACCGGCCTTTGCGAAAGTTGCTTAACTTCAGCACTCGCAGACCGGGCTCGTTAACCACTGCGCCATCGAGCATCATGACTTTCCTTAAACAGTATTTTTTTTAATAGGACAAGCAACAAGACATACATTAAAAACAATAAGCAGTAAGCAGTTTTAACTTAAAAATTAAATGCTGTCTTTCTGTGTTAGGTAGCCACAAAATAAACTAGCCGGAACTTACCATGAAAGAAAGGAGTTGTCTTCGTGCATTTTGTACTCGTTTCTTGTATTTAATTATCTTGCTAATTACAGCAATGCACTCCCAGCATAGAGCTAATGGATGGTGAAAGTTATCCTAAGGAAGGACATAATATTATGATAACCATTCACACAGCATTCCTTTCACTACTACAACAAATAAGTTTATTTATAAAGGTTATAGCTTTGAACAATTATGTACTAGATCAGGGACGGGCAAACTGTTTCATTAGCGTGACAATATATACTAACAAAATCTATTGCGGGCCAGGCTATTGAATTTTATGCTGTATTTTTTCAATAAATATATAAAGAAATAAAAATATTGATCGGTATGCCTTTTCTGAAACACGCACGCACTTGAATTTTTGTTTGAGGGTCGCGGGCCGGACATCGATCATTCGCGGGCCGGAGATTGCCCGCGGGCCGTAGTTTGCTCATCCCTGTACTAGATAAAGGATTCGGAACAAAAATGCATCTCGAAAGTGGTCCTGCTTGCTCATACTTATACATTTAAATTACAAATAACAAAATCTGAAAGCACATTGGATAGCATCATCAACAACTTGCAACTTTTTGGACCTTTAAATCTTAAAAATAAAGATTAAAATAAGGGGGTGCAGCGCGGAATTTCGAAAATTTACGTGTTTTTAAGTGACTGGTGCTAGGTGCTGAATAGGTCATATACATTAAAAGAACTAGTGTAGGTTAGCTTGATCCTTTCACAAGGTCATGGTTGTCTTGGAATTTGAAACAAATACCCAGAAACTGCATAAACAATACGTAAAAGTAATGATATCTAAAACTTATTTCTTCAGAAACTTTGTAAATATAGCAAAAATGAAACAATGATCCGACATCAAAATGTTTGTATTGATATTCCGCAGGCCACTGTTGTCTTATTTTTCAATTAAAAATTTGAGTATGAAAATATTAAGACTTTTATTATTTTTTACCCAAACACCTATGATTTTACGAAAGTAAACATTGCTCTAATTAAATCACCAGCCTACTCTGTACAGATATTAGTGTGCGTGCGTATTCGTAGTCGTGCGCCTATGTCACACCACTGCCACGCGCCACTCGCTCGCTATCATAAAGAAACTTGAAACTCGTAGTTTTGCGTTCACGCTGCACTCCCTTAAGGTTGCAAATTATTTGTACAAAATTTACTGTCATCCCCACAAATGTCATTGTGGCTCATTGGGAATCTAGTACATATTTGATTGAAGGGTTATAGTAAAGAGGTATTGCCACCTCAATGACGGTATACTACAGTAAGAGGATGCTTGACTACTTGCTTTATACATTAATCTTTAATAGGTTAAAACCTGAAATGATTGATGTAAGTGTATATAAATAAATCTATATAAATAAAATTCAATTGCTGTTCATAGTCTCGCTAAAACTCAAAAACGGCTTGACCGGTTTCAATAATTTTAATTTAGTTTTGTTTGCTCTAAAACAAGGATAGTTTAGAAAAAAACAGGGAAAAACTCAAAAAAAAACAGCTGAGATATCGAGAAATAAAAAATTGGTAATTTTGTATGGGAATCCCCACTTTGGATTACTCTTAATAGATGGAATTGTGGCACATATTTATTAAAACTTAGACAGGACAACGTCCGTCGGGGCAGCTAGTAAATAAATAAATATTTCATCAAATCAATTTGCAATTAGTCTTTAAGAGCGCCACACTTACTCATCATTATAGTCTTAGCGTTGTTAATTTCTTACTAAGTTCTTTGCATTTCAATATATTGTTTTATATTATCTAGCAGTATCATTTATCAGTAGTTTCGGGTTACTTGAACAACCACATAAGCATAATACGAGAAGTTAGCATTTGCGATTGCATATCCAGTAACATAAAAGCAAATTCAACAAAATACACTGTTTTTAGTCTTGCATCACTACTAGTATTGTTTTATTTGTTATCTTGTCCTGACGTTATCAACACTTTGCAGTATTTGTTGTTTTTGTTAAACAATTTGTAAAATAAACACAGGTAGAGTTTTTCGAGTAGTGATCGCGTAAATTTTAGAAAATAATAACGGTTTTTTGAACATTAAGTAGGATTTTAATCGACTTTTCAAATAACTAGTTAAGGAAATAATGGGCTCACGCTATTGATTTACGCTTTTTCACAACGTTAACTACGTGAAATCACTTACAAGAGGCTGGATTATGCTTCGATGGAACTCTCTTAGTTCAACATTGGAAACCACGCTCAATTTGCGATCTACACTGAGGCAACCTTCACAGATGCTATCTAGATTAACCGAATTGATGTGGACACTCATATTTGAGATTAAATTGCAATTAATTCTGTTAGAATCAGCATTATTTCTACACTGCCTGTTTGCGTGAAATTCTAATTGTTTGCACTATTTTCACGTCTAACAAATTTTCTAGATGTCAATGTCAATTCACGCTATTTTAACGTTTTATTCGGATTAGGGATGTGAACTAATGTGTTGTAATCATTAATTAAAGAATGAATGATCAAATAAAAATTTATTTGGTTTAAAAAAATATACAATAATATAACAAAATGAAGCAATTAAAAAAATAAAGCCAAACAGCCAAATAACACATTTTATTAGTAATATGTGTTACTTTTAAATCAATCACAACAACTTAACTACCTATTACTTTTACGGTGGATGTAATGCTTTTGTAATTTTAATAAAATGATCATTGATCAATTGATCTTAAATGTTTATCCAAAATCGTACTGAAGTATAAACTGTTGTGGAAGGACGACTGTGCGTACCTTTCTTTCCTAATTGTTGTTGTTTGCGCAACTTCGAATCTTTCCGTACCTGAAAGAATTGGTTCTTTGAGCGTCATTGCTTCTAGTTAATTTTTATTCTTGCAATCATTCAGTGAGGAGCTCGATGGCGCAATGGTTAACGCGCTTGGTCTGCGAGTGCTGAGGTTAAACAACTTTCGCATAGGCCGGTCATCGGATGGGTGACCAAACATTTATCATCTACAGCTCTTCCGTGCTTCGGAAGGCACGTAAAGCCGTTGGTCCCGGCTGCATTAGCAGTCGTTAACAACCACCAATCCGCACTAGGCCCGCGTGGTGGTTTATGGCCCGTTCTCCCTATCCATCCATAGGGAAGGCTCGTGCCCTTGCAGTGGGGACGTATATGAGCTGGCGATGATGATGATGATGAATTATTCAGCCTGTAACTCTTTAGTTCCTTAAACGAACTACTATGATTTGCCCAAATCAAGAAAAATAGGCTTGAAGCCAGGAGTCAGGTCAAGACAGGTCTAACAGTTACTTATTTTAAAACGACTTAAGCATGTATAGCCGGGGGCAGGGCCGTCTTTAACCTATTGGAGGCCCTGGGCACTTACGGACAATGGGGTCCTTACGAAATTGCGAATATGCGAAATGTCTACGCTAGATTTTTAGTAAAACAGGCAAAAGCATAATTCTAGATTTATTCTATTGGTATTTTTATTTATTTGCAGCCAGATAGAGTTGCCAGTGTTAGGCCCCTGGTTTATATGAATTAAAAAGCAAAAAAAGTCAATAAGTTAGTAATTCTTTTTTCGCAAAACAAATATATTTATCGGTAATATCGATTATCGGTTAGTGATCTGGTAGGAACAAGGGGGCCCCATCGATTGCGGAGCCCTGGGCACTTGCCCAGAGTGCCCAATGGTAAAGAAGGACCTGGTCGGGTGTAGTAATAGCGATCCACCTACTACCCTGAAAGTTCCGGGTTCATTTCATATTTTAATCTCCTATTAATTAGTTATTATTTTTATTATAATCTGAGCATTCTGAAATGTAGATATTTATATTTTAAGTAAAAGTAAAGACTAATCATTTTACATTAAGGTACTTACTATTAATTTCACTATTATAGCCTTCTTGTTATTTAGTATTGTCCTTCGAGCCGAAATGAAAACGACAGTTGGTATAGTAACATATTTAACTACCTATTAATGAATGTTTTCTTGCGTAGTCAAATCATTGCTTAGTATAGGTACAAAATAGGTACCCTAGAAAGAAATAAAATAAAGCTTAATAGATACTGCGCTCAAGCAACGTGCACATCGGCCCTCTCATAGACACTGAATCGCGGACCATTTCAGACCAGTCCGAGCGCAGCTGTCCGTGTCCGTGAGAGGTTGTCTGTGTGTGCGTTGCTTGAGCGCGTTTGTGTAAAGCTTACCTTCCACAGTCTCCCTATTTTGTGGTATAGGTAAGAATTAAACTAATTTTTATGTGCAATGAGCGATTTTCTGACAGCCCAATTTAAAAAATAAAAATTTGTTAAAAAAAGGAGGTTCAGGACCTATTCCTATTTTCCATAATTTTTTTCACTGTGTGACAGTTGCACAATATTGATATTTTTTGATACCTTTGTCTACAGACAAAGGTATCAGAAAATATCAATATTGTGCAAATTTCTTAAAAGGTGATACATCACCTTTTAAGAAATGCCAATCCCGTGCATTGTTGCTTTGTGTAAAAAAAAATGGCTTACACATTTTCCCTAAAGATGAACCTAAATAAATATACGTAGCCATACACGTGCTCTCCATGGACTCGCCTTTTACTAAGCGCCATCTATGAAGTCATTTGGAACTAATTTCTTTTTTTTTGGGGGGTCGGAAAATCGCCCATTGTTTAAATCATATTTTTTTTACTGCACGGGACTCGAACCCAGAACTGATGAAAACCGATGATGATTTTTTTGGTAGGTATCCTTTATAGGTTCGGTAAACTTTTCAATTAGGTTTTTTTACACACTTCTAAACAGTTATAAAAAATAAAACCAGGGTAATTTTATTATGTACATTTAATTCAGTCACAACACACAACCGTAGACACAATAATAAAAAATTATATTGTACAAAAATTGTACATACGAAAAAATTCATTTGAATCTCCAATAAATAATAAGCGAAACACCCAAATACTGTATTAAACTTAATAACTAAATGTTAATGGTATAAATAGAAATAAATAAAGAGAAAAAAAACTATCCTAGTGACACCAGCGCTCAACTTTAAGCCCAGATCGACACCAGTTTTCAATATAGTTTTATTGAATATTATATTTACTGGACGACAGCTGGGAAGCAGGTACAGCCACAAATCAGTTGCTGACCCCTATTTCTAACGATTAAAAGGTAAAAGTATCGAACACTGGTGCTACAACACTACACGTTCTAAATTTGAAGTGCATCCAATAGTGTGAATTGTCTATGGAGCGTAGTGCCATAGAGGTTCCACTGTGGATGTACCTCAAATCGTCAATAGATGGCGCTGATATGCGAACTCGTCTTGCAATATTAAAAAGGTCTTACACTTAAACTTTATTATCGAAGACGTAGCGAAAATGTTAAAAATGCTTATACACATTTCTGTATCACAACAACAATAATTACAACTTAGTATAATAATTATAAAATTTTCACAAGACGATGCACAAAACCGGTCGTTGTGGAGATCTTTGGGGGAGGCCTTTGTCCAGCAGTGGACGTCATTTGGCTGAGATGATGATGATGATGACGATGATGATACGTAGGAATTTTAATAGAAAACATTAAAAAAAAATAATCAATTTTAAACTTTCTTATTGGACTTAATAAATCGTAGGTCTGTAGTTTAATTATCGTTTTTTTAAATTATGTAACTAGATCTCGTTATTTTCCGTAAACATAAAAAGTTTATTACAATATGCTTGTGGTATGTTTAATAAATATTAAGCGTAGAATTTTGTATGTGATACAAAAATGTATATAAAGCTCTTTTCTATGAAAATTAAATGACGTCTATTAATAGTTAGTTCCATTTACCGACGTTGTGGCGCTGTACCAATTGCAATACAACATCCTTCTTAATAAGTGAACGAGTTTTACGCATACAAATTCGATAATTGTTCGTTTTAGACTTAGACCCAAAAAGTGCATAAGTGAATCCTATTTTCGTAATCGAGATGGCTTGATACCCCAAAATGGCGCCAGTGAGCCTGCCACCCGACCAACTCATTTAAAACCTTACACCACTGCAAATAAAGCTTAATATTGAACGTGCAAAAAGTTGGTTGTTACGTTATCCAGCTCACTGGTTGTTTCAGACTAGAATCTCCATGCAACCTCAACTCATGACTTCGCAATTTTCGCGCCAAACTCCTTCTTATTATCGTTGTAGTTTTCCAAATTCTCACTTATACTGGTTGCTACAGATATCTCTGTGACAGGCTCTGCTTTCTCTTGACTGTCTTTCTCATCGAAGAATATGGCTACGTCATTGTCAACATCATTAACTTGCTGTACGTTATCAACGCTAGGAGGAGGTACCACTATAGTGTGCGTCACAGAATTATCAGCTTTTAAATCGCAGTCTGAATGAGGAATGTCCCCTCTGTGACTATGGCTCTCTGAATGCGTATATTTAACATGTTGATTGGAGCTTTGCATTTCTTGGTCGTTAGATTTATTATCTTTAGTTCTGTCAATCGGTTCGTATCCTGCAGGCAGGATTAAGCCACCAGTGTCAAAGTTACCGAAATCTAAAGAGCTGGACTGTTCAAAGTTAACTTTCTGGTTTTGGACTTTGATTTGGGATTGTTGGGGCTGTTTTTGGGATGGCTGCTCTATAGCTTGTAAAATGCTTTGGAGTAACCCTTCGGAGAGTAACTGCTCATGTGGAATTGAGGGTGGACCACCTTTCCCCCTCAAACCGTCGTCTGCTGATTGGATTTGAACTGAGTAACTGTTAGCCGAGTTTCCTTTTAAGACTGCGTTGTTTCCAAATTGCGTCGACTGTCCGTTCAATTGGTTCAAATTCTGATTGGTCGTCACAAGCTTCTGCTGCAGCTGTTGCGTTTCCTCGCTCAAGTTCTTGATTTTGTCCGAAGTCCTCAGAATCTGTTGTGTCACGTACTGCAGTCGGTTGTCGTCTCTGTAATTGTGTTTACTGGAGTCCTGAATCGACTTCCCTTTCTGTACACTGTTGTTAGCAGTTTTCTCCTTTTTGATGTCGTTGCTAGGTAGAATCGTCTCGACCAACGTATGGGATGCAGTTGAAAGATCTTTGGTGTTGTAAGAGACAGATTCGCTGCCAGCCACTGGGGTGTTGAACCCGTTTTGTGGTGACATCAAAGTCTGCTGGCTCTTAGATAGAGTTGAGCCTAGAGAACTCAAGCTGGCGACGTAACTCGAAGCCAATTCTGAGGGTATTTTCTCACCCATTTGTGCCGCTTTGATTATAGCTTCGTGGTACGGGCAGTGTTTTAAAATGGCAGCGACTTCCAAGTTGCTTAAGTTCGCGAGTATTGTGCCATCTACTGTGGCTGTCACCGCGTTTGTATTGGACGAGGATACTGAATGATCTCCCACTGTGTGCAACGGTACGGAGTAAGAGTCGATGGGAGAGCCGTATAGATTGTTCGGTTGCTGCTGTAACGGATGGAAGTTTATCGGGCTGCCTGCATGCGGTAGGCTGAACAGGTTCGTCGGTTCGATGGAAAGAGAAACTCCATGGTTACCGATATGTTGGTTAACCTCTTTGACCTCACGGATCGGTGGTGGTAAGTAAGCTGGCCCTTGGTGGATATGATTCACGCCTAAAACGTCTTTCTGGTGTGTACTATGACCTACATGTTGGAGTAAACCTTCCGGCACTGATTCCCTGAACTTTATTGGGTGTCGAGGAGTATGCCCACCGGTGTGTATCGAATGTCCACCGCCAGAGAACGTCCCGTGGGGTATCGGTAAGTTTGAAGGTTGGTGCCTAGGAGGTGCTCCGTATTGGCTCCGTGGTGGGACCCCGTAGATGCCTGAAGGAGGTATTAAACCTTTGGCGCCTTGTTGTCTCGCTGACGGAGGGTAAGATCCTCCTTGGAGAGAATCTAAAGGCGGCGCTCCATACGAGTCGTGTGGCTTTTCATGTCCTGAAGATTGTATGAACAAGTCTTGAGATGGTGCGTTCTCAGTATAATGAGCTTCGAAGACAGTCTTGGACTGATCTATGTGGTTTGAATCTCCTCCCACTATGGGGTTCAAATCTATGTTGGCTAAAGCGTCTTGGTGGACACTGGAGTAGCCAGTGTTTATTTGGGCACCGGAGAAGGATATCGAGTTCTCGGAATTCGGGAGCGAATGGCCGTCGAGATTTAAATGTATCTCTTGAACAGGGGGTGGTGGTGGCGGGCCGTACTGATCTCCTATGTTCTGGAAGCTTTGGTGATTATTCTGATGACTATTCTGGTGACTATGCTGGTTATTATTCTGGTGAATATTCTGGTGATTGTTCTGGTGATTGTTGAGACCGTGATGCTGATGTCCTTGCTGGAACAGCGGCTTCGAAACGCCGGGTATCGGCTTCCATCCATCATACAACACATGTGGTGGTGTAGGAGGTGCAGGAATGCCCGGGTGAGGTGGACGCGGGTTGGGATCCGGCTGAGGTGGTCCGTAGTGACCCAAGTTGCTGTCATGAAGTACCACCTGGTCGTTTGGTCCTATCGGTCCTAGGAAATGGCCTGGAGGTCCGTATGTGTCCGCTGGGATTGGGAAATTGGGTTTTAAGTCCACCGGTAGGTTGGTAATAGGTGTTCCGTAGATGGGAGCTGGTAGACTGAAGCCTAAATCGACGTTTGTGTCGATTCCGAAACTGGTGCTGACACTGCCAACGTTTTCTGAAAGATTTATCTGTGGCAATTCAGGCAGATTAGGTAGATTAGGCAGATTCAACAGCGGCGGACCATATTGCGTTTTCGGCGGTCCGTAATTAAGCTTCGGAGGGCCGTACACTGGCTTTGGAAGTCCATAAGTCGGTTTGGGAAGCGAGAATTTCGGCGGCTTGAATGAAACACTGTACGATGGTTTAGGAAGGTTTTGCTTGGGCGGACCGTAGTTCTTCTTTGGCGGTCCGTAGACTGGCTTTGGGGGTCCGTAAGTTGATTTGGGGGGTCCATAATGTTTTGGGGGTCCGTAACTCGGCTTTGGCTTGCCGATGGGCGGCGGGGGGCCTTCGTAGCTCTGGTTGGGGAAAACCACGGGGGAGGGGGGGCCGTACGCGCCAGGGGGGGTTTCTTGATGAAAGATGTTGTTCTGGTGATCTGGTACGCCGTATACTGCTGCTGGCTGCTGCAGATCTGGAACTGGCGAGAGAGGAAAACATTTATGAATAAAAGTCGAAAAATGAAAGGGTAGAACAAAAATAATTTAATAAAGTAAACTGCAATATTTTTTTTTTATATTAGAAGGAGGCAAACGAGCAGGCGGGTCACCTGATGGGAAGCAATCATCGCCGCCCATGGACACCCGCAAGACCAGAGGGAGCTCATGGTTAAGCCCCAGGAAACTTAATATTATAAAGAGGAAAACTTTTTATTTATGTAAGTGTGTATGTTTGAAACGAATAAACTCAAAAACTGCTGGACCGATTTAAAAAATTCTTTCACCATAAGAATGCTACATTAGCGCTGAGTAACATAGGCTATATTAAAAAAATGCGATATTAAGTCCGCCGGGTCAGCTAGTATCTTATATATGGATATCCCTACTAATATAATAACGCTGAAGAGTTTGTTTTTTGTTGGAACGCGCTAATCTTTACAACTTACCAGTCGGATTGGAAAAATATTTCAATTTTCGTGGAAGGCTATATAACTAATCGGCTACTTAAAATTAAGAGCCGAGCGATAAAAAAGTTAGAAAAAACGCAATTTTTGTGTTTTTGAGCGAGATTTCTGATGGCCAAAATTTGCTACTGGGCATTTTTAGCTTCACCTGGCTTTTTTAGGTGCGGCGAGAAACTAAAAGGGTTCCTCAAGCCGTGTGAAACGAAGCACCCTCAGAGGTTTCCTAGAGGGAACGGCTAGAGATGGGTAGTGCTAATAATCCGGTTAATATCATTTGGCTAATTTATTTTATTTTATTTTATTTATTTATTGGGGTAACCAACAAAGCAATTACACAAAAACATGCTTAAACATACATTGCATCTTACAAAAAATGAGTAATGCTTTACTTATAGGTACCACTACATGCAAGTAACATAATTATTAAATGTTTAATCTCAAGTAACAGACATCCCTTAGAGACAAAATAATTTAAAATTTACCACAATGAAAAGTAAGTTAATGCTAAATTAATTAAAATAAAGTTTGTAGTATAATTTTGTTCTTAAAACCTTTACGTGTATCCGAAAAAATATCTATATCAGTGGTTTTAAACAGTGTGTTGTACTTGTTTACAATTCTGTTGAGCGGCGAGTGATGGCCAAGATTTGTTCTTGAAATACTGCTGACAAAAGGAGTATACTTTGAAAGACGAGGAAGTTTCAACGGCGCATTAATGTTAATTTTGGATATGAGAAGAGGACTGTCAAAAATACCATTGACTATTTTATATAGAAACATGTGATCCTGCAAGCCTCTTCTGTTACAGAGGGAATCCATTTTAAAGTACTCCAAACGATCACTATAGTGCGGAAGCTTTCGTGCCATATTACAACTATAGGCAAGATGCCACAAAAATCTTTTTTGGATTCTCTCGATGCGTTTAGCATGGACTCCGTAATGAGGGTTCCATACGGTGCTGCAATACTCAAGATTGCTCCTCACGAGAGCGTTATAGAGTAATATTTTGCTAGCAGAATTCTTGAAGCACTTAATGTTACGCAAAACGAAACCCAGCATTTTAAATCCTTTAGTGGCTATGTTATCGATGTGGACATGAAAACGTAGTCCACTGTCTAATGTTACTCCAAGGTCACGTACCTCATAAACTTGGGTAAGGGGTGTGTTTCTTATTGTGTAATGGCTTGGGCAGGTGTTTTTGCTTCTAGAAAACTGTATGTAGTAACATTTTTCAATGTTTAAAGACATGCAGTTATCATCGCACCATTTTACTAGGGCATTTATGTCAGCTTGGAGTAGAATCCGATCGTTTGGAGAACGTATTTCTCTATAAAGTTTGAGGTCATCGGCGTATAAATAAAATTTTGAATTTAGAAGGGAGGAGACTATGTCGTTTATGAATATATTAAAAAATAACGGACCTAAATGGGAACCTTGCGGCACACCGGATAAAGCCATGAACCGTTCGGACTCAAACCTTTGTACCAACACTACAGAGTTTCTGTTCAGCAGATAGGAGTTACACCAACCCAAAAGACTTCCAGCAACACCAATCGCAGACAACTTGGATATAAGGATTTTGTGATGGACTCGGTCGAAAGCTTTACTGAAGTCCGTGTATATAACGTCCACAGGCACTTTTGCATCGACCGAGGTACATATGTCATCAACAAAAGGTACTAAGTTGGTTTCTGTTGACCTGGACTTATAAAAGCCATGCTGTTGCGGTGAGATAATTTTTTTGAAGTGCCACGAGATAACCGGGTAGATCAAAGACTCAAAGACTTTTCCGATCGCAGGCAGGATAGATATAGGCCTGTAGTTCTCAGTACAATTTCTGTCACCAGATTTAAAGATTGGCACTATTACAGCCTCCTTCCACCGCTTTGGAAACACCGCCGAAGATAGTGACTTATTAAAAATTAAATTTAAGGGATAAGAAATAGAATCCGCACACGAACATAAAAATAAAGCCGGTATACCATCGGCGCCAGCACCTTTATTGCAATCTAGCTTTTTTAAGACCTTTGAGACTTCCTCGCGAGAGAGTCTTGCAGAGCTAAGGCTTGACTGGGAGCAATTTTTATTAGAGGATTCCCAAACAAGAGGTAAGGTTTTATCTATGTTATAAACGGATGCAAAATTTTTGGCAAAAAGATTACATATATCAGAGCCATTACTCGCGATCACATCGCCACTATACATTTCAGAGGGAAAGTCGGTATCGTTATTTTTTCTCTTGCCTTTTACGAACGACCAAAACAATTTAGGGTTAGATGCAAGGCTAGACTCAAGTTGTGCAATATAAGTACTGTAACACTTTGCCTGCAGCTTCTCACATCTATCCCTGAGCATTCTAAGATCTAAAACATCACGAGGGTTCTTGTATTTTCGAACTCTTACTCGACAGCGATATTTTTCATTCAAAAGTTTAATTAATTCATGTGTGAACCAAGCTGGATGTTTCGACGTCCTACTTTTCTTTAAGGGGACATGGAGAGTTATAATGTTATGAAGAATTTTGTAAAATATATCAACCACTTCATCAACATTGTTTGTACCAGCAGAAAACTCAGCTTCCCAATCGGTATTGTCCAAGGATTCCCTTATTTTGTCAAAGTCAGCTTTATAAAAGTTGTGTTTCAATGAGTTGTTGGACTTCAATACCCGGTTACTGCCAAGTTTGACCATGAATTGCAAAGCAGGGTGATATGGATCCAAACTAGTTAGTATATCATCACTCTCAATTAAGTCAACGACAGGTATATTACTAAGAACCAGATCTAATATTTTATTCTTATTATTTAGAACCAGATTGTATTGAGTAAACAGGTTTAGAGCGACAAAGTCCAATAAGTCTTGAGCGTACGAGCTATGCACGGTTGCAGCAGTGGGTGCCGTCTTGCCCATCCAATCAATGCAACCCAAGTTAAAGTCACCCAGTACAACGGTATTATTTACATACTCCATAACGCGGTTGGTATTCGTAATAAAATGGTTAAGCAATTGTTTCTGAATAGGTGGTGGCAGATAAACCGCACAAATGTATAAACTTTCCTTTTTTATTTTACCACCTATATCAACACAGACCCATAAATCTTCACAATTACTTTCAAACTTTATTAACCTTACAGAATGATATAGTTTCGACACGGCAATTAACACACCACCACCACGCTTACCAGAGTGGAAACCACTAGATGAACGGTCACGTCTGTAGACAACATACCGACTGTCGAAAAGCTCAGAGTTCATAACGCCAACATCAAGCCAAGTTTCACTCAAAACAATTATATCGTAATCGTTACAAATAACACTATTATAGAAATCTAAAGTTTTTGTGTTCAGACCTCTGACATTTTGGTAATACAGTTTTATGAAATTATATTTTAATTCTTTACGTATAAACAAAAGCAAAAAACAAAGATAATATTCTAATTCAATTTTGACAATGACTCCATATCCTTTATCAAAATAGGAGGTGAGGTTTCCGTTTGGCGCATAAAAACTCGACCACTGCGTACCCAGACAAATTTAAACTGAAGTTCTTTAGCTTTCTGCCGAGCGGCTCCATGAAGTTGTTTGTTCTCGGGTGTTAGGTGCTCTACGACATAAATAGGCGATCTCTCATCTCCGCCTATACCCAAGTGCGCCGAGTTCAATTTTCCATGTGGGTGCTCACGATTAAAAGATATAGATGCAGCTAAGACACTATCACGAAAGCGAGGGCTACTAAACCTCACAAGAATGGACCGTGGTCTACTGCTTTTATTATTAAACTTCATTGTCCGCGCACAGTAAGCGATGTCGGACTCTTTAATAGGACACTTCACCACGCTACCAAGCTGAGTGACCAAGTTCACTATATTTTCGGATTTGTGTTCCGGTACACACTGCAACTCAATGTTACTAGACCGAGACAGTTGTTCCATCTGATTAAGACGAGTACTGATGATACCAATAGTCGATCGCAAAGAATCGTTTTCTTTCACGAGCGATTTTATACTCGAGACATGAGTGGAACATTCCGACTTAAGCTCCTCAAACTTTTCGCTAATAAAAGTAATGGAGTCCTTAAAGCTCGTCAGTTCGTCGCGTATTTCTTTTAATTGAGAACTAAGCTTATTATTTATAGCGCGTTCTAGACAGCGACTGATAGTCTCGCTTATTTGCTTATCTATTAGATCTCTCAGGTCATCCTAATAATGGATTAAAAGCAGTTAATAGCCATTAATAGCCGATTTTGGATGGTAACCCTGCTATTAATGTTATACTAATGACTAGCTTTTGCCCGCGACTTCGTCCGCGTGGAATAGTGACTTCCGGCAGATTTTTGGTTCTTCCCACATAGTTCCCGTTCTTGCGGGATTTTCGGAATGGTCGAGTTCCCGCAGAATTTTCAGGATAAAACCTATGTTTTTTTTTTTTTTCGAGTTCCAATCTATATCTGTACAATTTTTAAACATTTACCACTATATCTATGCTCATATTGGTCGTAGCGTGATGTTATATAGCCTATAGCCTTCCTCGATAACTGGACTATCCAACACAAAAAGAATTATTCAATTCGAACCAGTAGTTTCGGAGATTAGCGCGTTCAAACAAACAAACAAACAAACAAACAAACAAACAAACAAACTCTTCAGCTTTATAATATTAAAAAAATAGTATAGATTAAAAATTTCCCTTCATGGTTTTCAGGTTTAGGACTGTCAGGTTAGTTTCTTTTTATTATCGTCGTTCTTTGTTAGTCAATACAAATATAATAAAGTCATTTAAAATTTACAAATTTTTAATCATCTATGTACACTTACAAAGATTTTCTTTTTTTCTAATTGTCAATCATTTGCGTTTATTTTAAGGTATCATATTTTTTTGCGTTTATGATGTTTGTTTTTTTCATTTTTTCATTTTTAATCAAAAATATTATTACTAAAATAAGGAAATATTTTTCATTCTAATTACTGCTAGATTCACTAGAATCATCATTTGTAAGGTTCGTTCGTTAATATATTATGTGATATTTGATCGGACTGTAATGGGCCCGTCAGATCCTTATCCTGTGTATTTAGTTGTTCATGTTCATCACAGGTGATTTTTTTAATTTTTAATTTTGGAGAGCAAGGTTCTGGAAAACAATCCATGTGAAGGTCCCTTTCTGTAATCTTACTTGATGACGGTTTGTTTTCTAATTTCCAGTTGTATGATATGTAGGTTATTTTCCCTGCCCGTTCAGTAGTTAGTTTGTTCTCTTTATTTGTCTCCAGTGTTGACACGATTGTTTAGGGAGTCTTACGATGCCGGTATTGTGCCGGTGTCTTGGAAGGAAGCGAACATACAACCCATCCCCAAAAAAGGGGATCGCTCGGATCCAGCCAACTATCGACCCATCGCTGTAACTTCTGTGCTGTGCAAGGTGTTTGAGCGGATAATTAACTCTCAGCTCATTCACTACCTAGAGGATCACTCGCTGCTCCATGATCGCCAGTACGGGTTCAGACCCAAGCGATCAACGGGTGACCTTCTAGCGTACGTAACCCACGCATGGGGTGAAGCGATGGACAAGCATGGCGAATCTCTGGCAGTTAGCCTTGATATAGCCAAAGCTTTCGATAGAGTGTGGCATCGTTCCCTTCTTTCCAAGTTGCCGGCCTTCGGTGTGCCGCCCCGTTTGTGCGCCTGGGTTGCAGACTTTCTAGAAGGGCGGAGGATTCGTGTTCTTTGTGAGGGTAGTTCCTCCGCGCTCTTCAAAGTCAATGCCGGAGTGCCGCAGGGTTCTGTGCTCTCACCTACTCTATTTCTTCTGCATATCAATGACATGCTGTCCTTGGGCAATATTCATTGTTATGCGGATGACAGTACGGTGCATGAGCGGTACTTGGGACATCCTGCGGCAAAGGAAGCCGATATCGTGGTGAAAAGGCAAGAACTGGTTGCTAAACTGAACCTGGCTCTCGATCGTGTCTTTAAGTGGGGATCTGAAAACCTGGTCGAGTTTAATGCCAGCAAAACTCAGGTTTGTGCATTTTCGTCCAAGCTAACTCCCTTCCTTACTCCTCCCTCTCTTCAGAACTCTCCGTTATCCATTTCGATGGACCTCAGCATTCTTGGCATGGACATCGGCCAGGAACTGAACCCAAAATGCTACATCGAGAGTGTTATTTTAACTGCCTCCCGTAAGTTGGGTATTCTCAATAAGGTGAGGCGGTTTTTCACTCCCGAGCAGCGCTGTTTGCTGTACAAGACTCAGGTGCGGTCGAGTATGGTGTATTGTTCCCATCTATGGGACGGCTCCGCTAAATACCTCCTCGATGCACTTGACAGACTGCAAAGGCGAGCGGTACGTATTATTGGAGATGCTGAGGTTACAGACTCTCTAGAGGACCTCCAGCTGCGAAGAGACATTGCTTCTCTCAGTGTCTTCTACCGGAATTACTACGGTGAGTGTTCTGAAGAACTTTTTGATCTAATCCCGCCTTCTCCTTTCCTCTCCCGGACTACACGTGCTGGTCTTAGGAACCACCATCATACTGTACAGACAATCAGTACTCGTACCAAAAAATTTGGCAAGTCGTTCCTCTGTAAGACCATTCGGCTTTGGAATTCTTTGCCGTGGCATGTGTTTCCCAGCTCCTATAGTCACGGGTCTTTCAAGCGGGGCGTGAAACGGCATTTATGCAGGCCGTCATGAATGGGTGCGCTTGTTACCGTGCTTGTTCCACGGTGAGGAGCGCTCTCATTATTCTGGACTGCATCGGCTGCTTACCATCAGGCAGGATGTGGTCACTATGACGTGTCAAAATAAAAAATAAAAATAAAAATAGTATGTATATCAGCTTGAGCACTAAATGTCCTTTTAGTGGCTGCTGACGTGCGAGCTGATAAAATAGCTATTGCGATTTTATGTAGCTTAGGTTCCACCAGCTAAGTGTATCAGTTTCTTCAATTTGTGACCAGATAGTTTTTTTTTTGTTTTTTTCTTAATTACCATTATCAGCCATTAATTTTTTTTAAAAATTACATTAATTTTAGTTCTTTTTTGTTTCTTTGACTAATATTTAATTTTAAAATTGAGTTAAATTACAAAGGTGGAAGAAAAAAAATTACGAAACTATTAATAGCGGGGTTATTAGCCAATGGATGGCTAATAATGGCTATTAATGGATTATAACCGCTAATAATCCAAACAATCAGGCTATTAACCCATCTCTAGGAACGGCATCACGCAATATTGCGTGTCCCCGTGCCCTACTAGATTCTCCGAGGGGTTCGGATCTGATCGGGGAGCGGAACAACCCGAGGCCGCCTCTAAAGGCTCGAACCTCGCCTCGGGTTGACCGGGCCGCGGTGGTGGGGAGAAGCGCCCAGGTACATGTCTCTACCTGGTATGTCGCGCGTGTGAACCGGCTCGTCGTACCCTTGTTCTACGAGTACGGTGTCTTGGGCCCAAACTAGTGTGCATGTTTAATGTTTAGCGCTAAGCGAATACGAAGTTAGCACATTCGGGCGACGACACGATGCGACGCGGTGGGTCGGGGAACTTACAGCTTCATCATCTCAGCCAAAAGACGTCCACTGCTGGACAAAGGCCTCCCCCATGGATACATAAGGATACATGAGGGGATTTGCCATAATCGCCACGCTTGGCAGGCGGGTTGGCGATCGCAGTTGATTGAGAGTTAACCTCAGAGAGATGCTGCTGCCCATCCTCTGGAATGGTCCATTAGTCGGCTTTTACGTCACCCTCGGGAAGAGATGGAGTGGTGCAATTCTTTATCCCCGGCACCACACAGGGAACTTACAGCTTGTAAAGTACTTAATATACAACGTGTAAAAAGGCGTGGTCAAAATGAAAAGATCCAAAGTGTATCCGAACTAGATCTTGTATGCAGAGTTATTAAGTCATAGTTACTAACTTTAATGTGTTATGCAAATTTTAATTCAACATTTCTATTGTGACGTCACATCAAATTAAACAAGAGTCAGCCCTCATGTTGTATATTTAGCGCCATCTAGCACCGACAAAGGAAAACTAATTGTATTGCAAGCAATCTATACAATGTATCACTTATGAGTAGTTCCTATATTTCCCGCAAACAGCGACAGTCTACCAATATACAGGTCGACTTTTTTATCACCATCCAAACCTTCTGAGATGACTCCCGTGATACAAACGAACAACTTTTACTGTTGGACCAACTTCCTAACTCGAAAAAAAAATCAGCTGTTCCATACATCATTCATTTATTTATTTATTTATTTAAGGACAACCAACAAAACAAACACCATGTACATTTATAAAACAACAGATATTGGGTTACATTCTAAGGCGCTGTCTTAATTAGAGGTTGCCACGACATGCATAAACTAAAATAGACTTATTAGGAAGCGAACTATGCACACACTTATATAAACACACAAACAAACTACTTAAGAACTACAAGATTTATTAAAGAAACCACAAGCCGATTTTGTATCAATCACCTTGTGGTTGTGGCCCCTCCAGGCAATTGATCTCCTAATTCGGTTATCAATATGGATCTAAGCATTCGACCAAAATGTATGGAACAGCTGATTTTTTTTCGAGTTAGAGAGTTGGTCCATTAGAAAGAGTTGTTCGTTTCTATCACGGGAGTCATCTCAGGTTTGGATGGTGATAAAAAAGTTGACCTGTGTAAGGGCCTGCGCGCCTGCCACTCGTTCTCTTTTCACGGCTGCAACAAGGTTGAGCATCATAATGTTGTTACAGGTGGTTTCACTCGCCCAACGCTTCTCACACAAGTGGTTTAGTAACCTCTGTGTACTTACATTTATGATCACTGCTGCTTTTATGCGCGCCTGACGCGCATGACTTCACAAATAGAAATATTTTATTAATCATTGCATGACAAATTAATATTTTAATATCCGCGGGAGGGCCCTGGTGATCACAGTTTTCTTCAAACCTCTTCAGGCACCAGTCTCTCACAACGATATAGTTCATAAACTAAAACCATAAACCTAAAACTACAATTAGCACTAAGTCGTAGAATAATTAAGACCTATTTATTATTGTGGAGAGAAAATAAACGATTCATGCATTTATTCAATTAAAGTTAACCAGTTCTAGATGGGATACGCTTTGGATCTTTTCATTTTGACCACACCTTATTGTTACACGTTGTATAAGGATACTCACTAATATTGGGTATATCCCGAGGAGGTCCGTAAGCGTCGGACGGTAGCGGCTCACCGTAAGAGTTAGACAACGCAGCCTCTCGCTTCTGCGCCTGAGCACCTGGAACGTTACAAAGACGAATATGAGATGGAGAGGAAGAAATGAAATGACACTACATTAGCAGTTGTTAACAACCACCAATCCGCACTGGGCGACGCACATATAGACAACCTCTCACGGATACTCGCAACAGCTGCGTTCGGACTGTTCCGAGTTGTTCTGAGATTCCGTAAATATCAGTAGAGGTTGTCGATGAGTGCGTTGTTTGAGCGTGTGTGCAAGCTTACCTACTGCCATTGACGAATAATCTAACGACTGACAACCTCTATATTAAAGAGCGTGATATATTTATTTAGAATATTTATCTAAAATACAGTGAAAAATTAAACGCCCACCCGACCCAGCCAGGAATCGAACCTGGGTCTTCCGCAATCCGGGCGGCTGCACTGACCATTATGCTACCGGGAAGGCTGACGTAAGCGCTGAATTTTGTCACTGCTTTTTGATTTTTGAAATGCTTTAGAGCGACATTAGTGCCATCTATCTAAAGGTATTTGCATTAATATAAATATTTTAATTCAGCTTAAGTGTAGCAATTAACACTTAAAAATAAATATAATAATATTTATTTCGTTCAAAACCACGCTAGATGCCTCCGGTCAGGCCCTTCTTTATCATTGGGCACTCTGGGCAAGTGCCCAGGGGGCTCAGCCCGCAATCGGTAGGCCCCCTTGTTCCTGCCAGATCACTAACCGTTAACCGATATTACCTATAAATATATTTGTTTTGCGAAACAAGAATTACTAACTTCTTGACTTTTTTTTGCTTTTTAATTCAAATAAACCAGGGGGTCGACCGCCTAACTCTCTCGCTTTCGATCACTTTGAAGGCGAGGCGAGGAGGAGGCGTCATCTTGTCATTTCGAAAGCAATATGAAAGCAATATCGAAAGCTATAGGCTATAGCTTTCCATATTATTCGATATTATATTTCTATATTATATTAGAAAACGAAGCGAGGGCCTCGCCTTCAAAGCGATCGAAAGCGAGAGTGTTAGGCGGTTGGGGGGCCGGGGCCTTACAATGGGAACTATATTTGGCTGTAAATAAATAAAAATACCAGATGAATAAATCTAGAATTTTGCTAGAAAATCTAGCGTAGCATGTATAATAGATACGTTTATGAGTTTAGATAATAAATAAGTATAAATATAAAAAATAAATAAAATGTAATAAATAAGTAAAAAACCTAAATAAGAATATTAATAAACCCCGTATATGTTATTTAATTACAATTTTATATACGAGTATATCTATGACGACAACCAACAAAATATAACAATGAACCTAAAACTAAAAACCTTAAACAATATAATACAATAACTAAAATAAATTATTAAAAGGAGTCCCTTTAGGCAAGGTACCGAAGATACTGGCAGCGTTCCCCCTTTGAATTGCTAGACTAATTCTTTGTCCGAGGTAGCTGCCAGCTCTTCGGTCTCCTGTGATGTCGACTAACCTTTTTGCTATTTCCTTAAAAAGCCTTATAGCGCTAGGACCCCACGGACCAAGGGTCTCGACACCGAAAGGGACAAAATCATATTCGGAGCCTAGAACCCTGTATTTGCATGCTTTATTTTTTTCAGCCGCTTCACAAGCCGCACCAGCTCTGTTGTTGGTTCCATGTAGATGGGAAGGGGCCAGCGTGTCTGAACAGGTTGCATCCCATACAAGCACCCGGCCCATCTTCCATGGAATCAAACTCATACCGTCCGGTCTCTTGCCATCTCTCTTCTCTTCTAATATTAATTATATCATCAATTGTGATACTGCGAATTTACGATTTCTGAACACTTGGAATATATTTTTTGTATTTAACTTTAAAAGTTTTAATAGTTGTGGTATTCGTTCGATTACGTTTACGAAAACAAAAAATTTGTATGCAAAAATTTTAACTCTATTTTAACTCTAAATTTGTATGTCGGGCTAATCTCTGGAACCGCTGGTCCAATTCCAAAAACTCTTTCACTGATAGAATGCTACATTCTTTCCGGGTTACTTCTATAGGCTTTATTTTTATTTCTAAAAGAGTTTAGAAATTAGAAAAAAAATCCAGTAGAAGGACCTTATGAAAGAAATTCCACTATGTCGCACTAAGCGCTTCATGTCATCATTTTTACTGCGCACTGGCAGGGAGTGGAATTCTCTGCCATCGTGTGTGTTCCCAAAAACGTATAACCTGAATGCCTTCAAGGCGAGAGTTAATAGGCATCTTCTGGGGCAGCTCGCTCCATCGTAGACCTCATCTACGCTCACCATCAGGCGAGATCGAGGTCAAAGGCATAAAAAAAAGTTTGTTTTTAAATCTTACATCCACGCGGACATCTTACATTATGCCGAACAAGACTTTCTTTTTTTTTTAAATTTATTAAGAGAAAAAAATATACATATAAATTTCCCGTAAATGTAAATGAGTCCCCCTTTTTTTAATAATTCGATAAGCTTGCATTTGACTACTATCTCACCTGATGGTAAGTGATGATGCAGCCTACGATGTAACATGCTTGCCTAGAAGGTACCGATTCACTCGTGGTTTGAAGACCCCAATATTATATTTGATAGGAAATACAGACTGAGGCAAGGAGTTCCCCTAGTTGTATTAAGGGCGGACGCAAAACTGCGAGTTTCAAGTTTCTTTATGATAGCGAGCGAGCGGCGCGTGGCTGTGGTGTGACAACGGCGCACGACAAGAATACGCACGCACACTCATATCTGTACAGAGTAGGCTGGTGATTTAATTAGAGCAATGTTTACTTTCGTAAAATCATAGGCGTTTGGGTAAAAAATAATAAAAGTCTTAATATTTTCATATATTTTTTTTTTATTGAAAAATAAGACAACAGTGGCCTGCGGAATAACAATACAAACATTTTGATGTCAGATCATTATTTAATTTGTGCTATATTTACAAAGTTTCTGAATAAATAAGTTTTTAGATATCATTACTTTTACGTATTGTTCATGCAGTTTCTGGGTATTTGTTTCAAATTCCAAGACAACCATGACCTTGTGAAAGGATCAAGCTAACCTACACTAGTCCTTTTAATGTATATGACCTATTCAGCGCCTAGCACCAGTGACTTAAAAACACGTAAATTTTCGAAATTCCGCGCGGCACAATATAAAAAAAAAACATAAAAACTAACTGGGGTGGCGCAGGATCCCAAGATGGGTTTTGGCCTCCGATAATAACTGCCGCCACTTCTCCCGATAAAAAAAAATACAAACAATTAAAAACATTATTACTTAGCATTACTCGTATTAACAAAAGCATAAAAAACTTTACCAAGGAGTCCTTGTGAGGTCGCTACCAGCTCACCTGAGTTAGATGCTTCTGCCACTAGGTCCTGCTCCAAGTCCTGAGACACGAGACCGGGAGGTGCCTCCTCCGCCACCACTGCCAGCAGACACCACGCCACCTGGGAATCATCAACATACATCAATATCAAAATTCAAAATTCAAACTCATTTATTCAGTTTATTTTGTTTATTTTATTATTAGCCCTCGCTGTCCCACTGCTGGGCAAAGGCCTCCCTCCATTCCTTCCACACATTGCGGTCCTTAGCTAATTGATTCCAGAGTGTTGATTAATTTCGTCGAGTTGGATTGAGCCACGTTAGCATAGTTGGCAGTGCACCTGACCCCTCTCGTAGAATTCGCTTTGTCTTTTTTCAAATTGTAATTTGTTCGCAACAATATTTGCGTAAAATTATATGTAAATAATCATAAATATAGCTTGCCTAATTCTTAACTGATCTTTCAATATTTGTAAAAATTTAAAAATCGGATGTTGATGACGTAGTTGTCGACATTGAATGGGCTCCTTTGGCTTATAAAGTAAAAGTAGATAGTGTTGATTAATTTCGACGAGTTATTTATTAGTCATAGCGTGATGTAATATAGCCTATAGCCTTCCTAAATAAATGGACTATTCAACACAAAAATAATTGTTCAATTCGAACCAGTACTTCCTGATATTGCCGCGTTCAACCAAACAAACAAACAAACTCTTCAGCTTTATAATATTATTAGTATAGTCCCGGCTGCATTAGCAGTCGTTAACAACCACCGCACCGCACTGGGCCCGCGTTGTGGTTTATGGTCAGTTCTGCCTGGATGTTACAATCCAAAGGGAAGGCTCGTGTCCCAGCAGGTATACCTACAATGAGCTGGTGAAAAAGTGTAGAATCTTCTTATACAGCTAAAAGACGTCTAAATAGGTAGTTGGTAAAAATATCTTATTAGACAAATCAAAGTAGGATATTACCTACTTAAAAAAGTTTATTTGCTTAGAAATGTTGACTTTGAATTCCTTAAGTTTGACATTGACTCTATGCTAGCCGGCAGGTCACCGCTCACTCTCGCTAGCCATCTCTACATTGACATGAAAGCAGTAAACTAGATTACTGATAGTGTTGTAACGACGGTACATCGAATAAAGTTATCGAAAAAAAAAATTAAGAAATTAATTAAGCACACTTTTGATTTGAGTGCTGAGTGGAAGATTTCATCACAACCGTGGTGGTGTGGTCTAGTAATTAAGACCATTGGTCTTAGACTCAAAGGTGATATAGGTTCGATGTTTGTACTCAGTTTGGTTGGTGGTAAAAAATTGCGTAAAATTATATATGTCGCCGCACTCAACATTCAAAGCTTTGCTTTGACTGTTTATTGATTATTTGTTATCCAATCAAAACTGGAGTAATTCAACCCAAAATTCTTTAGTAAAATCGTAACACGGTATTTAGATAAAATAATAGTAAATTGTGAATTTAATTCTTTAATAAAAAATTATAATAATGAACAATTATTTTGATCGACAAACAACTGTGGTGTTTTAAAGTAAGTCGTTTAATTTCTACTACAAAGTTGCTTAGCTTGGGTATTAGTGAATTAAGCTTTGAAATCAATAAGAAATGAGTTAAGGAATTGCTTTACAATAGTTATTTGCTAATTTAACAGAAACTTGATGTAAATACGTGCACCAGTAGCGCTATCTTGGCCGGTTAAACGGAAGTTTTATTTGGCGGGAAAGCTAAGCGCTTGTATAGCGAATGTCTGTCATTCTGCGTCGCAATTTTGGACTGAACACACTTGTAAATTGAACTTATGTTACTTTTAATAAAAATAATTGATCTGCTTTAGTGTTCTCTTCATTCTACTCTTTAGTTTTGCTAGACGAATAACGATGATTTAAATGGCAGAACCAATGGTTTTGCTTACTTTAAAAACATAAGTACCCGTTTTTCTCCGATACATATTTACCACAATCATTCATATGTTTTATTCGTAAGTTATTTTTATCAATGTATTTGTTTCTATAAAAAGTAACATCCTCTATCTCCTCTTCTACATATTCATCTCACTTTCGTATAAAACATGATTTTTTTTCAAGGTTTATCATTTTATTTCAACTAAAATGAATAATAGTATACATTTACTTAAGAATAACACTATAGGTAGATATTACATTCCTTAGAATTACAAGCGTACTGTAGGCAGTATGCTTTTAATTCTAAGGAATGTAATATCTTGTAGAAAGAAAAACAGTAGAAAAATGTTATTTCTACAATACAGATTATAACCTACTGTTATTATAAACAAAAAAAAGTTATAATTTAAAACAGGTATTGAGTGAAACATCGATAAATTTTACCCCATCACTAGGACCACTCGAGCTTTTCCCACCAATTGTCTAGTATTACGCCACAGATTAATAATCCGATTTACAAGGCGGAAGATCCCACGTTTTTCCCAGCGCTGGGAAGAACGGAAGTGGGTCTCAAAGGCGGTTTTTTGTGGTATACTCGTAGCACATGAGTTATTAGTTGTAATTGTGATTAAGACGGAGAGAAAGTTATTTATTTAATTACTTTTACGGAAGAGTTACAAACTTGACTACTTAGGTGGGTGTTACTTTTTCATGAAACTTCCCGCCTTAATTTGTTTATTTATTACCAGCTGCCCCGGCGGACTTCGTACCGCTTTGACAGTTTCCATCATTGAGTTAAATATATATCAATGGTTTCCATGACAACAAAACAACAAATCATTTTGTATTAGAAAATTAAATTGTCGTTTTTAGTATTTTTTATTTTTTTAATATAGCCTATGTTACTCAGCGCTAATGTAGCATTCTAATGGTGAAAGAATTTTTAAAATCGGTCCAGTAGTTTTTGAGTTTATTCGTTGCAAACATACATACATACAAAAATACAAAGGTTTCCTCTTTATAATCTAATATATAAAATTCTCGCGTCACAGTTTTCGTTGCCGTACTCCTCCGAAACGGCTTGACCGATTTTGATGAAATTTTTTGTGCTTATCCGGTATCTATGAGAATCGGCCAACATCTATTTTTCATCCCCCTAAATGTTAGGGGTAGTCCACCCCTAAATTTTTATTTTTATTTTTTACGGCAAAACGACGTTTGCCGGGTCAGCTAGTATTAGTATAGATTGTAGCTACTCTTGAACGCAAACTCAATCTTAATACAATTCCAATGCGATTAATCATATCGATAGTATCGATAAATTGTATCGATATCGGGATAAGTTTCTCAATTTCGGAATATCTCGATAATATTTTGTTCACTCAAACTCCAACGGTATGGTTTTTTTTTTTTTTTTTTTTTTGATGGCTTTGTGCGATTAGCACATTTAGCCAGTGTCAAAGTAATTTTTCTAACAAGTAATACATAAATAAACAATATTTCTTTTCTGTGTGATGATTATGAATGATAATAGAAATGAGAAGTGAGAAATGATATGCCCCCCAACCCCTCGAGTATCTCAGTAAAGATATGGGGCTTTACTAAGTCCTCGGGCGGACTTCTTGAGAGAGTTTGAAAAGTGACGTTGCACTGTTTTGTTTCATTTGCCAACACTCATGCACACTCACGAACACTTAACGGTTAATAATCCACCATTATTTCACATTAATATTCGATATAACACAAATTTTCGAAAATAAAACAAAACCGTAGACATGACTCTTCACTTTCCCGCCAAGAAGTCAACGGTATGGTTTTCTGAAGATGTAGCAAGTGTTTTTTTAATTTAAATTTAAAACTATTTGTACTTGGAGAATCACATATTGGTGGGGGGATGTTATTCCAACATTTTGTTGAATTCGAATTAGTTACCCATGCACGATTTGCATTACTCACTCGTAGAATATTCTGTGATAACATTTTGTTCAATAATATTATATGTATAAATTGTAATCATTCGTCATGCCATAATTTAGCTTTGTAGTATCTACTCCACTTGCTGATAGATTTCGAGTAGTTTAAATGGAACAATGATCGACATTTTCTTCCATAAATCATTGGAAATAGGGGTCATCATCATCATCATATCATCATTATCATCGTCATCTCAGCCAAAAGACGCCCACTACTGGACAAAGGCCTCCCCCAAGGATCTCCACAACGACCGGTTTTGTGCTGCTCGCATCCAGCGGCTTCGTGGAATTCACTTTATCTTTTTTCAAATTGTAATTTGTTCGCAACAATATTTGCGTAAAATTATATGTAAATAATCATAAATGTAGCTTGCCTAATTCGTAACTGATCTTTCAATATTTGTAAAAATTTTAAGATCGGATGTTGATGACGTAGTTGTCGACATTGAATGGGCTCCTTTGGCTTATAAAGTAAAAGTAGATAGTGTTGAATAATTTCGGCGAGTTATTAGTCATAGCGTGATGTAATATAGCCTATAGTCTTCCTCAATGAAACCGGTTTGGTGCTGCTAGCATCCAGCGGCTTCCCGCGACCTTCACCAGATCGTCGGTCCACCTTGTTGGAGGCCTGCCCACACTGCGCTTTTCGGTACGCGGTCACCACTCAAGGACTATTCCGCCCCAGCGGCCATCAGTCCTGCGAGTAATATGCCCTGCCCACTGCCACTTGAGCTTAGCAACTCTTCGGGCTATGTCGGTTACCTTTGTTCTTTTGCGGATCTGCTCATTTCTGATTAGATCACGCAGAGAAACCCCGAGCATAGCCATCTCCATTGCTCTTTGAGTGACCTTGAGCCTTCTGATAAGGCCCATAGTGAGCGACCACGTCTCAGTCCCGTATGTCATCACTGGCAACACACACTGGTCAAAGACTTTCGTCTTGAGACACTGCGGTATATCGGACGAAAAGATATTTCGTAGCTTACCGAAAGCTGCCCAGCCTAATTGGATTCGACGATTGACCTTTTTGCTGAAGTTGGACCTACCTAGCTGAACCGTTTGTCCCAGGTAAACATAATAGTCCACAACTTCAAGGGCAGAGTCTCCAACCTTCATCATAACATAAGCCTACACTAATTCACTGCTTGACATAGACCTACAAATTCAATGAAATCCTATGTTATTTATTGGTGAATAAAACTGGTTTCGAACCAGTGGTTACAGTGTCCATCATTGGGTTATAGTGTCGAACACAGGGTTACAGTGTCCATCATTGGGTTACAGTGTTGAGCACTGGGTTACAGTGTCCATCATTGGGTTATAGTGTCGAACACAGGGTTACAGTGTCCATCATTGGGTTACAGTGTTGAGCACTGGGTTACAGTGTCCATCATTGGGTTATAGTGTCGAACACAGGGTTACAGTGTCCATCATTGGGTTACAGTGTTGAGCACTGGGTTACAGTGTCCATCATTGGGTTATAGTGTCGAACACAGGGTTACAGTGTCCATCATTGGGTTACAGTGTTGAGCACTGGGTTACAGTGTCCATCATTGGGTTATAGTGTCGAACACAGGGTTACAGTGTCCATCATTGGGTTACAGTGTTGAGCACTGGGTTACAGTGTCCATCATTGGGTTATAGTGTCGAACACAGGGTTACAGTGTCCATCATTGGGTTACAGTGTTGAGCACTGGGTTACAGTGTCCATCATTGGGTTATAGTGTCGAACACAGGGTTACAGTGTCCATCATTGGGTTACAGTGTTGAGCACTGGGTTACAGTGTCCATCATTGGGTTACAGTGTTGAACACAGGGTTACAGTGTCCATCATTGGGTTATAGTGTCGAACACAGGGTTACAGTGTCCATCATTGGGTTACAGTGTTGAGCACTGGGTTACAGTGTCCATCATTGGGTTACAGTGTCGAACACTGGGTTACAGTGTCCATCATTGGGTTCGACACGGTGAACACTGGGTTACAGTGTCCATCATTGGGTTCTTAAATGAACGAATGATTTGTTTGTTTTGTTGTCATGGAAACTGTCAAAGCGGTACGAAGTCCGCCGGCTAGTTTAATATATGATATCAACTAAACGCTGCCACTCGTTTTCATGATTTTTGCCCAACTTTAAATGATATTGAAGAAAAAACTATAGTGTGTTATGAATTTATGGATCGGACTAATTGTAAACACGTTCCCTTTGATACTAAATATACATTTTTTTAAATGTAATACGATAGTATTTGCAATTAAATCAACTTAACCGTGACTGCACTTTTGGCATGTTACTTATAGCATGGTTGTGTTCCGGCAGCTAGAGATAAGATAGCCAGTGCCT
Source organism: Eudonia mercurella (assembly GCA_963082485.1). Taxonomy (NCBI): domain Eukaryota; kingdom Metazoa; phylum Arthropoda; class Insecta; order Lepidoptera; family Crambidae; genus Eudonia; species Eudonia mercurella. The sequence goes on along the minus strand of OY720050.1, from coordinate 7,781,257 downwards.
CAGTAGTTGAGGATCCCGGGTGAAGTGCTTCCACCTTCAGCCTTATCATCACTTAACATCAGGTGAGATCAAGGCCAGTGCAACCTTTAATCAATAAAAAGAAAGGTAGAATAAAATGATAGAAAGATAAAAAAGATATAAGGGCATGATTGTAATCAGAAATCTATAATATGAATGAATCCACATTAAAACTTTAACCGCCGGTTGCACCAAAATTGATATACATTTACAAATTCAGTTTTACGTTTTACATAAACTATTCCGTTACTTTCACGAATTCGTAAATGTACGTTGCACCAACAAAATACGAGTAAAAGTATCAGTAAAATTACTTGCCACACAAATGAAGCGTTAATTTTACCATTTTACCTCAGTAGTTTTTTACTACCATGGTAGTTTTTATTTTACATGTAGTAAGCCATAATAATTAGCGTCATAAGTGTCAGTAGCGTGAAGTTGATGGTTTGTTTATTATTGTTTGTAGTTTTGAAATAGTAATGAAAGTGCATTTAATAATGGAAAATATATTTTTTTCCACCAATCCGCACTGGGCCCGTGTGGTGGTTTATATGGCCCGTTCTCCCTATCTATCCACAGGGAAGGCTCGTGCCCCAGCAGTGGGGACATAAAATGAGCTGATGATGATGATGATGATTATTTTGGATGATGACATTCTGCAAGAAAAGTCAATATCTATCTACTTATAATAACGTTAGGTACTTTATTGGGCTTTTTGGGGATAGGTCGGCGGGTGATATATTGAATAATTTCACTATCACTGTCAGAACTTGTGGAAGACATTATCGTCATTTATTCTCTATGAGCACGTTTCTTTAAATAAATAGAGCGTTTTCTAACCTCCAACACGAATTGCAAACACGAACGAACTGTCAAAATCTTATACTTTTACGTTATGAGCAGGGTTTGAGCTACGTAAAAAGTAACCGTATAATGTAACCGTAAAACGTATCGCAAAGCGTGGTACAACAACGTTTTACATTATACGTTTACTTTTTACGTTACTTTTTACGAATTCGTAAAATGAAAATTTTGGTGCAACCGGCTGTAAAACTTTAAATATTATGATTGGATGTTAGTGACAGTAGTTGTTGACATTGAATGGGCGCCTTTGGCTTTCAAAGTGAAAAGTGTTGAATAATTTCGGCGGGCTGGTTAGAACCACGATAGCTCAATTGGAAGAGCACCTGACCCGGTATGACAGAAGGGTGCAGGTTCAAATCCTGCTCGTGAAAATTTTTTTTCAACATTTGTGTTTTTGTTTTTTTTAAAAGTTCCATTACTACGGAACCCTAAAAATGGAAAGCGTTAACGACCCATCCGGATTACAGCACGGCCAATGCCACGCACATTATCGTTATCCCATCGACACGCAAGCCACTAAAGTCATCTCTTTTTAACAACCAATTTATTATACAGTTATAAAACTTTTAAACATGGTGATCGTTAGGTTAGAATAATTAACATTTACGTCCAGGCTACCTGAAGAGTCACCAGACATTTCACTTTCGGTATACCATCATCGTCACCAGCTTTATGTCCTCACAGCTGGGGCACGAGCCTTATGGATGGATAGGGAACGGGCCATGAACCACCACGCGGGCCCAGTGCGGGTTGGTGGTTGTTAACGACTGCTAATGCAGCCGGGACCAACGGCTTTACAGAATATTCTTTTAGTCTGAAGCTGTTGGATGCGTGCAGCACAAAACTGGTCGAAGTGGAGATATTTGGGGGAGACCTTTGACCAGCAGTGGACGTCTTAAGGCTTTTGATGATGATGATGATGATCCGATGTCCGGCCTATGCGAAACACACTTAACTTCAGCAATCGCAGATCAAGCGTGTAAACCACTGCGCCTTCTAACTCCAATGGTAGGTAGTAAGGAATGTATGTATGTTATATTAGGTCCTTACCTATGAAATTGGTGTTTTGTATGAAGATTTTTTATAAAGTTCTATTTTTCATACTAACGTTATTTCAATTTTCTTAGCATCTACTTAGGTTAATACTATAAAAATTGTAGGGCAGTGTGTTTGTTTCACTAGCTAAATATAGCAGACCCTAAAAAGAAAAAAAAACAAGTACCTTCAAAGCTATAATGAAACAAAAGGTCAATTCCGCTAACAAAAAAAGAAGTCAATTAAAAAAAAATATTTGCAATAAAGACACAACATCAAATATCATTGTTATTGCTGAAACCTAACTAATACATTCTTAATTAAATGTGTATGATAATATTAACAACCTGTATTGATTGAGTTTTAGAATTAATATAGTACCTATTAATGAGTGACAAAAAAACGCCAATTTCATGTAAGGACCCAATTCAAAATTCAAAATTCAAAATTCAAAATCATTTATTCAGTTTAGGCTACAAATAGCTCTTATGAACGTCATTATGCCATCGGTTCGTAAGTCTACTCTGGGCGGGAGATCTTGTACTGAGAAGAACCGGCAAGAAACTCAGCAAGTGTCCAGATCTTTTCTCCCTTACATCGTCAAAAATATTGGAAAATGCCCTATCATAAAAGGACATTTTCCATCACAAATAAAAAAAAAAAAACACATAATATAAAGGACAATCACATGAGAAAAAAAAAATAGTTTGCAAAAACACCATTTACCAGTTAAATTTTTTACAATGTCATACAGTACTAGTAAAAGTCAAAACCTGTCTAAGAAAAAACAAAGTTAAACTATAGTTGATAATAATAAAATTAAGACAAGTATGCAAGAGCAGACCAGCCTCCACAGGCGGCACCCGTTCACGAGTATGACATAATGAATCAGCCATCGCTTCGCTCAACCATATTTTAGGGAACGTAACGACCCGACGCACATGCCACCACCGCAGAGACAATAAAGAGAGCATGACACACCCAAGCTACTCTAAATCAAAACTAATTGAAATGTTTAACGTAACGCTATTTGTTATCTGTAGGACACTGTTTATAAAGGCTATCATATCAGTATATTTTTTTATTATAAAAAGTAGTAAAGTATGCGTTTCTTGTTATAGCCAGGCTGTTTTATCATCTAAATATTCTCTGACTGTATAATAACCTTTTTTAAGTAAAGAAGACTTTACATGTTTTTTAAACTTATCTAGAGGTAAATCTAGTACAGTGTTTGGTATTTTATTATAATAGTGTATACCTTGCCCCAAGAAAGAACCAAGGACCTTCTGTAACCTGAACAGTGGCATCACAAGTTTTGTCTTACTTCTAGTATTAAAATTGTGTACGTCACCGTGTTTGGTAAATGAATTGATATTGCAACGTACAAAAACTATACAATTATAAATAAATTGAGAAGCCACTGTCAACACACCAATCTCTTTAAAAAGATTTCTTAAAGAAGTTCTTGAACCTAGTCTATAGATTGTTCTTACTGCTCGTTTTTGTAAAATGAATATAGTTTCAATATCAGCCGCTGTTCCCCACAGTAAGAGGCCATACGACATGACACTATGAAAATAACTAAAGTAAACTGTTCTAGCAGTTTCAACGTCTGTTAACTGCCTTATTTTTCTAATGGCATAAGCAGCAGAACTGAGTTTGCCGGCCAATTTCGTTATATGAGGATTCCATTGAAGTTTTGAATCAAGGGTTATACCTAAGAAAACTGTTGAGTCTACCAAATCTAATCGATCACCGTTTATTCTAATATCGGTTGGTTCATTCTTGACATTTGGTAGTCTAAATTTAATACATTTTGTTTTTTTAGCGTTAAGCTGCAAATTGTTAACAGTAAACCAACTGAGTACATCTGAGAGAGCTTTGTTTACATCGTCGTAATTATTCTTACACCTAGTTACATTAAAAATGAGTGAAGTATCATCTGCAAATAATACGATTTCACAGAAGTTCTCTACAAAGAATGGCAAGTCATTGATATAAATCAAAAACAGAAAAGGACCAAGAATGGACCCTTGTGGAACTCCCATTTTTACATGAGAACCAGATGATTTAGTTCCATTAATATCGACAGTCTGTGTTCTAGAGCTGAGATAAGACTGGATTAAATTTAGTGCGGTATCTTTGAGACCGCACTAAATTTATACAATACTATAACTAGCGACCCGCCCCGGCTTCGCAGAGGTGCAATGCTGATATTATCAGTATTTCCGTACTATATTGTGAATGTATTACACATATAAACCTTCCTCTTGAATCACTCTATCTATTAAAAAAATTCGCATCAAAATCCGTTGCGTAGTTTTAAAGATCTAAGCGTACATAGGGACAGACAGACAGCAGGAAGCGACTTTGTTTTTAGCCGACTTCAAAAAAGAAGGAGGTTCTCAATGCGGTTGTATGTTTTTTTTTATACTGTGTAGTGATACCCGACGTTTCGACCTATCTTATCTTATCTTAGAGGGACCTGCTGAGGTTCCCTCTCACAGTTGCATTTCGAACCATCTTTTGTGCTAAAGACAAATATTTTTTTATATTCCAACGTATAGGTACTTATTATTTAAGCTGTGTCTACACATAAGTGGTTTGCGTTAAATAACTTTCTTTAAACCTACTTACTTTCCAGATGCTATTGACATAAGAGTACGCAACGTTTGTGCACAAGGTGCTGGCAATTTAAAATTATCTTGCAAGACACAAAAAAATTATGTACACTTACGTGCAGTTAAAACGGTCACCGTAAGTTGGTCGAACAAACAAGTTTATTTATAAAGCTCAGAAAGAGAAATATAATAAATGTTCCCCGACCCGCGGGCCGCGTCGCATCGCGTCGCCCGAATGCGCTAGTACTTCGTATTAGCTTAGCGTTTTTTCTGCCTTTTTTTTACTCGGTTGTTAAGAGTCACAGCGTGATGTTAAATAGCCTATAGTTAGTCTTCCACAAAAACTGGGCTCTCAAATGTAAAAAGATTTATTCAAATCCGACTGATAGTTCTAGAGATAAGCGCGTTCAAACAAAAAACAAACTCTTCAGCTTTATTAAAATTAAGTATAGATATTAGTAATTATCTGGATGTGGACTAATGGATAGTGAGTTTAGCCGATCCGTTTACTATATATTTTTGTAAATATTATTTTTAACGTGCACCATCATCATCTCAGCCAAAAAACGTCCAGTGCTGAACAGAGGCCTCCTCCAAGGATCTCCACAACGCCGGTTTTGTGGTGCTCGCATCCAGCGGCTTCCCGCGACCTTCACCAGATCGTCGGGCCACCTTGTTGGAGGTCTGGCCACACTGCGCTTTCCGGTACGCAGCCGCCACTCAAGGACTGTTCCGCCCCAGCGGCCATCAGTCCTGTGAGCAATGTGCTCTGCTCACTACCACTTACACAGCTTAGCAACTCTTCGGGCTATGTCGATAACCGTTGTTCTTCTGCGGATCTCCTCATTTCTGATTCGATCACGCAGAGAAAAAAAAAACGTGCATTATGTTTTAACGTGCTATTAAAACATAATTGCCAGTTTTGAGATACTGCGGCACACACACAGTTTTTTTTTATTGTTTTCTGTGTTTTGTAACATTTTGTTTTATTTTTGTTTTGTAAATGTGTTTTATTTATATTTTTTTCACCTTGTCATTGTATGAATAGAGGTAATGTTACCTCAAAAACGTAACGTTCACCGTAAAAATACGGTGCCTCGATTTCTTTGCACGCAACTGTAATGTATCAGGGTACAGTAATAAGTTTCATTATATAACTGCGGATTTTCGAAGTCGGCTCCGATACTTGTACAATTTTAATGTAACTATCACCGGATATAAAATTACAGGTATTGAGTTACGATACTTTCACTGGAGGCGAGTCGAGTCGAGTCGCTGCGAATGCAAGCCAGTCGTGATCGTGATGGGATGGAGACGTGGGTTGTTATTTCAATGTTAGCGCCCGCGCACACTATGCGACATGTCGAATTATTTTGTATGGATTAAATCCGGGTTCGGAGCGAATATAGGAGTATATTTATTAAGTACTGATAAGGTATAAGTACACACACACAAACACACACACATACCACATACTCACACACTCACACGCTCAACTCGCACTCGACCCGCACTGTTCGATGCATAATTTAGTTTATAAAGTGCTGTAGATTCCATGTTCATAAATAAAAAAATACATTATATATATTTACGTAGGTAATGTTCTTTTCTACTAATGTGAGTACTCATTGCTATAGTCAATATTTTGTGAAATATCGCGCGTGGACAAATTTTGAAGTCAAAATGGTAATTTTTAATGATTTTTACCCATCACATGCGATTTTTTTTTCTAAGAGAGTTGGCTAATTGCCAGTGCGCATTATCAGCTTTACCGCGCTTTTTTGGTGGCGGCTAGAAACTTAAATGGTTCCTCAAGCCGTGCGAAATGAATCGCCTTCAGACGTTTTCTAGTAACGGCATCACGCACTGTCGCGTGATGCCGTGCCCTGCTAGATTCTCCGAGGGGTTCGGATCGGATCGGAACATGCGACTGCGTCAGCTCGGCGATTGGACGCAACGACGGGCTGCGATTGCGGCGACATTTTTCATATGATTTGAAAAAAGACAAAGTGTTGAAAAAAAGTTTTTCGAATTGTAATTGGTTCGTAACAATATTTGCGTAAAATTATATATAAATAATCATTTTTCATTTGTTTTATACAGACTACCAGAAACTGTCTTTCCTCAATAGACTTTATCTTTATTCATTTATTTATTTATTTATTTATTTAAATGGACAACATTATTAAAATAAGATTTTAGCTTGATGTCAATACAATTATAGGAGAAGACTACATGCAATTACATAAATAAAATTTACAGAAATTTATCTATCTATATAATAAAGCTAAATAGGGTCAAATGTCTGTACATGGAAATCTTTTTTTTTATAAAGCAAACTGTCTAATCATTTGGCCATCAACCTGCCTGTTGGTGAGCGGGATGTGGTCTAAGGTGGTACATGCTTATACAGGAAATGCCTAATCACTGTTGCTTTGAAAAGACCCAGGTCGTAGTGAACAGGGAACACGTGACCAGGTAGCGCATTCCACTCTTTGGCGGTTCGCAAAAGAAAAGAGTTAGCAAACCGCTCGGTACGGACAGGTGGTATGTCTACAACGTACGGATGGTAGGCTAACCTGCGTCTGGTGGAAGGGAGCTGGGGAAACGAGATCGTATAGTTCACTTGCACACTCCCCAAAGTGTATTCTATAAAACACTGATAGACCATATTCGAAAAAAATTTGGCTGGCGATATTTAGAATCGATAACAGAACACGTTCCAACAGTTTTTAGAATTTTTGTCTGTTTATCTGTTTGTCTGTTTATTTGACCGAGAAACACGTGAAAATGGCTGAACGGATTTGGATGAAACTTTGCACATAGACAGACCATGACCCGGACTAGGATATAGGATACTTTTATCCCGGTAACAGGTTCCTGTGAGATAGTGTAGTCTTCGCGAACGAAGTCGCGGGCGACAACTAGTATATAATAAAATGAGAAATGAGAATGAGAATTAAAACTGAGATTACATAATTATGAAAAATATAAATTTAAATAAAAACTGTGAAAAAATATTAATATTACTTTGTCAAATCATCACAATACACATCAGGAGATGAGACACTTCTTAGAGCTGCGTATGGTTAAAACATATGGTTGAATATTTACTGAAGATGTTTGACCGTTTGGGACTTGGCTTGGAATTGAGTTCATCATCATCATCAGCCCATATTATGTCCTCACTGCTGGGGCACGATCCTTCCCTATAGATGGATTTGGAGCACGGCCATTGACCACCACGCGGACCCAGTGCGGTTTAGTGGTCGTTAACGACTGCTAATGCAGCCAGGACCAACAGCTTTACGTGCCTTTCGAAGCACGGAATGACATAAAGTTGCATTGGATTGCGGAGTCGTAACAAAAGGCAAGTCGACAGGTTAGAGTCGGTATCACACCCGACAAACGAAGCAAGACCGTCTCTCTCGTAAATAAAAATAAATATGATCGCTTCCTGCGATGACGTCTGTTGTAACGACTAGTCGCTGACGCTGACAGCTCTGCGTTTCATCATCATCATCTCAGTCAAAAAGACGTCCACTGCTGGACAAAGGCCTCCCTCAAAGATAAATCATTTTAAGGGGAATTCGCCATAATCGCCACGCTTGGCAGGCGGGTTGGCGATCGCAGTAAGGTGAGAATAATCACAGAGAGACGCTGCTGCCCATCCTCTGGAATGGTCCCATAGTCGCCTTCTACGACATCCACGGGAAGAGATGGGGTGGTGCAATTCTTTACCCCCGGCACCACACGGGGAGCTCTGCGTTTAATCGTTGAGAAATACGCAGATACAAAAGCTGAAGTGACGTTGTAAATGCCGAATGAGGCCGCTTAAGAAAGTAAACTCTATAAGAAAAATGCTCTGCGTCTTGTTGCAGCGACAAGACGCACAACCTGTGGTGGCCCTTATTCCATTGAGTATTTTTTTGGTTTTTTGTTACTGCAAAATAGAATGTTGATAATAATGATATTGTTTCTGTATATTGGTATTGATTTTGTATTTTAATATTAATGTTGATAACGATTTTTTTAAAGTTATTAAGTTTGAATTGTTTAATTGCCAGTAAATATATAGGTAATATAGAATTTCATGTATTTTCTTAAATACCACAAACCTTTTTCATTTCGTAAAATCCGGAACATATGTTGCTGGAACTGAGAATCGAACTAATTTCAAAGATAACTTGTTTTTTTAAACGAGGTGTGAAGAAGTAACTCGCGGGTGCACTCCTTCTTGAAAATATATTAAGAAACACCCATACCTGTACTCCCCAATAAAAACAATTAAAAGAAACAATAGAAATTTAAATAAACGTAAAGTCCCTTTCACTAAATTACAATTAATTTCGTCTAGCCCACACAATATGATAATTAAAATCTACAATCATATACCGAACTACATAAAGAACTTAGAAAGCCCTACAATCTTTATTAAGACTTTAAAAACTTTACTTATAAATAATAGTTATTTGTTATACAAGAGTGCAAAGTTGTTTTTTAACCGCGTGCTCAATTTTGATGACCGAGCAAGCGAAGGATTCTAAAATTGAATCACGAGCGCAGCGAGTGATTCAAAAATTAGAATCCTGAGCGTTAGCGAGGGAATCAAAAGAGCACCAGGTGAAAAATCTTTGCACTCGAGTGCAACACCTAACTTTTCATCCCACCTCAGCGAGGAAATGACTAAATGCAAAAAAACATTTACAATCACAAGATACTTTTATTTCAGTTTAGGTATTAACTACTACATTATGAAAGGTAAGTATTACAGAATAATCTTTAAATTATAACAAACAATACTTAGGTCTTAGAATAAAGACTTAGGTATAATTAAGAAAAATTGAAAGTAACGTTGCTACAGTTACTAAGTGTAATATTTTTGTTAGGTACTGTAATGTTGGTGTTAGTAACTTGTGTACTGTAACACCCCGCTGGGTCGTTACTTAAGGAAAAGGGGGTTGTATCGAATAATAATGCTTTATAGCTTTAAATATTTATATTACTTTCAACATGAAATAATAACAATCAATTCGTCGTCGCGACCCGTCACCGAGTCCGCGATGTTCTTCTTTTTTCTCTTCTACTATATTTTAATGCAGGCCACAGTGGCTGCCAGTAAGTATGCCCGAGCAAGGAGTCTCGGTTGCTACAGTACTGATAAATTGGGCACCATGGAGGTAGAAGCAAATAGGTTTAATGATGTTTTATCTACACTAATGTTGTAACATTCTACTTATGTTTCCAATACTTGACTTATAATTACTACTGTTATAGCGCAGACAACAAAACACTCAATTTAAGCAATTTCACATGATGGTATAATATCCACATCGATATCGTAAAATCTCATTATAACATCAATAAAACGCGACCAATTAACCTGGCGAGCCTTATGTCAAAATCCTCATACAAGTTGTATAAAATTTTGATATTAGGCTGGCTTTTGAAAACAGTTGGGTTATACGTGAAAACTTCGTCGAAACTACTAAACTTACATACACAAAACTCTTTGGTAAGATCTTGTGCCAATTGAATAAAAAAAAGAACAGCGCGCGCTCGCTCCTGATTGGCCCTGCGCGCGCAGCTGCGCTCTCATTGGTTATTGGATGGTGGATGGATTGGTTTGGTTGGTAATTAACATTAACTTTCAAAATTGTACCATCCAAAATTTGAACAATTTTATTATTATAAATAAACTATTGTCAGCTTTTACTCTTGTTGTTTGACTAATTGCATTAGTGAAGATAAAGTAGTGTATGCAACTGCATATAACACGGGTATTAAAACACTCGTTACTATTATGAAACTCGCTGCGCTCGTTTCATAAACTCACACTCGTGTTTTAATACCCTTCATTATATGACAGTTGCATAAACTACTATTGAATTCACAAACTTAGTGCACACGATGTTCTAAATTCAATTTACTTTATCCTCTAGGGGATAAAAACGGCTTTTGCACTCAGATATCGAAGAGCAAAAATACTCTTTCCGAGATGGTGGGATGAAAATGTTATTATGACCTACGAGAATTCTTCAACGATAAAGATATTAATAGTGTAAAATAATTTGATATATACATCCAATAAAATGTTGTAAGTTAAACTATGTGTTACCTATTTTTTGTTTATTTTATAAAAACATCTACTTAAACAAATTGTAATTTAACAGTAATTTTACTAATAGTAAAAAAAATAGCTTCCGATAGCTCAATTGGAAGAGCACCTGACCCGGTATATCAGAAGGGTGCAGGTTCAAATCCTGCTCGTGGAAATTTTTTCAACATTTATATTTTTGTAATTTGTTGGCAACAAAATTTGCGTTAACATTATTTGAACATTTTACTAATAGTAGTTAAGTAATCTAGTTAGACCTCTTAAGTACTTGCTGTGCCCTTGCAGGGCGTCACATGTATAGGTACCTACTGGAATTTCCTGTTTGTACCATCTGACCAATTGAATTTGCCAAACTGCCTATTTGAATTTGCTTCACTATAGCTGTGGAGCATCTGAACTGAGCTTCCACTGAACACAGACATGTGTCATCTCACCTATAAATTTAACCGCCACTGTGGTCTAGTGGTTAAGACCACCGGTTTAGACCCAGAGGTCCCGGGTTCGATTCCCAGCAGCACATGTTTGTGTACACGGTTTGGTTGGTGGTAGGGCTTGTTTGTCCGCCTGGCTAGCTACCACCATCTTATCTAAATATGTGGCTATATCATTAATGTTTGAAGCATTGTTGTGTTCCGGCAGCTAGAGATAAGATAGTCAGTGCCTCAGTAGTTGAGGTTCCCGGGTGAAGTGCGCTTCCATCATTGGCCTTATCATCACTTAACATCAGGTGAGATCAAGGCACTGTGCTTACCCGTAAATATAAAAATAAAATAAAAAAATTACTCACCATCACCCCCCACCGAGGGAACTGAAACAAACAAAAAATACATTAATTCATTATTTATAAAATACAGTGAAAAAATTAAATGTCTACCCGACCCAGTCAGGAGTTGAACCTGGGTCTTCCGCAATCCGGGCGGCTGCACTGACCATTATGCTACCGGGAAGGCTGATGTAAGCACTGAATTTTTGATTATTTTTTTTGGACTGCTTTTTAGCGGCACAGTGCCATCTATCCAACGGTTATTGCAACCGATGGCTATGCAGATGTATACATCTTTACAGATGAAATACCGCAAATTCGATAACACTTAAAAAAATCTAGTATTTCAAAAATACGAAATTAATTTTTAATTATTTAATTTTACTTTTAGCGTCTTTGAAGCGACTTTGTTTTTACCCGACTGCAAAGGAAGGGTTATGTTTTACACGCCTATCTTGTATGTAATATTTTTTTCATCCCCCCATCTCGGAAAGAGTATTTTTGCTCTTCGACATCTGAGTGCAAAAGCCGTTTTTATCCGCTAGACGATAAAGTAAATTGAATTTAGAACATCGTGTGCACTAAGTTTGTGAATTTAAAACATCATTAAACCTATTTACTTCTACCTCCATGGTGCCGAATTTATCAGTACACAAGTCACTAACACCAACATTACAGTACCTACAACAAAAATATTACACTCAACTTAAGTAATTGTAGCAACGTTACTTTATTTTTTTTAACTATACCTAAGTATTATTTGTTATAATTTAAAGATTATTCTGTAATACTTACCTATCATAAAGTAATAGTTAATACCTAAACTGAAATAAAAGTATCTTGTGATTGTAAATGTTTTTTTTGCATTTAGTCATTTCCTCGCTGAGGTGGGATGAAAAGTTACGTGTTGCACTCGAGTGCAAAGATTTTTTACCTCGTGCTCTTTTGATTTCCTCGCTACCGCTCAGGATTCTAATTTATATTTTAGAATCCTTCGCTTGCTCGGTCATCAAAACTGAGCACGCGGTTAAAAAGCAACTTTGCACTCTTATTTATAACAAATAACTATTATTACCTCATATCTCCAGAACCGCTGAACTGATTTACACAACAACGCTTCAAACTGGGAGTCCCGGTGTGCCGGGACGTATGGCCGCCCTAATCTACATCCATGTGCGATTAAGAATTCACTAATACCTAGAGGGAAGATTGAAGTATCGAAATCTGTCATTTTCAAAGTTGAATCCTTGAATTTCGGTATTTGGCACAGTTAAAATTATAAAGTGTTTCACGATTATTCCGACAGACATTTACATTTATAAGTTTGGCTTTTATTAAAAACAATTACAAGTCGTGTAGCCCATGTGAGCAAAGCCGCGAACAAAGGCCAGTATTAGTATAGATCAGGGTTTCTTAAAGTTGAGTCCACGGACCCTTTAGGGGTCCATAGCATGTGTATCAAGGGTCCGCCATTCAATTGTGCAGTAAACTCAGCATTTATCGGTTAAGCCACGCACTCGCAGTGACGATGACGCATCACGTCGTCACGCACGTCACAAGGGTAAGGCACACTAGCGCCGCTAATGGATTTAATTTGATAACTGCTAAACTGGATTTTTTTTCAAACATTGCGGACCTTCCGACACTAGGCAAACATCTATTATTTAATAATTGTGCACTACTTTTAGGTTTGTTTTTATATTCATTCGCTAACACCAACAGTGGCCATTGTTTGTGAATAAATGCGATAGCCCGTTTTGTGAATAAACCACGCAACAAAAAGTAGTGCACGATTATTAAATAAATACTATGGATGCTTTCCTGTTGTCGGATGGTACGCAATGTTTAAAAAAAGATCCGGTCCGTTAGTAATTGTCAAATTATCAATTGGTGGCGCTAGTGTGCCTTAACCTTCGCCTTAACTAAATAGTAAAAAAACATTTTTACTGGTAGTTTCACCTACCAATAAAAGAGTTTTCTTTTCTTAAAATAATCTTTGACAGGGGTCCGCGGAGTTGTTTCAATTGTGAAAGTGGTCCGTGCCTGCAAAAAGTTTAAGAAACCCTGGTATAAAATTTAATTTGTATTATAGAGATTATATAATAACCTAAAGTAACTAAAACTAATACAAAACTAAAATATGGCGTCAAAAAATTCCTCCGCGTCGCAGTCGACTGGTAAAGTACCCAAGAGACTGGCGGCATTGCCACGTTGAATGGCAATGCTTAGTCTCTGGCCAAGGAAAAAGCCAGCCTTTGGGTCATGGGAAGTGTCAACCAGCCGTTTGGAGATGTCATTAAACAAAACATGAGCATTCGGACCCCACGGCCCGAGGGTTTCAACCCCAAACGGCTCGAAAATACGATTGCCGATAAGGTTATTATACTTTCGCCGCTTTAGATAGTAAAGATTAAGTTAATATCATAACTAGAGTGTGGAGATGTGCGCATCATCTGTGGGCAGCTTTCGTGTGCTTTCCCTGGTGGAATGCTGTGGGGCCGGCTGTGACGTCACAGCTCGCGTTGTGACCTGCGCGTCCGCCGATGCGACAAACACTTCAAAGAGAACTTTCGCTGTAACTCTAACACAATACTAGAAAAGTGTTGATAGATTTTCCACGAGCGGCATTTGAATATTTCCATGTGTTGGATTTTAATACGCAGCGTTATTTACGCGATTTGCTTTCTACACTGTTTATTTATAATATTCGTACTTAACTAAGTACAAAACAAAACTAACTATCTATCTTTATTCATCATCATCATCATCATCATCATCAGCTCATTTTATGTCCTCGCTGCTGGGGCACGAGCCTTCCCTATGGATGGATAGGGAGAACGGGGCATAAACCACCACGCGGCGCGGGCCCAAGTGGGTTACTCTTGAAACACAATTGCAATAATCAATTTCCAATCCCAAATCTAAAAAATTCAAATGGCACTCTTAAAAGCGATAATAGCGCCACTTTAGAATTAAATTGAGTGGAAATTGAGTGAACAAATTATTATCGAGATGGGGCGTTCCGAAATTGCGAAACTTATCTCAATATCGATACATATTAATCGCATTGGAATTGTATTGAGATTGAGTTTGCGTCAAGAGTAGCCTACCAGTGCGGATTGGTGGTTGATAACGACTGCTAATGCAGCCGGGAAATTTTCACAGATGATGTATTTCTGTTGCCGCTATACTACTAACTTTAAAATAAAATTTAAATTAAAATAAATATTTAAGGGGGCTCCTATACAACAAACTTCTTTTTTTTTTTTTTTTTTTGCGCGTTTTTGCTCGATATTGATAACGGCAACAGGTAGACGCTTGAAATATTCACAGAATATTTAGTTATATATTTTAAAAATAATTAAATTAAAATAAAACAAATATTTAAGGGGGCCTCCCATACAACAAATGTGATTTTTTTCCAATGTTTTTCTGAAAGAATGAAATATTTTTTTAGATAACTAGCTGACCGGCGGACTTCGTACCGCTTTGACAGTTTCCATGACAACAAAACAAACAAATCATTCGTCCGCTTATGAACACCCGTATCCCATGATGGATCCCTACAGCAGCGCCACCTACCGGGCCCAATTGTAAATCTTAACCATTCTCGAATCCACTTGAACACACACAGAAAATGTCATACAAATCGGTCCAGCCATTTAGAATAAGTACAATAACATACACACGCACAGAAGATTTTGATATATAAAGATGGTACGGAACCCTTCGTGCGCGAGTCCGACTCGCACTTGGCCGGTTTCTACTAACTTTGACATTGGCAAAAAGAGCGTGAGCACAAAGCCATCACCATCACAAAAAGTTTTACTTAAACTGTTTTTAAAGCCAACACGTTTAACAATGTTTTAAGTCGACCTTGCTATTACAAAATATAATCGTGCACTTAAATAAATATGTGTATGTAACGACCATCAGTGGAGCAAGTTCATTGACACATTGCGGCATCTCTTGATGGCAGCCATATTTAGGTAATGGGCGGGAAACGGCCATGACGCTTTAATCTTTCTCTATACAATACCTACCTGTATAATCCCGAATATGGAATAATATATGATAGGGCACAGGTCGTGGAACCCCGGAGAATTATAAACATACCATATGGTCGAGATATTAAGGTTGTTTGTTTTTTTTTCTTTTTGTTGATGGCTTCGTGCGATTAGCACATTTAGCCAGTGTCGAAGTAATTTTTGTAACAAGTAATACATAAATAAACATTATTTCTTTTGTGTATGATGATGATGAATGATAATAGAAATGAGAAGTGAGAAATGATATACCCCGCAACCACTCGAGTGTCTCAGTAAAGATGTGGGGCTTTACTAAGTCCTCGGGCGGACTTCTTGAGAGAATTTGAAAAGTGACGTTGCACTGTTTCGTTTCATTTGCTAACACTCATGCACACTCACGAACACTTAAAGGTTAATAATCCACCATTATTTCAGATTAATATTCGATATAACACAAATTTTCGAAAATAAAACAAAACCGCAACTTCAGTAAAATTGAAAAGTGACACTCTAGGTCCGGCTGACACATTGTTCGTTTTCTTCAACCTCATGATCCAGACAAAACAGAAGTCAAAACATGTGAGGGTTGAACAAAACTAATAAAATAAATTAGAGTGTTTGTATGGAGTAGTAAATCTTCATATTTTATATAAAAACATGAATGTTGAAAAGATTTCCACGACCAGGATTTGAATCTGCACCCTTCTGACATTCCGGGTCAGGTGCTCTTCCAATTGAGCTATCGTGGTTCTAACCAGCCCGCCATAATTATTCAACACTTTTTACTTTGAAAGCCAAAGGCGCCCATTCAATGTCAACAACTACCGTCACTAACATCCGATCATAATATTTTTACAAATATTAATTCCTTTAGCTTTCAAAGTAAAAAAGTGTGCAGCAAGTTTTGATATTAAGATCTCATTTTAAAGTAAATATACTTAATAATTTGGTTAAAATAAAAATAAAAACTTTTCTTACCCTCATTTAAGACTAAAGTCAGTCGCTGACCCCTACTTTTAATGATTAAAGACTAAAATTGTCGATGACTGGTACATGTCGAAAACTGGTGCGAATTGTGGCAGTTGTGGGGTGAGCTTATCATAACTGAGTACATCCCACGTCCATGGAGACACGGATGTCTCCATGGACGTGGGATGAACTCAGCAATGACAAGCGTAACAAAAAAGTTGGACGACAACATAATGGATTGGCAACATGGTTTTTGTGAGGTTGCCTCCAACCGCCATCTTCTAAATTGCTTTATAACAATTTTATTGGCTGTGGTTTTAGTAATGGCTGTCACATTTGAAGAGTTTGTTTCTTCTCTGTGATTGTGGGAATGGTTATGTCACGATAGATAGAACCAGATAACAGTTACATCTATTGCAACACCAGAAAAAAATACATTGGAAATTATGAATCAGCTCAGCTGCCTTCCCATGCATTTCGTAAGAGCCTACTAAGAAACAAGAGTTCACGTTCAAGGCTACACAACCAATCACTGATGTTATTTATTACAGCTCGGAGCCCTACTGCGATTATGATATTCGTTTCGGGTGATCAACGCAATGGCTGAGCAAGTTAACTTATTTTTGTGTCCACTGAGTGAGCTCAACAGATTATCTATGAGAAATAATAAATTGATCCACAAAAAATAACAAGCTAGCACCTAAAATGCTAAGTTAGCATCTAAATAGGAGTTTAGGTGCTAACTTTGTATTTTTGTAGGTTAGGTTAGGTTATAAAATGTTAAAATAATTTATAACGCAAATTTTGTTGCGAACAAATTACAAAAACACAAATGTTGAAAAAATTTCCACGAGCAGGATTTGAACCTGCATTCTGACATTCCGGGTCAGGTGCTCTTCCAATTGAGCTATCGTGGTTCTAACCAGCCCGCCGAAATTATTCAACACTTTTTTTTTAATTTTTTTTTTTAGATTAGTTTGGTGATCGATTAAATACGAGTACAACCCATTATCTATTAACATAGTATCTGTAACTACACCAACGTATTGGGGTTGACCTGTAATGATATGTATGTTTGTGTGTGTAAATAAGTAAATAAATGCTAAACTCAAAATTTGTGATTTTCATGGTTTGAAAATTTGTGATTTCTAAGTCACAGGTATTCACTCGATATTGCTCACGACACACTACACTGACAGTATCTAACGCGAAACGGCTTTATTGTTGTTTTTGCAGTTTTTAACTAGACTAATATAAATAGTTATATTTTATCATAATTATGTTATTGATGGACAAATCTTATTCATGACTTCTTTTATCTTATTCTTTTTCTTAATTCTCAATAGGAATACAAATGTATTCAAAACTTCCATCAAGACATTATTAATTGACCCAAATGGCTGCCTGACCCAAGTGTAGTATTTTCAAATAGTTAAAAAAAAATAAAAAAAATAGAAAAAAATGTTAGTCGACATCACAGGAGACCGAAGAGCTGGCAGCTACCTCGGACAAAGAATTAGTCTAGCTATTCAAAGGGGGAACGCTGCCAGTATCTTCGGAACCTTGCCTAAAGGGACTCCTTTTAATAATTTATTTTAGTTATTTTATTATATTTTCTAAGGTTTTTAGTTTTAGGTTCAGAATAATATTGTAAATCTGTATCGTAAACTTGTTTGTGGTTCATTATTTCATTATTATATCTGGTTTAAAAGTATTTGGAAATATTACTTTTCTAAATCTAGTTTTATTTTCTTTTTTAAATCTAAATTTAATTTTACACATGTTAGTACACATATAGTTTATGTGTTAACACATTTAGGACATTAGTCTAGTATAAATTGTTTGTTAAACCTATCATGTACTTATAACTTTGTAAAGATTATGTTTGTTGTGTAACCTAATAAATAAAATAAATAAATGACCTGTCAAGGCCACTTAGCGCGTGGCCTTTACAACCGGTCCACGCTTTCTCAACTATGAAAGTAAAACTGGTTGCGCGGGTCAAAGTTTATGCGTAGACAGAAGCGAAGGCAATTTCCTTTTCACTATTTCGATTTGTACCTAACGATTGGAATATGGATAGTCTTTTTTATTCCTTCATCATCATCATCATCATCTCAGCCAAAAAGACGTCCACTGCTGGACAAAGGCCTCCCTCAAGGATAAATAATTTTGAGGGGAATTTGCCATAATCGCCACGCTTGGCAGGCGGGTTGGCGATCGCAGTAAGGTGAGAATAATCACAGAGAGACGCTGCTGCCCATCCTCTGGAATGGTCCCATAGTCGCCTTCTACGACACCCACGGGAAGAGATGGGGTGGTGCATTCTTTACCCCCGGCACCGCACGGGGATTTTATTACTTACTGGGTGCGTAATAAGAGTTCTGTTTACTATTCATTCGATTATGTTTACGAAAACGAAAATTGGTTTGGCATTGAAAGATCGCCTTCTGGCGACATACGAGAACATTTAAAATTTTGCCATACAAATTCTCGTTTTCGTTCATCATCATTATCAGCTCATTTTTAATGTTCCCACTGCTGGAGCACGAGCCTTCCCTATGAATGGATGGGGAGAACGGGCCATAAACCACCACGCGGGCTCAGTGTGGATTGGTGGTTGTTAACGACTGCTAATGCAGCCGGGACCAACGGCTTTACGTGCCTTCCGAAGCACAGAGAAGCTCAAGATGATAAATTTTTGGTCAACCATCCGATGAACGGCCTTTGCGAAAGTTGCTTAACCTCAGCACTCGCAGCCCGGGCGCGTTAACCACTGCGCTATCGAGTACCTCCGTTTTCGTTAACGTATTAGAATGGCAAGTGGAACTCGCACTTGGTACCCCGGTAAGCTCTAGGCTTTCATCGCATCTCACGCGGTTTTTTTGGTGAGAGTTAGCAATTGTTTCAGACGGCATTTTCAGCGTTACCGGACTTTTTGGGAGCGGCGAAAGGGTTCCTCAAGCCGTGTGAAATGGAACACCATCAGAGGTTTTCTAGAGGGAATGGCATCACGCACTAGTTCGCGTTTCAGTTTCCTACTAGATTCTAGGGGTTGGGATTGGCTCTGTTTTCGAGAAGGAATGGCATTATCCATTCATGATGATGATTCATCATCATCATCATCATCTCAGCCAAAAGACGTCCACTGCTGGACAAAGGCCTCCCCCAAGGATCTCCACAACGACCGGTTTTGTGCTGCTCGCATCCAGCGGCTTCCCATTATCCATTCAATTCAATTAAATTCAATCATTTATTGCTCTCCATAAGTATACATGAGTTGTTACAATATTAGTTAGATAGAACGTTATTCCATCATCCGTATGTGTCACTTGTTTATCGATCTTTCGGGTAAGCATGAATTTTTGGATGTAATGATTGGCAGTCGTGGTATTTTTGTGCCGTCTGTTCTTAGGATATTTTTTTTAGAATGTTAAAATATTTTTTTTTTATTTGAAACTCTCTATAATAAGTAACCTACATTATGTAAACCTTATAGGCTACATGTTTAGGTTTACAATTAAGTTTTAAGCCAGTAATTTTTTTTTATTACGCTTTTTGATTGTAATCTGTTTTAAGATAAACAAATAAACTTTATTGTAAGTACACCAAAAATAAAACATTGACAAAAAACTACATAAAAATACACGTACAAAGGGCGGTCTTATCACTAAGAGTGATCTCTTCCAGACAACCTTTACACAATAAATAAATAAAAATTAATAAAATAAAGTAACCGCGTAGTTTACACCAGATTACGTCGCTAAAAATATAATTAATATTTTTATATTTTTTATTAGCAATTTCACTGGATGACAGCGGAAGAAAGTAGGAGTAGTTGAACATATAAGTATAATTAGCGTTGCTCCCGCGCCTTCGTCTTAACGTAAAGAAGTAATATAACCGTAACCCGTGATCTAAATAAAATAAAGTCTAGCCTATGTTACTCATGGATAGTGTAGCTTTCTATTAAGCAATAGATTTTTTAAATTGTTTCAGTACTTCCAGAGATTGCCCTCCACAAACATACAAACAAACTTTGAACACTTGACTCTAACAAAATTTTGCACTTTAAAGCTTAATAGTTCACAAACGGATGCCTCAATCAAAAAACTGTTTCCACAAACCCACAATATTTTTGAAATTGCTATCCAACGACACCCCACTCTATGGGGTAGACAAGAAAAAAATATTACATCCCCACTTCACGTGTAGGGGAGGTAACCTAAAAAAAATATTTTTCAAAATTTTACTTCACCACTTCGTCGGCGTAATAAATATGTATATCGATGCCAAGTTACAGCTTTCTAGTACTAAGAGTCTATGAGCTAGGCTGGGGGCGGACAGACAGACAGACAGACATACATGGCGAAACTATAAGGGTTCCTTGTTGACTACAACTTCCTTAAGGGGGTGCAGCGCAGAATTTGAAAATTTACGTGTTTTTAAGTCACTGGTGCTAGGCGCTGAATAGGTCTTATACATTAAAAGGACTAGTGTAGGTTAGCTTGATCCTTTCACAAGGTCATGGTTGTCTTGGAATTTGAAACAAATACCCAGAAACTGCATAAAAAATACGTAAAATATTTATATCTAAAAACTTATTTCTTCAGAAACTTTGTAAATATAGCACAAATGAAACAATGATCCGACATCAAAATGTTTGTATTGATATTCCGCAGGTCACTGTTGTCTTATTTTTCAATTAAAAAATATGAATATGATAATATTAAGACTTTTATTATTTTTTACCCAAACGCCTATGATTTTACGAAAGTAAATATTGCTCTAATTAAATCACCAGCCTATTCTGTACAGATATTAGTGTGCGTGCGTATTCTTGTCGTGCGCCGTTGTCACCCCACTGCCACGCGCCGCTCGCTCGCTATCATAAAGAAACTTGAAACTCGCAGTTTTGCGTCCGCGCTGCACCCCCTTAAATAAAACATATAAATGGTTTTGGCTTACGAAATAAGAGTAGAAAGTGTTGATTAATTTCGGGGGCTTGGACCGAACCACGATAGCATAAAAGTAGTGCATTTGCCCGGGTATGTCATGGAGAGCAGATTCGAATACCGCTAGTGGAATTTTTTTCAATAATTTTTCCAATTGTTATTTTTTAAATAATAAAAAGCAACTTTCGCTATATCCGTTCAACAGATGTGATTACCTTGTAACCAGTAAGATATCGTGTTATTATCCAATTAATAATAACAACGCGTTAAATGTATATAGCGCGTTACAAATTCAATTAGAAAACCATTACATATAAATGGTCACGGCATAATCTATGCGTAACGGCGTAATTTATTTTATTTTTTGTGTATAGAGATTGTTATCGACCTTTTATGTGACCTGTGACCTTGGTTTAATGCTCTAAGCTGTGACCGCGTAAACTCAAGCCGTGGTGACCGAACTGGATGCCAAGTGTGAGTTTCAATCGAAAACGAAAATTTGTATGGCATAATGTATGCCGCTAGGAGGCGCTGCTTCAATGCCATACTATGTTTTAGGGATCCGTAGCCAAATGGCAAAAAACGGAACCCTTATGGATTCGTCATGTCTGTCTGGCTGTCTGTCTGTCCGTCCGTATGTCACAGCCACTTTTTTCCGAAACTATAAGAACTACAAACTTTAAACTTGATAAGTAGATGTATTCTGTGAACCGCATTAAGATTTTCATACAAAAATAGAAAAAAAACAATAAATTTCGGGGGTTCCCCATACTTAGAACTGAAACTCAAAAATTGATCTATATCTTTATCTTATATAATATATATATATTTTCTATGGATAGGTCTTCAAAAATGATATTGAGGTTTCTAATATATTTTTTTTTCAAAACTCAATAGTTTACGCGAGAGACACTTCCAAAGTGGTAAAATGTGTGTGTGTCCCCCCCCTGTAACTTCTAAAATAAGAGAATGATAAAACTAAAAAAATATATGATGTACATTACCATGCAAACTTCCACCGTAAATTGGTTTGAACGAGATCTAGTAAGTAGTTTTTTAATATGTCATATAGTACGGAACCCTTCGTGCGCGAGTCCGACTCGCACTTGGCCGGTTTTTTTGTTTTCGTAAACGTAATCGAATGAATACAGATCTCTGTATTCATTCGATTACGTTAACGAAACACACACGGACACCCAGAAATGAAATTCGATCATGAAATAAGATGGCTCTATAGCAAGAAGCAACTTATCATTTGACAGGTAAATTTGAGGTTATGACGGGTATGACATATGTCAAAATCTCACCTAACTTCATTTCACTAACTCGCCTCGTTCGTGGGTAAGGCCCTCGGTCGGAGTTTTACAGAATACTATATTGTAGTTCACGTTCAAACGACGAATCATCATCATCATCAGCTCATTTATGTCCCCACTGCTGGGGCACGAGCCTTCCTTATGGATGGATAGGGAGAACGGGCCATAAACCACCACGCGGGCCCAGTGCGGATTGGTGGTTGTTAACGACTGCTAATGCAGCCGGGACCAACGGCACGGAGGAGCTCGAGATGATAAATTTTTGATCACTTTCCGAAAGTTCCTAACCGCAACACTCGCAGACCGGGCGCGTTAACCACTGCACCATCGAGCTCCTCGAAACGACGAATAATGTTGAATTATCATAGCGGCAACATAAATATTTTGATTTGTTTTGATATAAAAGCGCGTGTCGCGTCTGCGCCATTTTACAGAATACTATGCTCTATGGTACGGTCATCTGCTCGAGTGTCAGTAGTTCGGTACTTTCTCTGGGTACTTTCACGTTTGGGAGATGATGTATGCGGCGCTCCGATGAAGGTTAAATCGTGTGTTTGAAGTTATTATATAACAATGTTACCGATAGTTACCAAGTCTATTATAATGATTGATTGATTGATCAATCCACAGTTTTATAATACTCAATATGTATGATATGATTATGCCTGCCTATAACCAATTAAAAAATGGTTAAGTATATATAATTTTACGCATATTTTGTTGCGAACAAATTACAATTTGAAGAAAGACAAAGTGTTAAAAAAACCACGAGCGGGTGCACTACCAACTATGCTATCGTGGCTCTATCCAACTCTCCGAAATTAGTCAACACTATCTACTCTTACTCTGTAAGCCAAAGGAGCCCTATTTAATCGACAACTACGTCATCAACATCCGATCATAATTAATTATCTTAATTAATGGCTTCGCGTTTAGCATTTAGCCAATTTCAAGTATTTTTTATTATTATGGCAAGGGTACAATTGTACGGTAGATAAAAATTAAAATGTAGTCTTACAACACGTGTTATTACGAGAAGAACTCGGGTGAAACTTTTCCATCCGAATTTAAGATCAGTCAAGAAACAATATTTGCGTAAAATTTAAATATGTTAATAATCACAACTAAATAAATTTAAAAAAGCGACCGAAATTACGTACACATTTTGTCAAATAATTATGAAAATATCATCTCATACGTTGATATTTCTCTACATATTCCATTAACAAAGAAAGTTTCATTTATTGGTTTACTAAGAAGTATGAGAAACATTTTGACGCGCAAACCTCTTAACTATAAGTGCAAACATTTGTAGCATGCAAATATACCTTACTCACAGATAGAGAGTTGGCTCACAAAGCGATGTTCAAACATAACTAGTAATTGGTCTGCGGCCTGACATATCATAACTTAAATTTATTAATACGGACCCCATGTTTTTTTACCAAATATAATTACGGGTACGCAAGTTAAGAGAAAGCAAGGAGGAAAATCATGTTAGTACCCAATACCCAGCCATCACCAACACATTTGATGTCCCCACTGCTAGGGCACGAAAACAGGGAGAACGGCACGTAAAGCGCGTGGGTCCAGAGCGGAACTTCTTATAACTCATGCTAGCCTGGTAATTCAACCACCGCACGGCCTCACTCCGAGTATGTAGCTCACGCTAGGTATACCTCCTTGTGACTCATGCTAGCCTGGTACTTCAACCACCTCACGGCCTCACCCCAAGTATGTAGCTCACGCTAGGTATACATCCTTGTGACTCATGCTAGCCTGGTACTTCAACCACCTCACGGCCTCACCCCAAGTATGTAGCTCACGGTAGGTATACCTCCTTGTGACTCATGCTAGCCTGGTACTTCAACCACCTCACGGCCTCACCCCAAGTATGTAGCTCACGGTAGGTATACCTCCTTCTGACTCATGCTAGCCTGGTACTTCAACCACCTCACGGCCTCACCCCAAGTATGTAGCTCACGCTAGGTATACCTCCTTGTGACTCATGCTAGCCTGGTACTTCAACCACCGCACGGCCTCACCCCAAGTATGTAGCTCACGCTAGGTATACCTCCTTGTGACTCATGCTAGCCTGGTACTTCAACCACCGCACGGCCTCACCCCAAGTATGTAGCTCACGCTAGGTATACCTCCTTGTGACTCATGCTAGCCTGGTACTTCAACCACCTCACGGCCTAATTACCTCCTTGTGTTAACGACTGCTAATGCAGCCTGCAAGCTTATTACCGTTACAATTTACAATTTATCGCTACCAAAACACATATTCGTATTACGGAACTTAGAAACGTTACGATAGCGCCACGAGCGAGCGATTGACGAATTAAAAGTTCATGATGACGTTGCCGGCGCTCTAAAATAAACCGACCGATTTTAGCAACCGCAACTATTATAGTGGCAGTCGCTTTGCCATTGTGCAGTTTGTAACTGGTTGCTTTTTTTCGATAATAAGCCTGCGGGCACAAAGGCTGGCGACGTGCCTTCCGAAGCACGGAGCAGCTAATACCTATCTGGTCACCCAACCACGACGGCTGTTCCTTGCGAACTTGCAATCGCAGACCAAGTGCGTTTACCACTGCGCCATCGATCTTCTCATGTTTATGAGTAAACTGCCAATCTTGTGATTTGCCGCCAAAATCTCCACCATTAGTCACGCACGCCCATTTTGTTTTGAGTCAACGGCCATTTTATGTCCGCGTGCGGCCAGCGAAAGTATTTAATTTCAATATTTATGAACACATAACCACTTGCTATTTTCTTTTTTATCTATGCCATAATGTTCAGTTGTGGATCTTGTTTTATCTAAGTCATTTCTTTTACGTGCTTTGGAAGGCATGTAAAGTTGTTGGTCTCGCTTGCATTAGCAGTCGTTAACAACTAATCCGCACTGGACCCGCGTTGTGGGTTTTCCCTATTCATCCATAGGGAAGAGTCGTGCCCCAGCAGTGGGGACGTATAATGAGGTGGGATGAGGATTTGATGTTTTCTTATTTAAGTTTCTTATTTTCTTTTCTTATTTTTAATACGAGTACTTCACTAAAGTTAATGATAAAAAAATTAAGTTTAAAAAGTTCTAGGTCATATTTTAAGGCTGTAATTTTTTACTTTTTATTTTTAAGTGCTAATTGCGCTAAAAGCACTCGAAAATTAAAAAGCAGTGTAAGAATTCATCGCTTACGTCAGCCTTCCCGGTAGCATAATGGTCAGTGCAGCCGCCCGGATTGCGGAAGACCCAGGTTCGATTCCTGGCTGGGTCGGGTGGGCATTTAATTTTTTCACTGTATTTTATAAATATTTAGCTCAGTTATTTTTGCGTACGCAGAGGTCGACAGTTTCCCGACCATCATTCGTAAAAAAGCAGGCTCACTTTTGAAGCGAGTTCGCGGCAGCAGTAACAACGTCCTGCAAGCAATTGCCGATAGTGGGGACTGTCCATTTATCGAGCACATGTGCCAAATTACACGCTCAAAATTAAAAATTATTTACTAACATAGGTATTAAGTCTTTTTGTTACTAACATTTAATGGACTTTATGTTGTCTGATTAATAAACATTTTTATTTTATTTTTATTTGTTTTGTTTTATATCACCTGGTAAGCACTTGGGAATCATCTCACCTAATGTTAAGTGATGATAAGGCCAATGGTGGAAGCGCACGTCACGCGGAACCTCAACTACTGAGGCACTGGCTATCTCATCTCCAGCTGCCGGAACACAACAATTCAAAGAAGGTTTGTGACTTTGTTTGCTTGTTTGTATGTCGGGGCTTATCTCTGAAACTGCTGGTCCAATTCCAAAAATTATTTCACTGATAGAGTGCTACACTTCTTGCGGGTAGTAATAGGCTATATATTTTATTTTAAAAAAGAGGTTTTTTTACGTCTAAAATCCACGCGGACCAAGTCGAGCGAGAGTAAAGTTCTAGTAGTATATATGAAATTGGCGTTTTTTTCTCACTCATTAATAGGTGTATTACTTCTAAAACTTAATACCAGTTACAAAAACACAAATGTTGAAAAAATTTCCACGAGCAGGATTTCAACATTTGTGTTTTTGTAATTTGTTCGCAACAAAATTTGCTTTAAAAATCATTTTGAACATTTTAATACCAGTTGTCAATATTATCATACACATTTAATTAATACTA
Organism: Eudonia mercurella; assembly: GCA_963082485.1. Taxonomy (NCBI): domain Eukaryota; kingdom Metazoa; phylum Arthropoda; class Insecta; order Lepidoptera; family Crambidae; genus Eudonia; species Eudonia mercurella. Next base: position 7,754,402 of record OY720050.1, on the reverse strand, counting down.
TATTAGTTAGGCTTCAGTAATAACAATGATTTTTGATTTTGTGTCTTCATTGGCCAATTTTTTTTTTTAATTGATCTTTTTTTTGAACTTTTGTTTCATTGTAGCTTTGAAGTACTTGTTACTTTTTCTTTTTAGGGTCTGCTATGTTTAGCTAGTGAAACAAGCACACTGCCCTACAATTTTTATAGTATTAACCTAAGTAGATGCTAAGAAAATTGAAAAAACGTTAGTATGAAAAATAAAATTTTATAAAAAATCTTCATACAAAACACAAATTTCTTAGGTAAAGACCTAATATTATAAAGAGGAAAGCTTTGTATTTCGTGTGTATGTTTGCAACGAATAAACTCAAAACTACTGGACCGATTTAAAAAATTCTTTCACCATTAGAATGCTACTTTAGCGCTGAGTAACATACATAGGCGTTATTAAAAAAAACTTAGACAAGAGGGTGGTAGCTAGCCAGGCGGACAAAGAAGCGCTACCACAAACCAAACCGAGTACACACACATTAAAACCCCCCGCTGGGAATCGAACACGGGACCTTTGGCTCTGATACCGTAGTCATAACCACAAGACCACAGAGGCGGTTAAAGTTGCTTAGTTATTGTGTATCATCATCATACTCGTCATCATCACGCGTGACTGTGACGCCCGCGAACGTCTGCCACCTCCCGCGAAAAGCAGGTTAACAAAATGGAGGTCTGTCAAACGTTTTCGGTGTCAAAGACAATAAAGTCTTTTGTCCGCGCCGTTTTCTACCGCCATGTTTACCATAGAGCAAGAACAATGGCCCCGAACTCGGTCGAACACTCTCATCTCTATGCCGGTAATCAATAGTTTGTCTACAATTAATCTGTGGATCGCAAGAAGCGCCATTGTTGGGTTTTACCCACGGAAATGGAACTGCCAAGCTTCGGTGCGATCTTCGTTCACTTTGAATCACTGTTATTAGTGGCGAAACGCTCGTCTGATATCCGGAGTTCCTTGGTTCAATTCCTGGGTCTAGTCTAGATTTTAAGAATTTATTTCTCATAGTAATTTACTTAAAAAATGAGGTACAAAAATTATATATAAGAGAGTGAGAGTGAGAAGGGTCAGGCAAATAGTTTCAGTTTTTAATTGGTGTTCAAACTTGCCAAGATGTGGGCCTTTACTGAGATCACAAACAGTCCTCTTGAGATAATTAAAAAAGTGACGTTGCCCTGTTTTCTTTCATTTGCCAAAACTCATTCACAAAAAAATATTTCACATTATTATTATTATGATTCAAAAGACTTCTTGGCGGGAAAGTGAACAGTCGTGTTTTTCGTGTTTTAAAATTTGTGTATGTTTCGGTTAATCTATATATTAATACGTGAAGCAAAAACTTTGTACCCCTTTTTTACGAAAATTGCGCGGACGGAAGTATGAAATTTCGCACACTTAAATAGTTTATATAGAGAAGGATTGCAGAATGTTTTTATTAATTATGCATAAAAATACATTAAATCATTAAAACAAACATGACACATACTACCATGTATTTGACAGACACGCATATGTATATGACACACACGCTTACTCTTTTCAAAAATTTCAAAAATAGAAGAGGAGCGGCCGAAATCTGTCAATGTCAATCCAAACTCACATTCTATCTTTTTTAATTTTTCATTGCTTAGGATACAATTCTTGCAGCCTTAATAAAATTACGGTCGAATTTCAACCACTAAGCGACCACTAAGCGACCACTAGTAAAGTGAAATATGTCTATGGAAATGAGTTTTGGCAAATGAACATGACGTTGCACTGTTTTGTTTCATTCGCCAACACTCATTCACGCTCACGTACACTTAACCACAGATCAAGTTACAAAAAACCACCATTATTTCAAATTGATATTCGATAAAATACTAATTTTAGAAAACTAAAACTAAATTGCAGACATGCCTCTTCACTTTCCCGCCAAGACCGCGACGAGCTTTATGTTTTTAAGCACCGGCCATCTTGACAAACAAGTCCATAGATCACAGAGCGCAGAGAAAGGCCATGAATACTTATTAATATCAAACTAGAAATTCTTATTAATTACATTTTAAAAATAGATTGATCGTGAAATGTTTGATTTGAATATTTCAATTAATTATTCATTAATGTAAAAGTGTTTTTTAATAGTTATAGACGTGTGGGGGGATTGCTTTTTTTCGTTTAGTTGATGTCTTCGTGCGATTAGCACATTTAGCCAGTGTCAAAATAATTTTTCTTACAAATACATAAATAAAAAATATTTCCTTCCTGTATGATGATGATGATGAATGAAAATAGAAATGAGAAGTGACGTTGCACTGTTTTGTTGTCAACACTCATGAACACTCACGAACACTTAACGGTTAATAATCCAGCATTATTTCACATTAATATTCGACATAACACAAATTTTAGAAAATAGAACAAAACCGCAGACATTGGCTCTTAACTTTCCCGCCAAAAGTCCTCGGGGGACTGCTTAAACGTCTATGTTAACTGCAGATTAATAAGAATCTTGACACAAAAAATAATATTTAGTTATTTACTTAAAAAAAGTTTCTTGTTTTTAACTAACCAGCCTTCTACCCAATTAGTTTTTTTTTAAAATCTGAACTCGTATTTGTAATAATGCTTCTGTGACCATAACAAACATGTGAAAAAAAAAACTTTCTCCTAAAGAGGAAACATTAATTATTAACCATTGCAGTTGGTAATCGTTTTCTAATATAAGTTGCTTATAGATAGGAAGTCATACAATTAACATGTAATAAAAATAACGATTAAAAAAGTAAGCGTAATTTTGAACCTCTCTGTAGTCGTTGCATAATCTGTGACGCAGGTTGAATGTCCTGCCGTGTGCATGTAGTTATATAATCTGTGTAAATTGCTTTCTCTCTGGTAGGTATTTAAAATTAGTATGTTTGTTAATAAAATTTTAATGTTAAATTTAAGAGTTCTTGGCGGGAAAGTGAAGAGTCATGTCTGCGGTTTTGTTTTGTTTCTAGAATTTGTGCTTTGCTGTATAGTTAGTTAATTAACACGTTAGCTGCGGCACCAATTTTTGCATACTTTCCGTTCCTGCGGCACGAGGTATAATCGGCCCGTACCGTGACCAGACGTTAGGGCGACACGCGGTCTATTAGACCCCACCTCCTTTTACAGACTAAAATCCATTTTCTGGCGCGAAATCAAAAATAAATGAGAATTTTGGTCCTTATTGATATAGACAGTGAATTGATGAACCCTAATCCACCGTCGCCCCGGGATCTGATGGCTAGTTTAGGAATTATTAGCAAAACAAAATATGGGATCTTATACACCTCGTAACGCACTGAAATAGGGCAAATTTTCGCTGCGATTAGTGATGGGAAAAATAATATCGACGTTTTTAAACTGTCTTAACTACGCAACGACTTGACCGATTTTTATCAATTATATCTCATTAGATCGTTTTAAGGGCAAAACCTGGCAAAACAACACAAAGCTATCAAAGGATACATTTTTTTTTAAATAATCTAAATTGTGCTTGAAGGCGCCATTAAGAAAAAAAAACCGGCCAAGTGCGAGTCGGACTCGCGCACGAAGCGTTCCATTCTATACCATTAAGAGGCACCTATTACAGACTTATTATTGGAAAATAATGGATTACGGTTTATGCATAAGGTTTATCTTTCTATTTGTATATGAAAATCTTAATGCGGTTCACAGAATAGAAAAAAAAGGCAACCGGAAGTAGAAAAGAAACTGTCCTATTTATTCTGCCTCGGGCTTTAAAAATACAATTATTAGAACTTGAATTAACATTAAAAAATCAGTATCAATATACTTTTTTTATAAAAATCTCAATACATATGTTGTACTTATTTATGAGTGTTTTTCATTGAAAAAGGGTAGACAATAAGATTTTTTGCACTGAGTGCACTGAGTCAAAATCTTTTTGGATTTTTTATCAGCTTCACGAGATGGTAAAAATGTGCGTAGTTTTTGGTAACAACCAACACATGTTCTCTTTTTTTCACCCTTTTCGAGGCAATGGCGTGCGCTTTCAGGTGCTGAAAAATAACAAAAATGTAAAGATAACGTAATAAAACTGACATTGTTACTTAGGTTAGATCGTAGATGAGAATAACAATGATAATGTAGGTATAACTGCATCAAATGAATGTGTTTGTTTTATACTTAAAATGTTAAAAGAGTAGGTAGGTAAGGTAGCTTAAATTCAGAATAATTAAAAGGAAACAATAATAAATAACTTAATAATGACCAAATGTCAAGCTTAGTTTATGAAAGCTTCAACACGTTGACTGTCAAGAAATATATCTAAGCATTACATTACCTGGGGTCTCATCGATTTCCTTTTTTATTAAAGATTCTATAAGTTTCTCCACAAAGAGTCTTTTTGGTAACTTTTTTCCATCAGTTTGGATTGAATTAAACACAATCCAGGCATTAATTAGCGCCGTACCAAATATTAGCTCCATTACAACTTTTCTCCACCATTTGATTCCTCTCTTCAAAGTTGTATAATAAGAAGACATCTGGTCAGAAAAGTCAATGCCTTTTTTTGTTTTATTGTACAGCAAAACACATCCCGGTTTTTTTATGCATTCGTCGGTTCCTCTCTTCTTTTTTCCAGTATCTATCAGGTTATCATCGTGATCTTTGCACGTAGTCAACATCAAAACATTCCGTTTATCCATCCATTTCATTACCTTTACGCCCTTTTTGTTCATTTTTCCAATAATTTCGCCTTTCTGCAATTTGTAACTAGTAACTTGCTTTGGCAGATATTTCCGTATTTTCCGTATCGACGTGATGCACAACACTGGTCGCGGGAAGCTCGCGTTGAGTGCGGTACGAGGTCAGGGGGGATATGGGACGTTTTAGCCTCGTTCCGCACTGCATTAAAATTATATTAATTCAGTGCGGCACGAGGCCTAAGACATCCGGTACCAAGGTAGGTACACCACCGAGTCCGGAACCATTAGTGATCTCAAATATATATTTATCTCTTTCCTACACTGGACCAAACCAAAGCTATGCCATCCGCACGACAGAGAAATTCACTTTTTTGCTTGCCGCACCACAAGGAAGTTGCATCAGGGGTGATTTAGGCCTCGCTTCGCACTTAACGTGTTAATGGTGGATTAATAACCGCAAGCAAGCGTGGCGATTAAGCCATTACCCATCAATTGTAGCGATGACTTGATTTCAATGATGGGAGGCCTTTGCCCAGCAGTGGGACAGTTATAGGCTATTTACATTCTTATAATTTATTGACCAACATAAATAAATTGTTTGTGCAAAGCCCACAGAACAGTAAAGTTGCACCTTGACAAACTTGTGACAAAAGTTCGTCACAAATGATTTCATAACCTCACTTCACTTATTTTTCTACAATCGACCGGACATCCGTCAATAGAAAGATGTAAAGACCGCGACAATAGACAATACACACCGACCTTAGGACGAGGACGCACCAATAATGGCGCCAACTCATATAGGTCCTAGACAGTGCTTGCTTGACAGATGCTGTCACCTTTTAGCTAATACTTTTGGACAGACACAAGTTTCACCCGAGTTCTTACCGTAATAACACGTGTTGTGATTGTGAGACTCCATTTGAAATTGGCTAAATACTAAACGCGAAGCCATTACGGTGTTCGAGGGGCGTCAAAATTACTCTATTTAGGGCATTTTGTACGTCCCTCTACGCCTGCAGCCTGTGGGTGGCATATACCCAGAAACAGTACAGCGCCCTTCGTGTACAATATAATAATGCGTTTAGGGTGCTGATGGGGCTGCCTCGGCACTGTAGCGCATCGGGGATGTTCGCCGAGTCGCGGGTAGACTGTTTCTACACAACCATGCGAAAACGGTGTACATCCCTGATGCGCAGGGTTCGGGGTAGCCCTAACAGCATCCTAAACATGTTTGCGAACAGGTTTGATTGTACGTGAACCATTGTTGTATGGTTCATGTACTGACAAGTAAATAAATAAAATGACATTTACTTTATTAATTACTATTACTATTATTATTATTAATTGTTATTAGATGTATTGAATTTTTGAATTAAAATGTACTAACATAGTTATTAAGTGCACATTGTTACTAACCATAATTGGATCTCTGTCATCTAAGTAAATAAATAAATTGAAATTGAAATTAAAAATGTTTAAATAATTTTAACGCAAATTTTGTTGCGAAACAAATTACAAAAACACAAATGTTAAAAAAATTTCCACGAGCAGGATTTGAACCTGCACCCTTCTGACATACCGGGTCAGGTGCTCTTCCAATTGAGCTCTCGTGATTCTAACCAGCCCGCCGAAATTATTCAACACTATTTACTTTTTACTTTGAAAGCCAAAGGCGCCCATTCAATGTCAACAACTACCGTCATTAACATCCGATCATAATATTTTTACAAATACTAAAGATCAGTTAAGAAGTAGGCAAGCTATTATAAAATGTTTAAATAATTCAAATCCTGCTCGTGAAAAATTTTTTTCAACATTTGTGTTTTTGCGAAGCCATTAATTAAGATAATTAATTAGACAGAGACACAATATTTTAAACACGTATTTAGCCATTATTTACTTTCTGTAAACATTGTTTTGTAGTACCTACAAGAGTGCTAGAGTCTATGGCCACCCAAAGACCGGTGACACTGAAATGCCAAATGAGGCAATCAGCGAACTCTCTCCAAAAAATATCTATGGTTAAACGTTAAATCTCAAACTAGTTTTTTTGTGATGTGATGTGATGATAAGGCCAATGATGGAAGCGCACTTCACCTGGGATCCTCAACTAGTGAGGCACTGGCTATTTTATCTCTAGCTGCCGGAACACAACAATGCCACAAACATTGATGTTACGGCTACATATTTAGATAAGATGGTGGTAGCTAGCCAGGCGGACATACAAGTCCTACCACCAACCAAACCGAGTACACAAACATGTACCCCCCGCTGGGAACCGAACCCGGGACCTCTGGGTCTAAACCGGTGGTCTTAACCACTAGACCACAGAGGCGGTTTTGAAGCACGTTAGTTGTCGACAAGTTATCGACATTTGGAGAAATATACATTTTAAGAAATATATAAGTACAAAGTTTATATCATCATCATCAGCTCATTTTATGTCCCCACTGCAGGAGCACGAGCCTTCCCTATGGATGGATAGGGAGAACGGGCCATAAACCACCACGCGGGCCCAGTGCGGATTGGTGGTTGTTAACGACTGCTAATGCAGCCGGGACCAACGGCTTAACGTGCCTTCCGAAGCACGGAGAAGCTCGAGATGATAATTTTTTGGTCACCCATCCGATGACCGGACTTTGCGAAAGTTGCTTAACCTTAGCAATCGCAGACCTGGCGCGTTAACCACTGCGCCATCGAGCTCCTAAAGTTTATATAGGTATTGTATATTACATTACATTAAACATATATTTTATCTTTAGGGACTAACTACTTATCCAAAGGTCGTGGTCTGGGGTTTAATTCCCACTTGAGCTTCCTGGGGCAGGTTGGTTTTTTCTCCAGTAAAACCGTAACACTTTATCTTGTAATTCTTATAAACTTTAACACCAAATCTCACATTCGTCCGTACGCGTAATATGCGTAATGAGGGCAAGTTTTCGCTTCACATATTAATAACATTGGATGTTATTATATATTATTTATACTCGGTAGGCTAGCTAAGTCCACTTTTTATAATGTTTTATTGTTTTTATATTAAAATATTGTAAAAATCTAGTTTTAAGAAAGAAAATAAATAAAGGAGATAATAATAAGTATATTCATTTGCCAAAAAAACATAGACAAAAAGGTCTATGGCTCAGTGTTTGCAGGAGACCCACAAACCCTGTTATTCTGCCATAGCCATAAATTTATACATGGATTAAAACATAAATTGTAGCTAAATCTAAACTTACAATTTTTAATCTAATATATATATATTAATATATTTCTTAACCTATTCTTGGCGACGAAAACTGTGTCGAAGTCTGGGTTACCATGTCGATGACTGGTGCCACTGCAATATTTACAATTACTATAAAGTTAAGTAAACTTGAGCGCTCCACCCACCGGCCAGGCTAGAGAATTCTTAAGAATACTTAACCTAGACTTGGTTTCTAGTGTCGCTTCTGAGAAATGGCATTCCGGGCGCGCCGGCGCAACGTCCGCCGGTGGTCCTACTATTAAAAGGACATTAAAATATCTGACGGACATAAAAGCTTTGCTATACCGATCACAAGGGAACCAGGTTAGGTTTGAGTGAAGTATGTATAGTTTATTTACTGGGCTATTGGGCAAAGGACTGCCATTGGTGCATGTTGGCGTTCTTCGCGGTCGAAGGCTCTCCCGAAATCCGTACTGGTGGTAGATTCAGTTGTTTATAAATGTTCAAAAAATTTTTAACGCAAATTTTGTTGCGAACGAATTACAAAAACACAAATGTTGAAAAAATTTCCACGAGCAGGATTTGAACCTGCACCCTTTTGACATTCCGGGTCAGGTGCTCTTCCAATTGAACTATCGTGGTTCTAACCAGCCCGCCGAAATTATTTAACACTTTTCAGAAGGGTGCAGGTTCTAATCCTGCTCGTGGAAGTTTTTTCAACATTTGTGTTTTTTTTTTCAGTTTCATAAACCACCACGCGGTCCCAATGCGGAACTCCTTATAACTCATGCAAGCTTGGTACTTAACCACCGCACGGCCTCACCCCAAATAGTTCACGCTAGGTAAACCTCCTTGTGACTCATGCTAGCCTGGTACTCAACCACCGCACGTCCTCACCTTAAGTATGTAGCTCACGGTAGGTATACCTCCTTGTAACTCATGCTAGCCTGGTACTTCAACCACCTCACGTCCTCACCCCAAGTTTGTAGCTCACGCCATGTATACCTCCCTGTGACTCATGCTAGCCTGGTACTTTGGACTCTAGCTAATTTCATGTCCCTACTGCTGGCCCAGTGCGGGCGGTGGTTGTTAACGACTGCTAATGTTTGTCGAATGAAATGCGAAGCTCGATGGCACAGTGGTGAACGCGCTCGGTCTGCGGTAACTAAGGTTAAGTAACTTTCGCAAAGTCCGGTCATTGGATTGGTGACCAAAAATTATTCATCTCGAGCTCCTCCGTGCTTCGGAAGTACGTAAAGCCATGCCCCAGCAGTGGGGACATAAAAATGAGCTGCTGAATGATGTATGGTTTGTTAGGTGTTTATATATTAAATAAATACCAAATATCATAACTACTGATGATAACTAGAAAGCGGTGCGATAATGAATTTACCTGCTAATTAGTGAAAGAGATCTTTCGACTGTCCATTTTAATAATTGCTCAGCGGTTTGGTTTTAAATTGGCTGTCGGTTATATTTAGTTGTTACAATAGAATAACTTTAATTGAAAGTTATATTCAGTTGTAAGAATATAATTTAATATAATAGTAATTATTGCAGGTAGGACCAACAAGGGCCCTTTTTAACGGGTCAGTGACTGATTTGCGATTTCCAATCATGCTATGTGGGCTCAATCGGTGCCTTTTTTAACACTATATAACTACTCATACTTCGTAAGCAAAAGGAGCAATATTCATGTCGACAACTACAGTACGCTATCAGCATCCGATCTTAACTTATTTATTTTTTATTTCTATTTATTTTAGACTTACATATTAATCTAACACTTTTCCAAATCAGGTTTCAGGTTTAGAGAGTTTATTCTCAAAAAAGACAAATCGTCGGTGCGCGTGCGATAGGTACCGCGTAAGAGCAGTTTGTAAAAACATCTTGGCCATTCAAGTATATTTTTCCGACTGAAATTGACAGCTATTTCTTTGAGGCAAACAACAACAACAAAATAATATATTTAAATGGCCAAAATGTTCACTTTTTTCGTCTTTTTGCAAAAATTTGTAAAAGCAGATACGCGGTTTTTACAAACTGCTCTCACGCGGTCTCGCACGCGCACCGACGAAATGCCACTTACATGAGGATATGCTTATTGGGGATGTGCTCGCTCACGACTACTCATACGATACTGACATATTTGCTGATTGATACCTTTGGACTTGGACTTTTGAATAATATTGTTTGTAATTAATTCTTTATACTATACTATAAACATAGCTATAAGTTTTATTTACTAATCATTGTTTATATTGGTAGTTTGTAAGGTTTGTAAGCAGATGTAAATATCTATGGGCCTCTTTGTAAACTTTGTTGCGTGAAAAAAAATTAAGTACCTATTTAATTATTATTTATATTATAATCGTAAGGCACACTAGCGCCACCAATTTATAATTTGACAATTACTAACGGACCGGATCTTATTTTAAACATTGCGTACCGTCCGATAACAGGAAAGCATCCATAGTATTTATTTAATAATTGTGCACTACTTTTTGTTGCGTGGTTTATTCACAAAACGGGCTATCGCATTTATTCACAAACAATGGCCACTTTTGGTGTTAGCGAATGAATACAAAAACAAACCTAAAAGTAGTGCACAATTATTAAATAATAGATGTTTGCCTAATGTCGGAAGGTCCGCAATGTTTGAAAAAAAATCCAGTTTAGCAGTTATCAAATTAAATCCATTAGCGGCGCTAGTGTGCCTTACCCTTCGCCTTAAATACTATGCAGTGTAATGAATACTCATACTCCAATAAACAATTAACTATGTTTTGTTTGCATATCTTATACACATTGCCTATTGTATGTTAGCTGCATTCTATGGACAGTGTAGCACAACTGAAATAACGCATTATTATTAGTGATATTATTCTTAGAGAGAGTTATGTTATTCTTAGATGAGGAGCTGAGAGGGATCGGATGTTAGTGACGGTAGTTGTTGACATTGAATGGGCGCTTTTGGCTTTCAAAGTAAAAAGTGTTGAATAATTTCGGCGGGCTGGTTAGAACCACGATAGCTCAATTGGAAGAGCACCTGACCACCCGGTATGTCAGAAGGGTGCAGGTTCAAATCCTGCACGTGGAAATTTTTTCAACATTTGTGTTTTTGTAATATGTTCGCAACAAAATTTGCGTTTAAAATTGTTTGTACATTTTGAAAACAATATAGAATTTTTGTATGGGATTGACATAAACGTCATTTATATTTATCGTTGACTTAAGTCAGTCCCTAGGGAAGCTGACGTGTATGCAAAGATCTATCTACAGACAGCTGACAGACAGATACTTTTGCAAACACATGAAAAGTGAACATTGTGAATTTGTTTTTGTATTTTCTTAGAAATGTTTTAAGAAGTCGAATAAATATTATCTTTGTTGTTATTGAGGTCAGCAAACAATGTTACAGGTCACCTCAACTTTGGAGTTTTACGTATACCGCATATGGTTGGAAAATGAAAATGTATTAAATTTAATATTGGTAACGACATACCTACTTTAAAAAAAAAAGATTTATATGCATAATTCTTGTGTTTGTAAAAAATGTTGATGACATAGTTGTCGACATTGAATAAGGCTCCTTTGGCTTACAAAGTAAGAGTAGATAGTGTTGACTATTTCCGGTGAGTTGGACAGAGTCACCATAGTAATTGGAAGCGCACCTGACCCAATTGACCTGATCAAATTGTATGGTAGTGGCACCAGTCTTCGACACTTTGAACCCAGTCTTCGACACTTTAAGCCCAGTTTATATTATCATTGAAATTTTACGGGATAAAAGCTAGGAAAAACAGGTGGCATGTATTTAATGGTTGCTAATGACTAAATTCAGATGCTGATCCTAATATTTAATGAATAAAGGAAATAATGTCGATTACTGGTTCCTGTCGAACACTGGTGCCACTAGAAGAAATACATTTATTGACACACTGTTCAACAAAAAATAATTACATTTAAAAAATATATTGAAAATAAAGATGCATTCACATTAAAAACAAAAACAGGATATAAAGTGTGGCCAACCAGGCCCCAGCCTCAGCGCATGCTACAGCGGCACGAGGCCGCTGCAACGCTCATATACTGGAGGGGCCTAATCGGTGACGTCACAACAAAAAACAAAAACAAGGAAAAACCAACAAAGATCACTACCCTATATCCATTATTTTATGTCACATGCATTCATCCCCAGATTAACGTTACCTATTCAATTTATGTATCGTAGCACCAGTGGCACCAATGTTCAACACAGTAACCCAGTGTTCAACACCGGTGTTCGTCGCCAAAAAATAGTATAGAATTTCACGACATTTTACTGGATCACAACTAGGAAGCAGGTGGCAGACCACCTGCTTCTTTTAAAAATAGGGATCAGAGATCCCTATTTTAATGATTATTAAAGGAAAGTGTCGATCACTGGTCTAAATTTTTTTGGTCATAAAATTAAATTTTACCAGAAAAAATCAACCAGCATCAGGAAGCTCGAAGGGAATCGATCCCAAGACTTTGGTATATATTATTAGCATTGTAAATGCAAAATTCAAAAAGAATAAAACAATTTTGGTCAAAATATTTGTATTTGGTTTCAGATTTTAAGTTTTATTGCAAGTCCAAGATGTTACAGGATAAATAGATCTTCTGCTACAATCTTTATCAACCGTTGATTTAATTATTATTAAAACTTATTTACACACACATATTATAGGTACCTAATTAAAGAAAGATATCCAACAAATGTTTAGATTATTACTCACCATTTTCCTCAATGCCATTCAAAAGTATCCAAAGAGAAGAACCACAAAAAAGTTTATCAACAAAACACAAACACCGTCGATTCGGACAACGACAATAAATAAAAAATAAATCGACAAAAAAAAAGCACAACTGTCACACAAGTGTCACTTTTTGGCGGGTTTTTTTTTCTTTAATCTCTCATTCAGCCACTGGTCTGCCGTCCATTCTGCCACGTCTAAAGCTCTTCAGCGACGAATCGCGACTGAATACGATAACTCTCAACTTAAGAAAGTGGGGTGTCATTTCCCATATGGCAGTGTGTCGACTTCAAACCTGTAGGCCATTCTCTTGAACCGCGTCAGCATTCAACACTCGACCTTATTACACACCACTAAGACAGTTAATGACTGGTTGCAATCATCAAAGTTTGTTTTCAATTTTACATTAAGTTGAATACAGCCTCCTCAACAGCGCAAAGTAAAAACTACTTTAGATTGGTAGTTTTAAAGTTAGTTATCGTGTTTAGAGGTGACATCTTAAACAGGATATTTAATGCATGCTTGTTTAAGCCATTTCTCTTTTATTTTGTGTCTAGCAGATGACTGTGAGGTGTGGCAAACGGATGTTAAGAGAATTTGGCGAGCATTTGCATAAGAGGCGAAATATGAAAGCGAACGTGATTATTTTGACGTTTTAAAAATGTTTTGCTTGACTTTTTTTTTTCTTGAACATTTTTTTGTCTGTGGAATGGGCGCGGTATGCGTGGTATGGTGGCGTACCGATTTTGAAATGAGGTTCTGTTTTTAAGGTGAAACTTTTTTGATTTGTGTTATAGATAGATGAGTAGGTAATTAAAATCGCTTTTTATTAGAGAGAAGTTAATTAAAAACTGGTAGCTTATTGTGGAGGCTGGTCAGTGGAGTAGCAAGTTTAATCCCGCTCATGTTACTTTTTTCAACTCAAAAACAACATTTTTTTCTACACCTGAATTCTATAAAATTACTATTATTATTCATCTAAGTACCTAGGTCAGTAAAAGAAAATCTGAAAATTTAAGAGATAGGTAAATGCTTCTGGTAAAATGTGTGAAACCTTTTTTTTTGCCTAAGACCTTTTGTACCACACTTTAAGCAAAATAAATTTTATGTCATAATTATCATGTCGTAAGAAAACTGGGTTATTGTAAACTCGTCATCAAAGTAAATTCGCCACGTTTCTAAAAGCTCCATACATTGAAAGTAAATTCGCCACTCCTATAAAATGTATGTGTAAATTCGCCACAGGTAGTATATTATATATATATTATTATATTATATATATTATATATTATATTATATATATATTATATATTATATATATTATTGTCAAAAATGTAATAAATAAATTTTAAAATGGCAATAATTGAAATGCCAAAATCGGAAATTGAACCAGTACAAATGAATTAGAATCAGGTACTTTTTGCGGGGTTCTATAGCACAATACGGCAATAAAAAAATTAAAGTATTCGAACTGTGCGATTATTTTTAGAGTTGGCCGGGATCAATTCCCGGTTGAGCATTGAAACCATTTTAATTCATCAGTCGTTCGTTCTTTCGTTCATTCATGCGTTCATCATCCATTCATTAATTTTACCATTATGACCTAATTAAATTGCTAACTTGCAATATAACTTCGTTTATTTATTACTAGCGGCCCGTCCCGGCTTCGCACGGGTGTAATTTTATTTTTAATTTTTTTTTTAAATATAGCCTATATATAAAAAATATAGCCTTCCTCAACAAATGGATTATTCAACAGAAAAATATTTTTTCAATTAGAATCAGTAGTTCCTGAGATTAGCGCGTTCAACCAAACAAACAAACATACTCTTCAACTCTACACTTTTTACAACATTTCAGCCACAAAATAAACGCACGCATTGGCGTATCTAGGGTCATTTTCCAGGGGGGGCCTGGCCCCTGAGATGCGATGGCCAATGAAGCCGATACGAACGCTACGCTTAGTTCGGGGCTGAATAATTAGTGAGAAAGTTGTGTTATTATTATTATCTTTATTTAAACTAACATCTTAAGAAATTATTATTATTATAATATTTCGATCATCATTACCTAAACATTTTTTTAAAGTTTTGTGAATCGTCTTTATTTCGATTGATTAATATAATGTTAATTAACTAAACCAACTTCAATTTACGTTTTTCTCTACAAAAATATTTAAAACTTTTTCCGGCGTGACGTTTTCCTTGACGTACTTATTAGCCCGGTGAACAAGTTAAAAAAACGTGAAAAATAGGTATAAAGCTCCTAAAAATATGAGCAATAGCTCATTGGATTCAGAATGACCTCTAGAAAAATGCAGTGTGAGGATTTTACTGCACGTAAAAAATTGCAAATTGTTATTAACAAAATAAGATAAAAAAAAAGGTATTTAGTTTTTTTTTGTTAATATCTCAAAAACTATTAATATTTACGATATTTTGAATAAAGATCCGAAACTTCCGCAAAAAAGTTCCAGCTCCCGGAACTCTACCTCTATTATTAATGATTTTAATTTAACGCTGAAAATAAGAATCCGCGCAGCCATTACGGCATGTCTGCACTGCCGCTAAAGACAGCGTAGGTACCACATAAAATATTTGTTTTATAGTAACAAATATGAATTTAAAATTTTTAATAAATTATGGTATCAAATTATAAATCCAAAATTATATATATATTTAAATACTAAAAATAATAAGTATTTTGATATAAGTATATTGCTGTTTTGGTTATTTTTTTTAGCTCTAGAAAAAATATATAACGGTAGTTAGAATTTGTTTATAAAAATTGTTAAGTTAACAAACAATGAACTTATTGACAAAAAAAATTAATTAACCTGTGGAGAAATGCCAATTATGATTTTTGAAACTATTCCTTAACTAATTATTTAAACAATCTAAATATAATAAAACAATTATAAACAATTTAAAAAAAATTAAAGAAAATTAAAAAATATATATATTTTGCCAAGACAACAAATTGTTTTGTTTTTAAATATCAATCTTGTCTATTTGTTTATAAAAAATTGCTCAACAAATGATGTAAACAAAAAATTTCCAACGTTACTTAATGCCATTGTTGGATTCGAAAACAGCAATAATTTAACATTTGTTTAAAAAAAAAATTGTATAACATTTCTTGGACTTTTCATTTTAATTAACTGTGATTTTGTTAAGTTTATTATATAAGAAAGGCTCCACTAAGTCAAAAAAATTTAGGTTTATTATTTAAACTGTCATTTATGACAACGGAGATTGGAAAAAGATTAGCAAATTAACAATTGCATAACTTTTTGAAAAATTTTAAATTCATATTTGTTAGTTTAAAAAAATATATTCTATATGGTACTTACGCTGTCTTTATCGGCAGTGCACCCATGCCGTAATGGCTGCGTGGATTCCTTAATTAATAATAATAGAGGTAGAGTTCCGGGAGCTGGTACTTTCTATTCGAAAATTTCAAAATATCGTAAATATTAATAGTTTTTGAGATATTAACAAAAAACTAAATACCTTTTTTTATCTTGTTTTGTTAATAACAATTGCAATTTTTTACGTGCAGTAAAATCCTCATACTGCATTTTTCTAGAGGTCATTCCGAATCCAATGAGCTATTGCTCATATTTTTAGGAGCTTTATGTCTATTTTTCACGTTTTTCAACTTATTAACCGGACTATACATTTTCTATGAGAAGAGTAATGGCGTACGGAGCGCCCGCTTGCCGCTTTGCGTTGCGGCGCGAAATTCAAATGTACTCAAGCTTAGTACGTTGTGTATTTGTGAATTTAATTGTTTTTGTGACTTGAAAGTAACTAATGGAAATCGCTTGTAGACTATGTATTTGATTGAAATGGTTTTTGTGTGAAGATATTTCTCCAGCCCAACATCCTGGGGTGGGCACCAGTCAATTCTGGGGTGGGCCCGGCCCACCCGGCCCCCCCCCTATATACGCCAATGCGCGCAACACACAAAACACACGCGGAATCTTGGAAAAGCTAAGGATATCGAAAATGAAAAAAAATCTATATATCGATACATCGATATTTTCAAAAGTATGAATATCATCGATCTCGATATATCGCCTAAAAATATCAATATTTTTTCAACAAGCCTAGGAACAGCTCGCAACTGTCCGAGCGCTGCTGTTACTCCGCGCCCGTGAGTGGTTGTCTATGTGATGGTTGCTGACGCCTGGTATGAAGCTAACATTCTGCAGTCGCCTTGTTTTGTGTTTCAGCTCCAACCTTTGCCGGTTAAATGTCATTGAGAAAGTATTCCCACAATTACTAGAAGCAACCACTTCCTGCGGAAATGAACGGATCAATCTTAGACTACGGATCGGTTTCTTACGATCGATCATTCAATACCTACTACGGTTCAATACATAGTGCCTTACAAAAAAACAAAAAATAAGCTCCGATTAGTTATTCCGTGTTTTGTTCCTGTCATGTAAACGTCAGACGGACAAAAAGCACATATTCAGAGACGTCTCAGTTATCAACAGTTTTAATTCCGGCAGTGATCACCGACTTGTCCGAGGCTCTCTGAATATCAATTACAGAACCAGCAAACTAAGCATATCCCCTTGCATCGAGGTGTGAGACAAGGGGATGATATCCCCCAAACTGTTCACAAATGCCTTGGAGGATTATTATGGAGAACTTGGAGAACACACTAGCAGCTCAATGTGCTGATTCGTGTGCGTCATGTGATTTGGATAATTTGTCCAGCCTGTTTTTAAATACATTTTTCATTTTAAAACGCTGGACTGGAAAGGACGTGACATTAACATCAACGGCGAACACATCTCACACTTGCGATTTGCGGACGACATCGTCATCGTGGCCGAAACGTTGCAGGATTTACGGTACATGCTGAACGGCCTAGCTGATTCTTCACAACGCATCGGTCTCCGGATGAACTTGGACAAAACCAAGGTTATGTTCAACGAACATGCTATTCCGGGACCGATTGCAGTACAAGGCGGTGCTCTCGAAGTTGTTAAGGAATACGTCTACCTCGGGCAGATTTTGCAATTGGGTAGAAACAACTTCGAGAAAGAGGCTAACAGAAGGATACAGCCAGGCTGGGCAGCATATGGGAAATTACGTCGAATTTTTACGTCGCCTATTCCACAAAGTCTAAAGACGAAAGTCTTTAATCAGTGCGTCCTATCCGTCATGACATACGGAGCCGAAACGTGGACACTCACGGTAGGGCTGGTTCACAAATTTAAAGTCGCTCAGCGAGCTATGGAAAGGGCTATGCTCGGAGTTTCTCTAAAGGATGGACTTCGGTGATCCGACAGAGAACGAAAGTAATCGACATAGCCCATCGGATCAGCAAGCTGAAGTGGCAGTGGGCCGGTCATATTAGCCGCAGAACCGACAACCGTTGGGGTAAACGAGTTCTAGAGTGGAGACCGCGCATCGGCAAACGTAGGGTAGGACGCCCTCAGACTAGGTGGAGCGACGATCTTCACAAGGTGGCTGGCAAGAGCTGGATGAGAGTAGCCGCGGATCGTGCTCGGTGGCGTGCACTTGGGCCTATGTCCAGCAGTGGACTAGTATAGGCTGATGATGATGATGATGATGAGATATAGATTTTTGATTGTACCAAGAACTCGCTTCTTCATAGAATGGAAACTACAGTAATTAAGTTCATGTCATGATTGAGGTGCCCTTTCATGAAATGTCACTTGGAAACTTGTTTATTATGACATTTTGTTTTATAGCCTTCAGTATGTAAGGTCAGTTGTTGAAACAAGCTTTCTTATCAACATTGGGAAAATTTAAAGGCTCTAGACTTTGTACGACTAGCTCGATGGCGCAGCAGTGCCAGTGGTAAAAACGCCCGGTCTACGATTGCTGATGTTAAGCACCTTTCGCAAAGGCTGGTCATCGGATGGGTGACCATAAATTTTTCTTTATTTATCATCTCTCGTTTCTCCATGCTTCGAAAAGCACGTAATACCGTTGGACCCGGCTGCATTAGCAGTCGTTAACAACCACCGCCCGCACTGGGCCTGCGTGGTGGTTTCTCCCTATCCATCCATATAGAAGCTTTGTGCCCCAGCAGTGGGGACATAAAATAAACTGTTGATGGCCATTGTTCGACTGGAACCAAATGTTCGACACTTTTTCTTCAATCGTTAAAAATAGAAGTAATTTTTTTTATAGTTAGCTCGGCAAATGGAGTCAAGTGGAGGAGTCCAGATGCCAAGATAACTGGTGCAGCGTGAAAACAAACGCAGCATCAGTCAACCTCACTCTGCCGGCCCACTAGGTGCTTCTTCACGCCTCTTTTGAAGAACCCCATATCATAGGAAGGAGGGAAAACTTGTGCTGGTAAACTATTCCATCTTTTGGAGGTGCGACAAAGAAACGAGTCACCAAATTTCTTTGTGCGCGATGGAATATTTGAGACAGTGAAGCGGTGACTCCGGAGCGCAGCACGTGTACTCCTATGGAGGAAGGGAGAAGGTGGGATGAGGTAAAGCTATAGTATCCAGTAAAAATTCAATGAAATTCACATAAAATTCTATATAAATTTTTGGCGAAGAAATCTGGTGTCAATCAACACTATTAAATGAAATACATAAAGGCAAACATTGATGTTATGGCGACATATTTAGATAATATGGTGGTAGCTAGCCAGGTGGATTTAAAACAAGCCCTACCACCAATTAAACCTAGACAAACATGTACTCCCCGCTGGAATCGAACCCGGGACTTCTGGGTCTAAGAGATCACTGAGACTCTTTACGTTGTTTATGTCAACATTTTTTTTATATTGACTCGTCATAGTGACCACATCCTGCCTGATGGTAAGCAACCGATGCAGTCCAAAATAATAAGAGCGCTCCTTACCGTGGAACAAGCACGGTAACAAGCGCACCCATTCATGGCGGCCTGCATAAATGCCGTTTCACGACCCGCTTAAAAGACCCGGGACTATAGGAGCTGGGAAACACATGCCCCGCAAAGAATTCCAAAGCCGAATGGTCTTACAGAGGAACGACTTGCCAAATTTTTTGGTACGAGTACTGATAGTCTGTACAGTATGATGGTGGTTCCTAAGACCAGCACGTGTAGTCCGGGAGAGGAAAGGAAAGAGCGGGATTAGATCAAATAGTTCTTCAGAACACTCTCCGTAGTAATTCCAGTAGAAGACACTGAGAGAAGCAATGTCTCTACGCAGCTGGAGGTCCTCAAAAGAGGCTTTAACCTCAGCATCTCCTATAATGCGTACCGCTCACCTTTGCAGTCTATCAAGTGCATCGAGGAGGTAATTCCTATGCCTATTATCATATGCCTAAGGCCTATTTTCAAAATGTTATATAATTCAAATTTTAAAAGGAATTTAGAAGAAAATGACGTCAGAGTCGCCATAACAATAATATTGGAAAAGACAGAAAGCTTCGACATCCGCATACCGCTTTCGTCCGCTTGATCACTTTTAACGTGACATACTTATTTATTTGAGTCATCGTTATTTTCATTTATTTTAGAACACAAATACCCATAAGGTCTTGATTGTATTTTTATGTATACTAGTGGTCGTCCAGTGGTCGAAATTCGACCGTAATTTTATTAAGGCTGCACGGATTGTATCCTAAGCAATGAAAAATTAAAAAGATAGAATGTGAGTTTGGATTGGCATTGACAGATGTCGGCCGCATTAAAGACAAACAATAGATAGATATATCCCATCAAAAACAATACTTGTCAAAAAAACCAAGTCTCGCAACTCAGTTGTTCTGCGGTAAAAAGTTGTGAGATCCATGTAATACCAAGTCGGTTATTAATTTATTCAGTCTCTACTTAAGCGACTTTCTGTCTTAATACGTCCAGTCTCTAAGACCACGATCGTGGTCCATAACATTCTTTATTGTTTTATATAAATATATTGAGACTTGGCCATCGCACTAAATAATTGAATTTACACGTGTTTTCAGGCGATGGCCAAGTCTCAATATATTTATATAAAACATTAAAGAATGTTATGGACCACGATCGTGGTCTTAGAGACTGGACGTATTAAGACAGAAAGTCGCTTAAGTAGAGACTGAATAAATTAATAACCGACTTGGTATTACATGGATCTCACAACTTTTTACCGCAGAACAACTGAGTTGCGAGACTTGGTTTTTTTTGACAAGTATTGTTTTTGATGGGATCTCATTTCTTTTTGTATTTTGTAGAGACAGTTCTACTTTTTTCCTTTCGATTTTGCAGGGGCACTACCATGCGCCTATATTTATATGGGACTAGCTTAAACCCGCGGCTTCGCACGCAATAATAATAATTGCCGTAAAATAAATAAAATAAAACATCGTTACGAATAAAGCCAATATTGAAAAATTTAACTGAACCTATTATTCCATTATACGAGTATTATACATGAATCAGTGGATTCATTAACTGCACATGTAACTTTGTAATCCTATACATTTATATGGGATTACAAAGCTATTTATGCAGTTGGTGTATCTAGAAAACTGGACCGAAATTGCAAAATATTTTAGTTTTTCCTTGATTCATACACCAAACACTACTTATATTCCAAATTTGAAGCTTCTAGGTCTGCTAAAAGTGCCTTAGAATTTTGATGATCGGTGAGTCAGTCAGTGAGTGACAAAATTAAGAAATTTGACCCGTTATAATTCTTAAAATACTGGTTCAAATTGAATGAAATTTGAAATATACGTGTCTTTACAATGCCTGCATGGTTACTGAAAATTTCAGTCTTCTAGTTTTATCCACAACGAAGTTACAGGGGGTCGAAAATGGTCTGAATTGCTTCGAGAAAAGGATGGTACGGCCGTGACGCTTTTTTGCTCGACTTGGTGGGGGCACGGCCGTGCCCCCAGATACGTGTGTCAAATACATGGTAGTGTGTGTAATGTTGTTTTTGTTGATTTAATGTATTTTTTATGCATAATTTAAAAAATATATTAACATTCGGATAACCTTCTCTATATAAACTATAAGTGTACGAAATTACATACTCCTCCGTCCGCGCAATTTTCGTAAAAACGGGTACAAAGTTTTTGCTTCACGTATTAATATATAGATTAGTGTGTGTGGTCAATAAATGTTTCTCACTCTTTCTCTCTTCATTGTATGTCCCTATTGCTGGACATGATTCTTTCATAAGGAAGGAAACGCCGCAGGGCCGTACGGACGTAGAACGGGCCGTAAACCACCACGCGGGCCCAGTGCGGAACTCCTTATAACTCATGCTAGCCTGGTACTTCAACCACTGTACAGCCTCACCCCAAGTATGTAGGCTCACTCCAGGCATACCTGCCTACCTCTTTGTGACTCATCATCATCATCAGCTCATTTTATGTCCCCACTGCTGGGGCACGAGCCTTCCCTGTGGATGGATGGGGAGAACGGGTCATAAACCACCACGCGGGCCCAGTGCGGATTGGTGGTTGTTAACGACAGCTAATGCAGCCGGGACCTACGGCTTTACGTGCCTTCCGAAGCACGGAGGAGTTCGAGATGATATATTTTTGGTCACCCATCCGATGACCGGCCTTTGCGAAAGTTGCTTAACCTCAGCACTCGCAGACCGGGCACGTTAACCACTGCGCCATCGAGCTCCTCATGCTAGCCTGTTACTTTGGACTCTCTTTCTAGAAAATTGTATGTCCCACACTGCTGGAGCACGTCCCTTTGAGAACGGGACGTAAACCACCACGGGGTCCGTGCGGTGCGGTGGTTGTTAACGACTGCTGATGCAGCCGGGACGGACGGCTTTAGAATGGAACGGAAGAGTTCGAGATGATATTTTTGGACACTTATCCAAAGACCGACTTTTGGGAAAGTAGCTTATCTTTGGCAATCGCAGAAGATAAATAGGGAGATGCATTTTTTTTATCCTTACGGGTAAAAAAGGGGAAGCGCACGTGCTACTAGCATTAATGTTATGGCGACATAAATATTTAGATATTTAATTGCTTTTAACCGTGAAGAGGAGCTCGATGGCGCATGAGGAGCTCGATGGCGCAGTGGTTAACGCGCCCGGTCTGCGATTGCTGTGGTTAAGCAACTTTCGCAAAGACCGGTCATCGGATGGGTGACCAAACATTTTCCATCTCGAGCTCCTCTGTGCTTCGGAAGGCACGTAAAGCCGTTGGTCCCGGCTGCATTAGCAGTCGTTAACAACCACCAATCCGCACTGGGCCCGCGTGGTGGTTCATGGCCCATTCTCCCTATCCATCCATAGGGAAGGCTCGTGCCCCAGCAGTGGGGATATTAAATGAGCTGATGATGATGATGATGAACCGTGAAGACCTGTTATTGACCTTCTGCTACCTATATATGAAATGTATACTGTATCATGTGCTGTTGGTTCCCATAAAGAATTAAATTAAATAAAACAAGATGGTGGTAGCTAGCCAGGCGGACAAGCCCTACCAACTAAACCGAGTACACAAAAATGGGCAAACTTGGGAACTCTGAGTCTGAGACCAAGGTCTTAACCACTAGACCACACATATACATACATACATGCATACAAACAAACATACATACATACATACATACATACATACATACATACATACATACATACATACATACATACATACATACATACATACATACATACATACATACATACATACAAACATACATACATACATAATACATACCTACTTACTACATGTTTGTATACGAGTGGTGTTACTTACGCATGAAGTTATCTCACGTTGGAAAGTCGTGCCCGATTCGGCGTTCTTGCGTTACCATGTTTATTATCAATTACGACCGTGTTTAATGAGATTTGTTTGCAGGCGACAATCGGAAACCACGCTTCCGGTGTTTTGAATCGTTAACACAATTATTTTAGTTACTAGTTACTTTAATAGTTATTACTTTTAAAACTAATATTTAGCATTTTGCAAACTTTTTAAAGTCGTATTTGTAACTAGCGGCCCGCCCCGGCTTCGCTCGGGTGTACTTTTATTTTTAAACATTTTTTTTAAATGATACTAATATTATAAAGCGGAAGAGTTTGTTTGTTTGGTTGAACGCGCTAATCTCAGGAACTACTGGTTCGAAATCGAAAGTTATATTTGTGTTGAATAGTTCATTTATTGAGGAAGGCTATACGCACTTTTATATTTTTCAATTCGAGTAGTTCCTGAGGTTTGCGCGTTCAGCCAAACAAACTCTTCAGCTTTATAATATTAGTATGATAGCTACTTGCAAAAGACAGATCATCATTAGCTCATTTGATGTCCCCACCTGCTGGGGCACGAGCCTTCCCTATGGATGGATGGGAGAACACGCCGTAAACCACCACGCGGGCCCAGTACGGGAGGTGGGTGTTAACGACTGCTAATGCAGCCGGGACCAACGGCAACACGTGCACGACGAAGCGGGGTACATGAGCGTGACAGATCATGCTGAAGTCAAATAAAAGATAGATTGACATATTTTTACTGCTTTTTGTTTTTTTTTTATTTAAAAAAAATCAGTAGGTACTTACGTCAGCCTTCCCGGTAGCATAATGGTCAGTGCAAGCGCCCGGATTGCGGAAGACCCAGGTTCGATTCCTGGCTGGGTCTGGATTTAATTTTTTCACTGTATTTTATAAATATTTAATTCAGCTTCAGTGCAGCAATTAGCACTTTAAAAAAAAAATATTTTTTATTATTTTAATTTTTGCACTCACAATGCTCTGACCGCTGGTCTTGGTAGTTCGTGATAATATGTAATTTATGAGCTCGAGCGCGCGAATACCAGACGCAATAGAATTTCAATTGTTATCGGCCACCTGGTGGTCGCTCGACGCTCAAGGGGATATACGTTTAATGTTCTAGAATTAATTATTGTTGAAATTCCTATATTCCTTATTTGGTGCGATCCAGGGTCCTTATACCAGGCAGCGATAACTACCTGCTCGCACCCTACCTACGTTCCAGAGGCAGTTTCCTGCGGCGGATCCATCTCCACCTGGGATCAAGACCTCACCGGCGCAGTCGACGGCACGTGAAGCCAAGTCCTCCCTTAATAATCTCGCGACATCACTGAGCACTGAGCGACCGACGGACACCCTAAGCGTAATAAATTTGGTTACAGATTAACATCGTTTTTTTTCTTCCCTTTCTGGAACTGCCTAACACCCCAGCGTTTCAGTGGCATATTCAATTCAGTGGCATGGCATTCCTAAAATATTTGATATATATATATCTAGCTCTGGAGGACGATTTTTGAATCTCACCGGTGACATAGTCGGTGATCTCGAGATTAATAGTGACTGAAATGAAATACATTTGAAATACACTTTACATTTTTAATTTTAAAATGTATATCGTTCGAGAATCATCACCAATGCAAAAATCGCCTCCCTGGGTTGATTTTGATTGATTTCGTAACAGGCCTTTACAGGTGGGTTACTCTTCAAACACGATTGCAATAATCAATTTCCAATCCCAAATCTAAAAAATTCAAATGGCACTCTTAAAAGAGATAATAGCGCTACATTGGAATTAAATTGCGTGGAAATGAGTGAACAAATTATTATCGAGATGGGGCGTTCCGAACTTGCGAAACTTATCCCAATATCGATACATAATAATCGCTTTGGAATTGTATTGAGATTGAGTTTGCGTCAAGAGTAGCCTACCTGATGGCAAAGTGACAATCGAGACCAGCTTTCGAAAAGCCATTCAAGTGAATCAGTTACGCATTGCGTAAACGATGACAAAGGCGTGGTACTGGCGTACGAGCTTAAGATTACGGCATCGCGCAAATATTTAACGGGTTTTATGGTAAAGTGAAAATCACACTCGACTATCGCCCAAAATAAGGAGATTCAGAAAGTAAGCTTAATACATACTTACCGTAAATTTAACTGCCTCTGTGTTCTAGTGGTTAGAACCATCGGTTTAGACCCAGATGTCCCGGGTTCGATTCCCAGCAGGGCTACATGTTTGTGCACTCGGTTTGGTTGGTGGTAGGACTTGTTTGTCCGCCTGGCTAGCTACCACCATTTTATCTAAATATGTCGCCATAACATCAATGTTTGTAGCGTTGTTGTGTTCCGGCAGCTGGAGATAAGATAGCCAGTGCCTCACCAGTTGAGGATCCCGGATGAAGTGCGCTTCCATCATTGGCCTTATCATCACTTAACATCAGATGAGGTGATAGCACTGTGCTTACCCTTAAGATATACATATAAAAAAACCGTGTTCGAGCAACGCAGACGTAGACCTCTTACACGGACAGGGATCTCGGAACAGCTCGCAACTTTCCTATTGCAGCTGTTGAGAGATCCCTCTCCCGCCCTCTCACAGAATATCGGCGTGAAACAATGGCACTCGTTTCTGTCGTGTTTCGTCCGGTGAGTGAAAGTACTGGAGGCCCATATCTCACCTCTTCCCCCTCCCAATTCTTACTGCCTCCTCAAGATCCAACTCCTTCCTCAAGGCCGGCAACGCATCTGCGATTATGGTTTTGCGGGTGTCCATGGGCGGCGGTGATTGCTTCCCATCAGGTGACCCGCCTGCTCGTTTGCCTCCTTTTAACATAAAAAAAAGAGATTCGCGTCAATGAGAGGTTGTCTATGCTTATAGACAACCTCTCATTGCTAGCGCGTCTGTATGAACCTAACATTCTGTTAGTCTCCTCATTTTGTGACTTTTATGACTCTGGTGTCACTGACAACATTGATTACATACATATATGATATGTGTTATGATCCGTGCTTCGGAAGGCACGTAAAGTTGGTCCCGGCTGCGTCAGCAGTCGTTAACAACCAACACGCACTGGGCCCGCGTGGTGGTTTACCGCGAGTTCTCCGTGCGGTGTAAACATATATAAGGAAGGCGCGTGCCCCAGCAGTAGGGACAACAAATTAGCTAGAAAAAGAGAGTCCAGAATACCAGGCTATCATAACCCACAAGGAATTAGGCCGTGAGGTGGTTGAAGTACCAGGCTAGCATGAGTCACAAGGAGGTATACCTAGCGTGAGCTACATACTTGGGGTGAGGCCGTGCGGTGGTTGAAGTACCAGGCTAGCATGAGTCACAAGGAGGTATACCTAGCGTGAGCTACATACTTGGGGTGAGGCCGTGCGGTGGTTGAAGTACCAGGCTAGCATGAGTCACAAGGAGGTATACCTAGCGTGAACTACATACTTGGGGTGAGGCCGTGAGGTGGTTGAAGTACCAGGCTAGCATGAGTCACAAGGAGGTATACCTAGCGTGAGCTACATACTTGGGGTGAGGCCGTGCGGTGGTTGAAGTACCAGGCTAGCATGAGTCACAAGGAGGTATACCTAGCGTGAGCTACATACTTGGGGTGAGGCCGTGCGGTGGTTGAAGTACCAGGCTAGCATGAGTCACAAGGAGGTATACCTAGCGTGAACTACATACTTGGGGTGAGGCCGTGAGGTGGTTGAAGTACCAGGCTAGCATGAGTCACAAGGAGGTATACCTAGCGTGAGCTACATACTTGGGGTGAGGCCGTGCGGTGGTTGAAGTACCAGGCTAGCATGAGTCACAAGGAGGTATACCTAGCGTGAACTACATACTTGGGGTGAGGCCGTGCGGTGGTTGAAGTACCAGGCTAGCATGAGTTACAAGGAGGTATACCTAGCGTGAACTACATACTTGGGGTGAGGCCGTGAGGTGGCTGAAGTACCTGGATAGCATGAGTCACAAGGAGATATACCTAGCGTGAGCTACATACTTGGGGTGAGGCCGTGCGGTGGTTGAAGTACCAGGCTAGCATGAGTCACAAGGAGGTATACCTAGCGTGAGCTACATACTTGGGGTGAGGCCGTGCGGTGGTTGAAGTACCAGGCTAGCATGAGTCACAAGGAGGTATACCTAGCGTGAACTACATACTTGGGGTGAGGCCGTGAGGTGGCTGAAGTACCTGGATAGCATGAGTCACAAGGAGATATACCTAGCGTGAGCTACATACTTGGGGTGAGGCCGTGCGGTGGTTGAAGTACCAGGCTAGCATGAGTCACAAGGAGGTATACCTAGCGTGAGCTTACATACTTGGGGTGAGGCCGTGCGGTGGTTGAAGTACCAGGCTAGCATGAGTCACAAGGAGGTATACCTAGCGTGAGCTACATACTTGGGGTGAGGCCGTGCGGTGGTTGAAGTACCAGGCTAGCATGAGTTATAAGGAGGCATACCTAGCGTCAGCTACATACTTGGGGTGAGACCGTGAAGAAATTGAGTACCAGGCTTGCATGAGTTATAAGGAGTTCCGCATTGGGCCCGTGTGGTGGCTTACCGCCCGTTCTCCCTGTGGTGTTTCCACCTACTATAAGGAGAACTCGTGCCCCAGCAGAGGGGACATAAAATGGCTTTGCCAATCGATCACAGAAGCGTAAAAAATATAAATATGCTAAAGCTACAGCCTTACACCGAGATGGTATCGCCACATGTCAAAGTCAAAATTTATATTTTTACTAGCTGTCTCGGCAGACCTCGACTTTTTTATGTTAATAGCTGCCCCGACAGATATATTTCCTGACACATATATTAAATTTTCCTTCATATTATTCACGATTACTGATCATCAATAAGTAAAATAACACAATTTTTTACACAATAAAAATGATTATAAAACTTATTTATTTATTTATTAACATCAACAAGATTAACATTAAATCATTGATGAGTAAACATTTTATATAATAGTTGATCTTTCTAAATTCTTATTTACAGAAGTTTTTTAAATCTTAATTACAGATGTTACACGAAAGCAATAAAAATAATAATAATAATCAAAAGTAATAAAAATAGTAATTTATTTTGTTTGAAAAGGAGAATTTGGTCAAAGCATTAAAATTATAACAATAAAATAAAGGATTATTAGATTTTAAAATACATACAATTATATAATGTCAAGGATTCCATTAAAATTTAAATTAATATTACATTTAAAAAAAGAAACAAAAATTTAAACAATATAGTAATCATAAATAAATTTGCGAGTCATGCCATTATTAAATTATTAAAAAATAAATTACATTTAAAGATCGAGTGATAATTTTACATTCTTCTTAAAGCTAATCAAAGAATCGGAAAAAATGTCGACATCAACAGGACCAGAGACAAGCGGCAGCGGCGTTCCGGCCAGAGGTCTGGCAGATTCCGGCCAGAGGTCTGGCAAACTTGAGGGAACTCGATGACGTGCAACCTCTTATCAACTTGAAAGATAATTCCTACGCGCCTTTGTTTTGTTTTGATTGACGTCAAATGTTTGACAGCTGGGGTACAGAGTGGTTTGTATAAAAGAAAATTGTTGTTTCTACTATTTTCCTCGTAATATTTTTTTACGTTTTTTCTCTCCATAGGAATCCATATCCATATCAAACACAAAAAAGAAATCAGCCAAATCGGTTCAGCCGGTATTAGTAACATATTTTAGCGATTCATTTTTATTTATATACTTAGATAGATTTAGATATTTTCTTTATCCACAATAGTAGGGTAAAATGGCAATGGAACGTGGGCGATATTCTTTTCCTAGGGGTCAGCAGCTGATTTTAGTCTTTAGAAACAATTGAATACAGACCAGCAGCGCTTTTCTTTCTTCTTTTCTTCTGTGAGTAGTTAAACAAATGATTTTACCATTGAAAATGGTTATCAGATGCAAATCGTCTGAGACGTATTTTTGGTCAAAGCTCCGAGGATTTTGGGAGAATCGAAATGAAAATAGTACCAAGAGTTGAGGAATTTATCAAGACACGTGTGAGCGTTTGAATTTTGAAAATAGGCTGGAAAGCTTTTTTGGAATTTTGAAAAATGTAAAAGAAATGCGGGTTTTTGGGGGTGGTTGTATACTAAATTGTAAATATTAAAAAAAAAACCGACTTAAGAAAAAATTAAAAAGGGGTCCTAGGGTATTAGTTTAGCTACAAAATGGCGAAAAAATTTTGAAAATCGGTTAATAATTGTGACCTGTATGGTGCGTATGGTACGGTGGTCCCTTTATATTTGGTATTGTAGAAAAACAGGTATTTCCGTATATAAAAAGTGTATTAATTTTCAATGCTCCGATTTTTGCGGGGACTGCGAAAACTGTAATTTTTTTTCTATGTACTACCCAATAATAGCGTCTAAGTTCACTGCCCGCGCGAGGCGTTTCTCGCACACGCTTGAACCTGCTGAACTTTCTCGGCGCGTCAAGGCCGCAGGGCGACACCACTTTCACTGTGGGGTGGCCATGGTGTGGGATGCTGCGGGACAAACGAGGACTTCCACTTTTTTTTGAACTGAATAAAATATTTTGATTTGTTTTCTTTAGATTTGATTCTATCAAATGAATCAAAAGGGCCATGAGAAATTGCCTGTAAGTGCAGACGCCTCCACATAAATCTATCCAAAACTGCCAAGTTTCTTTAATACATTTTCAACCATATCATTAAGGCATATAGTTTAAAGTCTATTGAGGAAAGACAGTTCTGCGGTTATTCTATGACAAAGAATAGAGATAATGTGTCTCAAAACAATCCTATGCATGCTATACATTCTATGTGTGATTTTTTTAAATGAAATCTGTTCGGATTATGACCTTCAAGGGATCACTATGGCAATGCTACATACCAATTAAAATTTGTTTTGGTATTGTGTTTGCATATTTGTCTTAAGCTTAGCAATTTTAGTTTATTTTACTTAAATTAACTTTTATTTAACTTAATTTTATGTCACCAAACTTTGTTTAACCTAAAATTGCTTTTGTTATTTGGTAAGTTATAGGCAAATGCTGCGCACTTTTGTAATTGGCCACGGATATACCTTGTTAACTGTATATAAATGTATTTTTGTATGTTTTCTATCTGTAGCCTTTATAAAAAATAAAATAAATAAGTAAATTATGACATTGGAATGATATTGTCAATTTTGAAAAGGTTATTTTGGTTATTGTTAACTTTTGATTGAATGTTTTTATTTATTAGAATAAACTGAAGCCCTCTCTATTTTTGCATACCAATATTTGGTTAAATGTGAGATGTTAAAATGATGTAATAACTTGTACGCACTACGTTTACAGCAATAAAGAACTATTATATTCCATTAAAATAGAAGAAAAAGATCGCACGAATAGACGCTCGAATCAGCTCGTCGAATATTTTTCATCACTTTTCCAAATTGTCATTATTTTGCAACAAAATTTGCGTAAAATTATATTTTACCATAATTATTAGAATAAGTAATAGTTCAATGACTATGGTTACATATAATTTTACGCGAATTTTGTTGCGAACAAATTACAATTTTAAAAAAGGCAAAGTTCGAATTTTTTTCAACCTTTATCTCTTTTTTTAAATATTTGTTTTAATTGGTTTTCAACATTTGGAAAAAATATATAAGTACTTACTATAAATAAATTGATAATTCGATGAGTATCTCATAGCAATACAACTAACATAGCGGTCGTTTCAAAAGAGGCAACATAAAAAAACCAAATCAAACCAAAATAATTGATCAGTTCCAATTAAAGTAATAAACAAAAATAAAACACAAAAAAATAAATAAAGAAGCGAAACTGAAAAGGACCCAGCACATGTTGCAGCATGAAGATCACCTGCAACGTTGATATTCTGCGGATAACTTACCGGACTGTCCTAAAAATGTGTAAATCACCGTTACAGCACCAAACTTTTCAGCGTTACGCAAGCGAGCGTGTAAAGTCCGTCCACGTCAACAATAACGACGTGCTATAACGCATTCCTGGCCATTGGGCAACCGTACGTCACCAGAGAGGAGCTCGATGGCGCAGCGGTTAACGCGCCCGGTCTGCGAGTGCTGAGGATAAGGTCGCTAAACTTTCGCAAAGGTCGATCTCAAAATGGGTGACACATAAATTTATTATCTCGAGCTCTTCCTGAAGGCACGTAAAGCCGTTGGTCCCGGCTGCATTAGCAATCGCTAACAACCAAACCGCACTGGGAACGCGTGGTGGTGTATGGCCCGTTCTCCCTATCCATAGGGAAGGCTCGTGCACGGACTCTTTCGAGAATCGTGTTCGCGGTATTTTTATTTTTTATATGTTTATATCTACGGGTAAGCGCAGTGCTTTCATCTCACCAAGTGATAATAAAGGCCAATGATGGAAGCGCACTTCACTCGGATTCCTCAACTACTGACGCACTGGCTATCTTATCTCTAGCTGTCTGAACACAACAATGGTACAAACATTGATGTTATGGCGACATATTTAGATAATATGGTGTTAGCTAGCATGGCGGACTTAAAATAAGTCCTACCCCCAATCAAACTGAGTTACAATAATATATAAATGGGAATCAAACCCTGGTAGAAATTAATCGATTGTTCGGCTTCTAATGAAACAAATATGTATACAGATTTGTAGTTTTTAAATAAGATGTAACTAGAGAGATACATATCTCAAACTCATAAATCATACAATTATCTAGATACTTTCCAAATAAATGCGAGCATGTATGTAGGTTTGATCATCAATTTAAAATAGAATCATTTCAATTTAAAACTGAAACCGAGCGCTGCGTCGTTTGGGAACCGGTCGAGATCAATATAAAGACGGAACGCTTACAACACATCTAATCGGTTGGGGTTCCTTAAATGTTTCTATTTTTAAATTTGAAAAGGGCCTGCCGATGCCGCCATTATAACAATACAACAAACGACAAACGACAATTACAATTCGTAATTTTTCTTACAAGTATATATAAACAATATTTCCTTCCTTTAAGATGATGTTGAATAGAAATGGAAAGTGAGACATTTCTCATTTCTTATACCCCCCAACCCCTCGAGTATCTCAGTAAAGATGTGATGTCACTTTTCCAATTTCCTGAAGAGGTCCGCGTGAGATCTTAGTAAAGCCACTAAGATCTCACGCGGACCTCTTCAGGAAATTGGAAAAGTGACGTTGCACTATTTTGATTCATTTGCCAACACTCATGCACGCTCGATTAATAATCCACCATTATTTCACATTAATATTCGATGTAAAACAAATTTTAGAAATTAATACAACAAAACCGCAGACATGACTCTTCACTTTCCCGCCAAGAAGTCCCTATTAGTCTGTTTTAATACATTTTTCATGGCCGTGCTACAAGCCTAAATAATGTTTTAACCCAGAAAAATGTTATCGAATAATGAAAATTAAATAAAATGAAAAATATAATTCTGCAATAAAATATAATGTAAATAATAACTAACTAATTATTGTAATGATTGATTGATTTTATTTCAATGATGGAAGCCTTTGCCTAGCATTGGGACAGTATATACGCTATTTACATACTACATAATGATTTAAACTGAAATACAATTAAATAAATAAACAAATTAAAAAATAAAATAATAATAAATAAAATACAATTAATTCGTGAACAATTACTACTTTTTTTTTTTTTATTTACATTACAATTATATTTATTTACAACATAATTTAAAAAAAAGGAAATAGAAATAAAAATATACACATAATTTTTACAAATAAAAAAGGGACTCCAAATCGCTGCCAAGCGGGAGAGTGCCCAGGACGCTGGCGGCGTTGCCTCTTTGAATGAACAAACTTAAACGTTGGCCAAAATACGCGCCAGCTCGAGGGTCACCAGTGGTCTCTATAAGGCGAGCGGAAATTTCTTTAAATAGCTTTCGAGCTGCCGGTCCCCATGGTCCCAAAGTTTCAACCCCAAACGGCGCAAATATGTGCCCAAGGCTTAGAGAACTATATTTACGCCTTTTGAGGTCCTCAGCCGCTGAAGCTGCCGCGCCAGCACTAACCGAAGTTGCCCTAATGTGGGATGGAGCTATAAATATGTTCTAAAAATATGATTTAACATTGAAAGGAAATTTTAACCGCCTTGCTTTAGTGGTTGAGACCTCCGTTCTCAGACCCAGAGATCCTAGGTTCGATATCCAGCAGGAGCTATAACATGTTTGTAATACACAACGCACGGTTTGGTAAGTCTTGTTTAAGTCCAGCTGGCTAGTTACCACCGTACATCTAAATATGTCGCCATACCATCAATGTTTGGAGCATTGTTGTGTTCCGGCAGCTAAAGATAAGATACTTAGCTAGAGAATCCGGGTTCGTGCCCTTCCACCTTGGACCTTATGATCACTTAAGATCATGAGATGAAGATCAAGTGCTGACACGTTATAATAAAATAAAAAAGTCAGAGATTTTTGGCCAGCTGAGGCCATTCAAAGTTGTGGTAAAAAAGGTTGCATACGGAACTCAATAAGTTCAAACAGCTCGTCCGTGCCCCGAAGATTTCACTATGTCAAAACAACAAAACCCGTTTTACTTTCGTCGGTCGAAAGCGACGCGGACACAGGTGGCCTGGTGGCTTCCACACATCAGTACCGGTTCATAAGCTGTATCCCCGGCGGGGTAACCGTAGACATTAAAAAGTAACAGTTATCATCATCTTTCAGCTCGTTTTTATGTCCCCACTGCTGGGGCACGAGCCATCATGGATTGGGAGAACGGGCCGTAAACCACCACGCGGGCCCAGTGCGGATTGGTGGTTGATAACGACTGCTAATGCAGCCGGGACCAACTGCTTTACGTGCAAAGTTTTTCAGGATTTTTGGAAAATGATCCCTTAAGTAGGGAATGACAATTTGTACAGGAGGTTTGAAAACGGACCAAAATTACTTATACAGAGTGATCTTTATTACGTTGTTAGACACTTTTTACTTATACCCTTTAATAAGTTTGGCTTTTATTACGAATAAACACAAGTCGTGTAGCCCACGTGAGCAAAGCCGCGAACAAAAGCTTGTATAAAATGTAATAATAAATGAATAAATGTAAAATAATAAAAATATTTAAGTCACCTGATTTTCTGTATTGTGAACTTGTAAGACATCTAAAATAAATCGTCATCATCTTCAACATCCTCTACAACTCTTTAGATTGTCAAAATATATAGTAACTCCATGTAAATGTCTGTCGGCTCCACCGCTCGCTACCTGTTGCACAGCCCGTTGCACACCCGCGCACCCTTCATTCATTAAGGCCGCGGGCGCGCGCATGAGCGGAGCGGGGGCGGGTGCATAAGCGGAGCGGGGCTTTTCATACTTGAACTACAGAGCTACGCTATGAAAAAAAGGTGCAGGTTTTGGTAACCTGTAATTCTTGTTGTGTTAGCGAACGAATTTAAACATCTACATATTAATACGTGAAGTGAAAACTTTGTACCCCTTTTTACGAAAATTGCGCGGACGGAGGAGTATGAAATTTCGCACACTTATAGTTTATATAGAGAAGCATTGCAGAATGTTAATATTTTTTTTAAATTATGCATAAAAATACATTAAATGAATAAAACAAACATTACACACACTACCATGTGATTGACACACACGCATAATTATATACTTTTTTCAAAAAAAATAAAAATGGAAGAGGAGCAGCCGAAATCTGTCAATGCTAATCCAAACTCACATTCTGTCTTACATTACGGCCGAATTTCAACCACTGGGTGACCACTAGTATTGTTTAATTCATGTTCTCACTTAGGTGACTTTTAATTTATTTTTTATTTTTTTTGAGAATCATCATCTGCATATTTCACGTCCCCACTGCTGGCACGAGCCTTCCCTATGGATGGATAGGGAGAACGGGCCATAAACCACCACGCGGGCCCAGTGCGGATTGGCGGTTGTTAACGACTGCTAATGCAGCCGGGACCAACGGCTTTACGTGCAGGCGTACGTACGGCAACTAGCATATATAGTTCACGTTTTCCTTCCTTCCTATGGCATGGGATCCTTTAAACGAGGCGTGAAGAACCTTGTGGGCCGGCAGGGTGAGGATGGCTGATGCTGCGTTGTTTTCACGCTGCACCAGTTCAGTTGCATCAGTTGTCCTCGCGTCTGGACTCCATTTCCACTTAACATCAGGTGGAGTGGAGTCATTTGCCGCGTTAAATCTTTACATAGTACCAGCTGAAGATTAATATTTATCAAAATAAAACCTATGTTACCCGCAAGTAGGGTTGCCACCCGTACTCTAAAATAGAGTATTGTCCTCTTTTTCATGTAGGCGTACTTTATAATCTACGACACCAATAAAGTACGCTAAAATACTCTATTTACGAAAAACTGATTGTTACTGGCTCGTTACTGGTTGAGTACTTATGAGACTAAATAAACTGGTACAAAATATTTGTTAAATGTCGCAAAGAGCAACAAAAAATACGTGTTTTGTCCTTAACAAATAAATAAATACTCTTTTTTTATGCTATGTACTTTATTTTTGTTCTAACAAAATGAAAAATACTTTATTCGTCCTGAAAAAAGGTGGCAACCCTACCCGCAAGGTATGTAGCGTTATATCAGTGAAATAATTTTTGGAATTGGATCATTAGTTCCAGAGATTAGCCCCAACAAACAAACAAACAAACAAACACAAACGTTTCCTCTTTATTAATTAACATAGTATAATACAAAGTCTGCGCGCTTAGATCTTTTAAACTACGTAACGGATTTTAATGCAGTTTGCAGTTGCAGCAATTGATAGAGTGATTCAATAGGAAGGTTTATATATAGTAAATGCTTACATGCATATAATGGGATCCGGTAGGTGGCGCTGCTATAGCGTTCTACAACGTGTAACAAAAAGATGTGGTCAAAATGAAAAGATTGTAATGTGGATCTTCTCTACTCCTCCTGGGGGGAGGCTACAACATAATAAAAACACTCCACAATTTATAAAACAAGGTATTTTATTACAATAAAAATAAAAAGTAAAAATTAAACAATATAATGTTGGTTTATTATTCAATTTCTTTTGACAACTTGTATGTGTTGTTAGTAAAATATAATTATTAACTTTAATTTGTCATGCAATGGTTAATGAAATATTTATGTTTGTGAAGTGATGCGCGTCAGCCGCGCATAAGCAAGCAGCAGTGATCATAAATGTAAGCACACAGAGGTTACTAAACCACTAGGGCTGACACTGTTTATTTTGATGTGACGTCACAATACAAATATTTAATTAAAAATTGCATAACACATTAAAGTTAATAATTATGACTTAGTAACTCTGCATACAAGACCTAGATCGGATACGCTTTGGGTAATTTCATTTTGACCACGCCTTTCTTTTACACGTTGTATAGGATACAGGTGTTCACTCAAGCGGACGAATTCGCGAGCAGGCCGCTAGTATTTAAAAAAAGGGTTGTTTTAATCGATCACCAAACTAACTTAACCTAACCCACAAAAATACTAAGTTAAATGTTTCCCACACTCACACCAATTATCTAGCCCCAAGAAAAGCTTCCTTAAGAAACTCGTTATATGGTTAACTAGACAACGGATAAACATACTTAATATACTTAAAATACATACTTATTATACATAGGAAACACCCAGACCCGAAACAATTTAGAAAAACAGGTATTTCTAAATTGATCCGACCGGGGATCGAACCAGGGACCTCAGAGATGGCGACACCATGAAGACCGGTGTGCAAGCCACTCGACCAAGGAGGTCGTCGGAGTTAGCACCTAAAAATACAAAGTTAGCACCTAAACTACTATTTAGATGCAAACTTAGCATTTTAGGTGCTAGCCTACTATTTATTTGTGGATCAATTTATTATTTCTCTTTAAAAAATAATAATTACAACCCCTGTCTCCGCCGCTCCTGACACTAAGCGGGCTGCCTAACCTATTCATGCGTGTTATAAGATTACCCTCCACTCAGTCGGTTCCTGGCTGCGAACCCGCGAGCTCCCCAACATGACCCACATGCGCACGGTGAGTGAACCACATAAGCTTATATATAGTAAAGTTAAAGTATAGCGGCATCAGTGTTTCAAAGAAATTTTCGTTACCTAAAAATTTAATTTCACTGAAATTGTTTAATGATGATTACGGGATTGTTAGGAAAAAGGATTAGACGATAAAAGTGTCGAACATTTAGTGCCACTTATCTTATCCTATCTTATCTTAGTGGGACCTGCTGAGGTTTCCCTCTCGCAGTAACACTTCGACCCATCGGGATCTTTTGTGCAACCCCATCCTTTTACTCTTCTTCCTCTGTAAAGATAGATGCTATAAGCTTGGCAACGTCCTTAAGAGCGAAGAGCCTGAAGTCCTCCGGTTTCGGATAAGCCGACCCCAGGAGTCCCATTCTTTTCCTAGCCAGAGAGTCGCAGTCACACAGTAGGTGCTGCATTGACTCCGTTTCCTCTCCACATGCCCTACACAAGTTATTTGTTGATAGATGCATTCTGTGAAGCATTTGTTTTGTGGCATAGTGCCCTGTCAAGGCACCGATGGTAGATTTATGCCACTACCTTAGTCAATAGTTAATCCACACATTTACACACAGTATTGGCAATAAATTATATAATACTAGTAGACCCGGCGGACTTCGTACCGCTTTGACAGTTTCCATTCATTCCCGTGGGAATATCGGGATAAAAACTATCCTATGTGTTAATCCAGGTTATAGACTATCTGTATGCCGAATTTCATCTAAATCCATTCAGTAGTTTTCACGTAAAAGAGTAACAAACATCCACTTTGACAGTTTCCATTTATTCCCGTGGGAATATCGGGATAAAAACTATAGTATGTATTAATTCAGATTATAAACTATCTGTATGCCGAATTTAATCCAAATCCATTCAGTAGTTTTTACGTGAAAGAGTAACAAACATCCATCCATCCATACTTACAAACTTTCGCGTTTATAATATTTTAGTAGGATTCTATTTTAATACCTAGTTTACGTTTAAATTACATACGTTTTGATACATCTTCAGCACTGGCACTTCTGTGGGCCCCGGCTCCAATAGCAGTCGTTAACAACCACCAATCCGCACTGGGGCCGCGTGGTGGTTTGTGTTCCGTTCTCACTTCATTAGGAAAAGCTCGTATCCCAGCAGTGGGGACATAAAATGATCTGATGATGAAAATTTGAGAAAACACTATGATTCGTGGTCTTTCAGGAAGTTAGATATGACCTTTTTATATTCCGCGAATTTATCATTAAATACGTCACCATCGGATTTTTCGATGCATAGCCCGGGTTTGTGAGATCCAACCCCCATTTGGCAAGCGTGGTGATTAAGCCATTACCCATCAATTGTAGCGATGACTTGATTTCGTCAATGATGGAGGCCTTTGCCCAGCATTGGGACAATTATCTTAGTCTTTGCTACTGCAAGCCAGTTCATTACGAGTATAAGTGCGGCACATTCTAACCAGAAAGCTATAACGTATTGAGGTGGTCAGTGTATATGCACCACCATAAATAATATTTTTTTTTACCATCGACAAAATAATTCCAGCAACTAAAACTAAATGACAGCGTCCCAAACACGTGCAAACCATAAATAATAATAATAATAATAATAATAATAAAACATTTATTTCAGACAACAACAGTCCATAGTGTTAGTAACAATGATCTTATGGCTATGTTAGTATTACAAAAAATATAAATAAAAAATTGCAATTGAAGATTTTAGGATTAATTAAATAACTTATATTTAATTAATCCTAAAAACATCACTTGCCCTAGGGTTTAACAGGGCGGATACCCAACGCCTTTGCAAGATACTATCAGGTCTGCCAGCGAGTGAGCCTATTATGCCGTTGGAGCTGCCCAACATTCTGTTCCTCACTGACACTATCTTTTTGCGCATTACTGCATGAAAGTCATTGACATGCGCATCTGCAAACATGCCAGAAGCGCTACAGTACCTAGGCAGCCCCAACAACACTCTGAACAAGTTATTATATAGAATTCGCAGGGCGCTGTATGCTCTTTGGGTAAAGCTGGACCACAAGCCGCCTGCGTAAAATGACTGACAAAATGACTTGAACAGGGTGACCTTCACGTCCGCTGTACATTATGCGAACCTAAGATAAATGTTTTAGAAACGCGGAACGAATCCTTTTTTTTCTTAAATGAGGGTTTTAGTTATACAAACTTGATAATAAATTTAGAAAAGACAAAGAACTAGTCTGACCGTATGCCATTAAAAGTTAAAGTTTATGGTCTAGTCAATAGGTGACAGTGATTTGGTAGAAAGACAAAAAGTTAGCAGACGTTCGAAAGTGCCATAGATAAACAAAAATGAACTATACATTTGCTTAAGCGTCGAGTTGGACTATGGGAAAGCATAAAAAAAGCGTCACACATGCATTGCAAGTGAGATTCTAGGGATCCCGGGGCGGGATGCTGTGCGCTGTAGAACCGCCTACAAACATCATCTGACCAATTAGAAGAACAATATACTCGTAGATGTGTAAAAAAAAATACAGACGGGAGACATGAGAGGTGTGGCTTCAGAGGCTACCTGGGCTGGACGGCGAAGGAGAGCAGGGACAGTCAACGGGCGCACCTCCGGGAACGAGGAAGCTCATTTTGGTTCGATTGCAAAAATCGATATTAGAAGCAGTGTACTCTTTTGAAAATTGTAATTAGAGCCAGTGTTTTGATTATAAGATAAAATTGTACAAGTAATAGATCATAATTAGATTCATACGTAAGGTGGTACCATCGTGCGAGTGTGCTAAATTCGGTAAAGTAGAAAATTTTGTTTTGTAAAATTTGTAGCATAGTTTGTTAAATTTATTACAGAAGCTTTCACGACACAAGCTAACTAAAGTTATTAATGTGAATTAAACCACATTTAAACCAGAGATACATAACGAATTTCCTTTATTGTGGGCCTATATAGAGATATATGTATAAATCAGTAACACTATTTACGGAGCTATTACGTGATTAGCAATAATACTATCATAATTACATGAGTTTTTATAGTGTAATGCGCCAAATATTGAAATGAATGAACCGTGCTCCATAGTGTGATGTATTCGCCATTGTAATGATTGACCCGATACTCATGTCGTTGGATTCCTGCAGAATCACGATTAAATACTAATTTCACATGACTTAAAGGAGAGAGGAATAATTGTGTGTCGAGAAAGGTTCTTGTAAATAGAGTGTGCATGTTTAGTTATATAATTGTAACTAGGTTGGTCAATGAGGTTTTTTAGTTTAACCGACAGTTTTTCCTCATTTGAGATGACCTAGGAACTAATCGGTTGGCTTTGTAAGGTCTAACGATTTTACAAAGTCTCAAAATAATGAAACAGTTTCGAATCTTCTAGTTTAATTAGGAAATTAAGCAAATAGAAAGATAAATAAATAATTAACTAAATGATAACAATAAATAATCCAAATTTGGGCAGATCTAAATAAATAAATTAAGAGAACTGCCTATGTCTTGAGTTTTATTTGATTAAGCTAAGTACCTTGAGTGTAATGATTATTACAACCGCTAGGATAGCGGAAGACCTAGGTTCGATTCCTAATGGTCAGTGCAGCCGCAAGGATTGCGGGAGACCCAGGTTCGACTCCTGGCTGGATCGAGAGAACATTTAAAGTTTTACCGTGCTTTATTTCATCATGTCAATTTCACCACTGAGATATAACATTAGGGATACCTGTGGACTTTGTATAACCCAGCAGTGGAAATTATAGCTGAGCTTCATTGTTATTACTTTTATTAAATTGGTTTTATTTCACTCGATACACAAATATAGATGTCAGTTAATTCCTTCATTTTGTAGACAGACAACAGTATATTATCTTCCTAAATATTAAAGCGTTCAGATGCGCTTAGTTTTGAATAAGTCTAGTAATTACAACTGGACATTAAAATCCGACTTAACTATAAAGAGTGGAATGGGTAATTTTGTAGAGCAGAGGCATTGATATAATTATATTTAACTTATGCAAATATTGTTGTGAGCAAATTGCAATTTAACATTGCACCTGACCCGGAGTGTCATGGGGTACGGGTTCGACTCCCGTCTGTATAATCTTTCAATGTGTTACGAGGCGCGGGTTCGACTCCCGTTTGTGAAACTTATTCAACGTTTTGTCACTTTAAAGCATTTAAGTTTAATTAGACCTCAGATAGACAATAATAGATAAGCTGCAGAACTGAATGGCGGGAAGGAGAGGAGCTGCAGACATCACTCATTCATCCTGAAGGAAGTATTTATTGTAAAGTCAGGGACATAGGAAAATTGAGGTAGGAGTACGTAGGACTAGTACAGAGATTTGTGATATTTGGGAGAGCACAGTCACTTTTGTTATATCGGGAGTAAGGCCATCGCTGCAATGCGAAGCCTGAATTATGTTAATTAAAACCAGTACACTGTCGTGGCGGGGAGCAGCAGTCCAGGGTGTCACCAATACACGTCCCTGTCTCAACCGAACCTTTGCTTTCCATAGTCTGGCCAGACTAACACGCAATTATCTTGAGAATACAAATGAATAAACAATAAATCCATGGATAAGGGGGCAAAAGAAAAGAAGCGCTCAGCGCCACGTAAATTATATTACACGCTTCGCAGCGTATAGGGTAAATAAGGTCGGTTACCCCCATCTAGCTCTGCTAGCGGCTCTGCCATCAATTAGGAACCCTGACATCAAGCTGGACTGGTTCCTGATCGGAGGGGGGCCCTTAGCCCTCACGGGTACAACACATCGATTCACGCGATCCTATCACTTGCTATGGCTGCATGGTCTATATACTCTTAAGTCAACCCTATGCAAGCACCCTTTAGAGTGATTTTGCGCACTTATTTCAGCTTAACGATTAGAAACCTATCTAGACTCACTAGAAGGATTAAGACCAGCCATTGAAGCAAGCTAGGTGGAATGGAAAGATGTTTGTGCTTGGTTCACTCGATGATGTATTGGTATAGACATGCGTAATGACTATTGGAAGTAATTAAATCAAGATAATCCAGCTCTCCTAAAATGTAGAATCTCTGTATCTGGCAAAGCATATTCGATATACTTATAACTTACTAGACGATCACAAAGGGGCACTACTGGGGTGCCACCACAGTATGTACGTGTTATATTTGTAAGCCTGTATTGAAAAACGTTGGGAAAACGCATGATGATGAAGATGATGATGATGATGATGATAGTGATGATGATGATTTGCAGTAAGCATGCAGCGCAGCGACCGATGGCCCGAAGATTACGAGCCAGAGCCGGCGAAGAGCAGACCTGGCTCTAGAAGGAACTCCTCCTCCCTCTCTCGGAGGAACAGCGCCACCAAGAAGGAGAAAGAGGTGAAGAAGGAGAAGGAGAAGAAGTCTCCTTTGAGCTCCAACCCTGGTTCTGCCAACTCCACGCCGAAGAGGGTGGCGAAACCGCAGAATTTAGACTTTGTGGTGACTGGGCGGCAGTGCTTGAAGAAGTAAGTGGCTTTTTCTTTTAATGCCGCAATGGGAACATGTGGGGTTTTTTATTTTTAGTTTTGGTTAGTTTAAAAGGTACAGATAAAAAAACGAGCCTCCTGAGTTTCTGGCCAGTTCTGCTCGAACGAAGGCTCTCCCAAGACCCGAACTGGTGGTAGAATCAGTAGTTTAGTTAAACTAAATTTTAGTTTATTATTGTTCAAATTTTTGACTTAGCTTGACACTTGCTGAGTTTCTTGCCGGTTCTTCTCAGTACAAGTTCTCCCGCCCAGAGTAGACTTACGAACCGATGGCATAGTGACATTCATAAGAGCTATTTGTAGCCTAAACTGAATAAATGATTTTTGAATTTTGAATTTTAAATTATACTTAGTTTTGACGTCAATAAGTGCCTTTAAAAACTAATCTATACTAATATTATAAAGCTGAAGAGTTTGTTTGTTTGTTTGTTTGAACGCGCTAATCTCAGGAACTATTAATTCGAATTCAAAAATTATGTTTGTGTTAAAAAGTCCATTTATTGAAAAAGGCTATAGGCTATATTACATCACGCTATGACTAATAGGAGTGAAGTAGCAATGAAAAATGTTGCGGAAACGAGAAATAACGCGGGTGAAACCGCGGGGCTAGTTAGTATTGAATAAACGATTTCACTTCTACTCTGACTTTATAGAAGGATG
Organism: Eudonia mercurella; assembly: GCA_963082485.1. Taxonomy (NCBI): domain Eukaryota; kingdom Metazoa; phylum Arthropoda; class Insecta; order Lepidoptera; family Crambidae; genus Eudonia; species Eudonia mercurella. The sequence goes on along the minus strand of OY720050.1, from coordinate 7,710,775 downwards.
GCAAATGATTCTGCACTGCCAGATGTTAAGCAGAAGCAGAAGTCCAGATGCAAAGAAAGCTGGAAGAGCTGCCTCACCAGATTCTGCCTCACCAGCCTCCTCGCATTGCCTAGTGGCTAGGGTTGATACCATCGGTCTCAGCCCTAGAGGACCCGGGTCCGATTGCCAGCGGGGTTATATGTCTGTTGTGTTCTCGGTTTGGTTGGTGGTAGGGCTCGTTTTTTTATATTAACGGCTAAGCACAGTGCCTTGATCTTACCTGGTGTTAAGTGATGATAAGGCCAATGATGGAAGCGTTCTTCACCCGGGATCCTCAACTAGTGAGCTGCTGAAACACAACAATGCTACATTGATGTTATGGCGACATATTTAGATAAGATGGTGGTAGCTAGCCAGGCAGACAAATAAGCCCTACCACCAACCAAACCGAGTACACAAACATTTGCCCCCCGCTGAGAATCGAACCCGGGACCTCTGGGTCTAAACCGGTGGTCTTAGCCACTAGACCACAGAGGCGGTTAGAAGCTTAGTTAGCTTGTTTGTCGCCATAACATCAACGTTTGTAGCATTGTTGTGTTCCGGCAGCTAGGGATAAGATAGCCAGTGCCTCAGTAGTTGAGGATTCCGAGTAAACCACGCTTTCACTTTCGGCCTTATCAGCACTTAACATCAGGGAAGATAGATACTAAAAGCTTATTCGTAAGTAATTTACAAAAATAAACCAAAAAAAAACCGGCTTATCTATCACCAGGTCTGACCGCGCCAACTCCCTGCCCGGCTACCACCGCCGTCTCTCCGCGGAGTCCTTGAAGACCAAGAGGCACGAGTCCCCGAAGCGAGCTTCCATCGCCCCTCCTGCCACGAAGAGTAGGGAGACGTCTCTGGAAGACGATGTGTCCATGGATCTGTCGCAGGTATGTACCCTTTACAGACCTATCCAAAACAGTAAGATTTTTTCAATAAATGTTCAACCGTATGCCATATTCATAAAGTTCAAAACCTCTGGAAGAATTTGACAGTTTGTGGTACTCAAAGTCAAATCGTTTTTTCAATAAAAACCTTTCATCATCATCATCAGCTCATTTATGTCCCCACTGTTGGGGCACGAGCCTTCCCTATGGATGGATAGGTAGAATGGGCCATAAACCACCACGCGGGCTCAGTGCGGGTTGGTGGTTGTTAACGACTGCTAATGCAGCCGGGACCAACGGCTTTACGTGCCATCCGATGACCGGCCTTTGCGAATGTTGCTTAACCTCAGCAGTCGCAGACCGGGCGCGTTAACCGTTGCGCCATCGAGCTCCTCCTAAAAACCTTTAACAGATACTTATTTACGTCAAACGAAGTATAAAATACATATAATAATAAATTAAGATTTTGTTCACTGAATCTACCACCAGTTCGAATTTTGGGAAGGCCTTCGACCGAGAATAGCTGGCAAGAAACTCAGGAAGCTCTTTTTCTTTCTAGTCTGATGTGTAACAACACCCTTCTATACACTGCTTTCAAGTTTATACTGACATCTTCTACCAAGCGATTAGGTTATAGGCAAGACGACCTTGAGCAAGTAAACCAACGCGCACAAGGGACCATCTGCGTCAGCTCATAACGCCAGATTAGGACTTCCAAACTTCCAGTTTCTTCATCCAGAACTCATAAGCCTAATGTCTCAAAAGAGTTGCTCCATGGACACGTTTCCCAGATAAGTGATCGAAGCTGCCAAGCGGTCACTTTTCGTCGTATGAAGAGCACAACTCGCTGTATGTAACAGTCAACTCATCATCACTTACTTACTTCGCTGGCTCAGCCACCCGAAGTGGGTCTTGACCTACGACGTTAAAGTACGCCATTTTGTTCGGTCTTGTGATAGTTCCGAAAATTCAGGCATGTTGATCTCCTTCAGGTCCTTGGAGATTTCACCCTTCCAACGATATCTCGGCCAACCCACCGGATGACGCACAGTTGGCTGCCTAATACGCTAAACTCATCATCACCAGTTCATTTCATGTCCTCACAGCTGGGACACGAGCCTTCCCAGGGAGAACATCACAGGGAGAACGGGACGTACCACCACGAGGGCCCAGTGGGGTGCGGTGGTCGTTAACAACTGCTAATGCAACCGGGACCGATTGCTTTACGTGTCTCACGGAGGAGTTCGAGATGATGACCGGCCGCGTTTACCACTGCACCAGCTAACGAGCTTAGACAAAAATACACATTTTCCAAGATGTTATCTAAAATCCCCAGGTGTCAGACTTCGAAGACACCTACTCCAAATACGGTGGGCGGAGGAAGTTCTCCGCACTAGCTACTTCCACACCGAAGCAAGGGTCGAAGGGCAAACGCAGCGCGTCCGTCAGCAGTCATCAGGCCAGGTCAACCAGCAAGGCGTCCTTCGACTCCAAGAGTAAGAGCAGCAAGGATAGCTCTTTCAAGACGTCGTCTTCAGCGAGCACTTACAGGTAGATAGACTCTTTATGACTCGGTAAACCTCCCCACGACGCGGCGCAGTCATCTTCCCATGACCTGCAATCTTATTACCGAAAAAAGCAACCAGTTGTTAATTGTACAATTGCACCGCGATGCTCTAGTTGCGGTTGATAAATTAGTATTACGGACACAAATCGCTGGTTGCTTTTTTCTATAATGACTGCGGGCGCGTCAACCAATGCGCCATCGAGCTCCTCATCGAGGACAGATGATGATGTTATTTATTTATTTATTTATTGTTAAAGGTACAATAACAGAATACAAATTGTTACATTGCAATTTACATCAAACCAACACTTTTTAAATTTGTATCCCAATAAAAATTGTACACAGCATTGACCCAAAACAACAGTAAACAAAATATTCAATTAACTATATAATTTTAACTAATCTAAAATAAAAAGTTAACAATTGAAGCAAAACAATAAGTGAGTGTTACGAACAAATTCGAACAGAAAAAAGGAGAACAATTTAAATATCACGTAACAGTGATACTTTAAATGAACTTAAGCTACAATTAAAAATGTCCTTTTGAGAACATAAGTTATTATACGCTTATGTTATTCAACGTGTAACATAAAGGCGTGGTCAAAATGAAAAGATCCAAAGTATATCCGATGTAGATCTTGTATGCAGAGTTACTTAGACATAATTATTAACATTAATTAGTTATGCAATTTCAATCAAATATTTCTGCTGAACCTACTGCTCGTCCCTAGAAGTCGAACTAATTTGCTGAAGGAGGGGCCACTGACGCGCGCCTTTTGCTCAATCAACCTCGTCGATAAAGAGACGGATTTATTAATGTGTTCATTGAGCGAATTCACAAAATTAGCTAGTTGGACAATTTGTTACAAATGAGTTCAATCGCCAATCCGCACTGGGCCCGCGTGGTGGTTTATAGCCCGTTCTCCCTATCCATCCATAGGGAATGCTCGTGCCCCAGCAGTGGGGACTCATGACAAATGAGCTGATGATGATGAGTTCAATCGCTTTATCTATCGCATTGGGGCAAAAACCTGTAATGATAGTTGTAAGTTTGTGTGTCATCATCATCAGCTCATTTATGTCCCCACTGCTGGAGCACGAGCCTTTCCTATGGATGGATAGGGAGAACGGGCCATAAACCACCACGCGGGCCCAGTGCGGATTGGTGGTTGTTAACGACTGCTAATACAGCCGGGACCAACGGCTTAACGTGCCTTCCGAAGCACAGATGAGCTCGAGATGATACATTTTTGATCACCCATCCGATGACCGGCCCTTGTGAATGTTGCTTAACCTCTGCGCCATCGAGCTCCTCCATGCAGTTTGTGTGTAAATAAATTTAAAAAAAAAAATTATTGTGACGTCACATCAAAATAAACAAGTCACAGCCCTAGTGGTTTAGTAACCTCTGTGTACTGTAACGACCGGCTGGGTCGTTACTTAGGTACCGGGGGGTTTTTTCAATGAAAAGGCTTTAAAGCACTAGATATTATATTTAGTTCAATATTAAGACAATAACAATCAGTCGACCTCGCGGTCTGTCTATCGAGTCCGCGATGTTCTTCTTTTTGCTTCCATCTCTTTTTCTACATCGTTTGAATTCAGGCCACGGCGGCTGCCAGTCAGCATGCCCGAGCAAGGAGCCTCGGTTACTACAGTACTTACAACGACATTTATGATCACTGCTGCTTGCTTAATAAAGCGCTTGACGCGCGTTACTTCACTGATATAAATGATTAATTTACAATTGTATGACAAATTAAACATAATTAATGTCTTAGTCAGAGGAGCTCGATGGCGCAGTGGTTAACGCGCCCGGTCTGCGAGTGCTGAGGTTAAGCAACTTTCGCAAAGGCCGGTCATCGGATGGGTGACCAAAAATTTATCATCTCGAGCTCCTCCGTGCTTCGGAAGGCACGTTAAGCCGTTGGTCCCGGCCGCATTAGCAGTCGTTAACAACCACCAATCCGCACTGGGCCCGCGTGGTGGTTCATGGCCCGTTCTCCCTATCCATCCATGGGGAAGGCTCGTGCCCCAGCAGTGGGGACATAAATGAGCTGATGATGATGATGATGAATGTCTTAGTAACAAGACCTAGACCAGATACACTTTAGATCATACCATATACCATACCCTCCGACTTCCTCCGACTCCTACTATACTCTTTTACCACCGAACCTCCAGACGTACTGCAGGATATCATCTCCACCTAATAGAAATTCCACTATGTTGCACTAAGCGCTTCATGTCATCATTTTTACTGCGCACTGGCAGGGAGTGGAATTCTCTGCCATCGTCTGTGTTCCCAAAAACTTATAACCTGAATGCCTTCAAGGCGAGAGTTAATAGGCATCTTCTGGGGCAGCTCGCTCCATCGTAGACCTCATCTACGCTCACCATCAGGCGAGATCGAGGTCAAGAGCTGTCTTATAATAAGATATATAAAAAAAACATCTTTTCATCTTGACCACACCTTTTTGTTACACGTTGTATGTAAAGTAAGTCACCCCCCAGGCGCGGTCTCAGCACCGGCCTGGACTACTCCCCAGCGTCGGCGGAGTACTCCGGGATGTCCTCGGCTGAGCTGTCTCCGCGCGCGCCGCTCACCGAGCTGATCTCACCACGCACGATTGAACCACATATGTCCAGGTACAACCATGCTATGCAAGACTTAAGTAGTACATACTTACATGCAGCCAATTTCATTATTTTATGCGGCCATTTTAATTGTTTTGCGAATTTTTTTGCAAATTTTGTTGCGTACACTGTGAGAGGTGTGTATGTGTGCGCTGCTCGACCGCATTCGTATGAAGCTAACCTTTGCAGTCTCTTTATATTGTGACACAGGTTTTTTTAAGACGTCATACTGAAAAATTATACCAACTTTCGTCGAGCACGAGCACTTTAAGGCTATCTGTATATTAATACGTAAAGCAAAAACTTTGTACCCCTTTTTACGAAAATTGCGCGGACGGAGGAGTATGAAATTTCGCACACTTATCTATACTAATATTATGAAGAGGAAATCTTTGTATTTTGTATGTATGTATGTAAAACTACTGAACCGATTTAAAAAATTCTTTCACCATTAGAATGCTACATCACATCAGTAACATAGGCTATATTAAAAAAAAAGAAAGGCGGTACGAAGTCCGCCGCGTCAGCTAGTAGTTTATATAGAAAAGGAGTGCTAATATTTTTTTTAAATTATGCATAAAAATACATTAAATAAAATAAACATATACTTCATAAATTTTTCAAAAATTTCAAAAATGTAAGAGGAGCGGCCGAAATCTGTCAATGCCAATCCAACCTCACATTCTATCTTTTTTTAATTTTTCATTGCTTAGGATACAATCCGTGCAACCCTAATAAAATATTGTTTCAAAAATGGAATCTGAGGAAAATTACAGTCGAACTTCGACCACTGGACGACCACTAGTACGAGTAATATGACAAACGAATCTAAAATGTTTGGTAAATAGGTAAATTCATGTCTTTATCTTGAATTTGCTAACTCAAATACACGATTATATAATTTTGACTCGACCATAATTATTTTCGAAAATACCTGTAAAAATCACTATTGTTGAAATTACAACGAAATTACTTAATTTATATGCTTGGACACCACTCAAATACAATTACATCAATATTCGAAGCTGCATATTTTGATAACTAAAACGAGCGGTCTCAATCGTCGCGGGCGCTATGTATTTTCGACCTTATGACAGCACCTGTAAGGATCAGCCGTTTTGGAATGTTCACGAACCGAGGTGTCGTCTTAACTTATCTATGTGTATTTTGTCGCCAATCAAATAATACTAACATAGTTATTAAGTTATTTTATATACTAACAAAAAATTGTTTTTTAATTTTTTATGTATGTTAGTCTGTAAGGTATTTATTATATGGGCCGCTCTGTACTTTTAACATCTTTTACATTAACACAAATGTTGAAAAAATTTCCACGAGCAGGATTTGAACCTGCACCCTTCTGACATTCCGGGTCAGGTGCTCCTCCAATTGAGCTATCGTGGTTCTAATCAGCCCGCCGAAATTATTCAACACTTTTTACTTTGTAAGCCTTTGTAAGTTTTTTAATGACGGTAGTTGTTGACATTGAATGGGCGCCTTTGGCTTACAAAGTAAAAAGTGTTGAATAATTTCGGCGGGCTGATTAGAACCACGATAGCTCAATTGGAGGAGCACCTGACCCGGAATGTCAGAAGGGTGCAGGTTCAAATCCTGCTCGTGGAAATTTTTTCAACATTTGTGTTTTTGTAATTTGTTCGCAACAAAATTTGCTTTAAAAATCATTTTGAACATCTTTTACATTGTTTGTTGCCTGAAATAAAGATTTATTATTATTATTATTATATTATTTGTCTCTTTCCACAGCTGTTGCAGCTGGCAGGACTGCAGTGAGGTCAGTGAGGAGCGCACGGCGACCGGCGAGCGAGATGGAGAGTGGTCCAGCTTCTGGGCCAATTACAACAATTCACTGTCCAAGGTATAGTTTCTTTACTTTTGTTATTATTAATAGACTTTTATCATCTAGATCTTAGATCTTTTAAGTTCGTACACTCAATTGAATGCCTCCGTAAGAGCACGTAAGGTCGTTGGTCCCGGCTGCATCAGCAGTCGTTAACAACCACCGCCCGCACTGGGCCTGCGTGGTGGTTTATGGCCCGTTCTCCCTATCCATCCATAGGGAAGGCTCGAGCCCCAGCAGTGGGAACATCAAAATTAACTAGAGAGAAAGTCCAAAATACCAGGACATCATAACCCACATGGAGGTAATTAGGCCGTGAGGTGGTTGAAGTACCAGTCTAGCATGAGTCACATACAAGGAGGTATACCTAGCGTGAGCTACATACTTGGGGTGAGGCCGTGAGGTGGTTGAAGTACTAGGCTTGCATGAGTTATAAGGAGTTCCGCACTGGGCCCGCGTGGTGGTTTACGGCCCGTTCTTTCTGTAGTGTTTCCATCCATTGGGAAGGCTTCTGTCCACGCAGTGGGACGTATATGAGCTGGTGATGTACTCTCAATTTCCAAAAGCTTGGTGGTAGGGCTAGTTTTAAGTCCGCCTGACTAGCTACCACTATCTTATCTAAATATGCCGCCATAACATCAATGTTTGTAGCATTGTTGTGTTCCGACAGCTAGAGATAAGATAGCCAGTGTCTCAGTGGTTGAGGATTCCGTGTGAAGTGCGCTTCGACCTTCAGCCTTACACACTGTGCTTACCCGTAAAATACTAAATTAAATGTAAATGATTATTGTGTAGGTACCGGTGAAGAACTACTACGACCAATGCCCCACGCCGTACCGCACCGAGAACATTGACTTGGCTGACTTAGGCAACATCTCTGGTAACCTACACTTCTATGACGTCTTGTTTTCTAAAGTTTACGCGAACACTACACCATGACATAAACAACTTTTACGGGTCTACTCGCGTTCATTTTACACATTACTTTTTAATGTTTATCATGACGTTTCGAAACCTTTGCAGGGTCCGTGGTGACAGGGAGACTGAGGTGTTGGTCGTCTCATAATTCATAAAAGCTTACAGTATCTTTTGGTCTTGCAGTATGGTGTTGGTGCTGGGATTTAATATTTTAAATATTTTAAAAGTAATGTGTAATATAAACGCGAGTAAATCCGTAAAAGTTGTTTCATTTCTATCACTTCATCATCATCAGCTCATTTTTCAGTCCCCACTGCTGGGGCACGAGCCTTCCCTATGGATGGATAGGGAGAACAGGCCATTAACCACCACGTGGGCCCAGTGCGAATTGGTGGTTGTTGACGACTCCTTATGCAGCCGGGACCAACGGCTTTACGTGTACGACGAAGCACGGAGGAGCGAGAGATGATAAATTTTTGGTCACCCATCCAATGACCGGCTTTTGCGAGGAAATACTAAGGTCGACTGATTATATGAAAAGTAGACAAAATCAACGTTTCGTAATCCCCTGATTTCTCCTTCAAAACTGGACCGACCCTGAAAAGAGCTTGTTAAGAGTCGGCTGCAGGTAGGTAGGTTAGGGATGGCGCCAGTGTTCGACACTTACAGTCCAGTGTACAACACAATTTTCGTCGCTAACAAATAACACTGATTTTGATTATCATTTGTCCGGGTGGAATCTTGCAACTCAATTTTGAAGCTATCTTCAAACGATTGAGCTGAAATTTTGTATACGTTCAGTTCGGATGACAATGCATGGTTAATTGTGTGACGTCATTCTAAATCCAAGATGGCGGCACACTCAAGATGGAGCGGACTAAAATTATTTTTAATGCATTCCTACAATACTAGCTGAACCAACGGACTTCGTGCCGCTTTGACAGTTTCCGTTTTTAGTTTGAGTTCAATATATTCAATGGTGTCCATGACAACAAAACAAACAAGTAGATATAGATGGGTATCATGGGTACCAAATTAAAAGGCTTGCTGAGAATATTTCGAAAAATAAAGTGACGTCACTCTAAATTCAATATGGCGGACTTCTAAAGCTTGTAACTCAATTTTGAAACAGATCTTTAACCGGTGGAGCTGAAATTTTGTATACACGTTCAGTTTGGATGATAATGCATGGTTAACTGTAATAACTAAAAAGTAAAAAAATAAATAAAAAGTAAAAAATCTTTTTAAAAAACAAGCTCATATTTAAATGCGCTAAAAAGAAAAAAATAAACTTTTACTATCAACTTATAACGTCATTACACAATTTATATGATATAAAAGCTTGCCGCGAGATTTAAGTTATATCTCGCGACAAGCCTTTTATTTGTAGCGCATTCAAATAAAAGCTTGTTTTTTAATATCTAAATTAAAAAAATGTCGGTCACTGGTTACTGTTGAACATTGATGCCGCTACCCTTAGTGTCTATGTTAATTTGCAAACAGCCTTATTGGCTTGAATTTCTTTCACCACGATTCCTCATATTGTTATGAATACTGCGAAATACTAACGCCTACCATTTTTTTTACCGCAATCTGTCGAGAATCCGAATTCGATGCTAAATTTTTGATGCGTTCGATACGATGATTTTTACCGCCGCTGTGATCTAGTGGTTAAGACCCAGAGGTCCTGGGTTCGATTCCCATCAGGGTATATGTTTGTGTACTCGGTTTGGTTGGTGGTAGGGCTTGTTTGTCCGTCTGGCTAGCTACCACCATCTTATATAAACATGTTACCATAGGTACTATTATTTATTCTGTGACCATAGCATCAAGAGGAGCTCGATGGCGCAGTGGTTAACGCGCCCGGTCTGCGAGTGCTGAGGTTAAGCAACTTTCGCAAAGGCCGGTCATCGGATGGGTGACCAAAATTTTATCAATTCGAGCTCCTCCGTGCTTTGGAAGGCACGTAAAGCCGTTGGTCTCGGCTGCATTAGCAGTCGTTAACAACCACCAATCCGCACTCGGCCCGCGTGGTGGCTTATCGCCTGTTCTCCCTTTCCATCCTTAGGGAAGGCTCGTGCCCCAGCAGTGGGGACATAAAATGAGCTGATGATGATGATAGCATCAATGTTTGTAGCATTGTTGTATTCCGGCAACCAGCATTGTAGAGATAAGACATAGCCAGTACCTCAGTAGTTGAGGATCCCGGGTGCAGTGCGCCTCCGCCTTGGCCTTATCATCACTTAACATCAGGTGAGATCAAGGCAATGCAGATTGGTGGTTGTTAAGTTAACGACTGATTATGCAGCCAGGATCAGAACCGCTCGAGATGAAAAATAACTGATAGGTAACCCATCCGATGACAAGCTTTTGCGAAATTTGCTTAATGCGATCGCAGGCCGGGCTAATTAACATTAACATTTTTAAAAATATACAGTTCAACATGTTTATTCCCACAAACCATTACACAACACACTCCGTAACTCAGTTAGTACATAGTTTTTATTTTTTATTTTTTGTTACATATTGATTTTTTGTTTGTTGATAGCTCATTGTTTAATTGTTTAGCTCCAAATTATATATAAATAATATTAGTACCAACCTACAGCTCTTAAACCGAAGTCTGCGGGTGGGGGGTCTGGTGACCTGTAGGTACAGATTTCCTTCTGGAAACCTATTTCAGGCTCCAGTTCCTTACAATTTGGGCTTTTACTAATGTTTTTTTTAAATATAGTTTTAGGCTTTAAGTACCCAATTGTGAAGAAACAAATAAATCTTTTATTATTATTGACGACCTCCTTGGTCGACTGGCTTGCACACCGGTTTTCATGGTGTCGCCATCTCTGAGGTCCCGGGTTCGATCCCCGGTCGGATCAATTTAGAAATACCTGTTTTTCTATATTGTTTCGGGTCTGGGTGTTTCCTATGTATAATAAGTATGTATTTTAAGTATATTAAGTATGTTTATCCGTTGTCTAGTTAACCATATAACGAGTTTCTTAAGGAAGCTTTTCTTGGGGCTAGATAATTGGTGTGAGTGTGGGAAACATTTATTTATTTATTTATTTATTATATTATTATTATTATTCTCATAATCTTTACAGAATTCTCTACTGACGGCTCAAGAAAGCGTTCGCCCGACCACATGGAGAATATCAACTACATCATAAGGAATGAAGGTCTCCACTTGACACCAAGAGAAACGCAAAACATGATTAAATGCGCGCATATTCTAGGCAATGTACTCAGCAAGGCCATAGAGAGAAGATGCAGGGAAAAGGACAAGGTAGACGATGTTGTTGAAGAGGTCAACGCTGACAGAGAGGATCCAGAGCTAGAAATTAAAAAGAAAACTTTGACATTAGAACTGACAGAGACAAACTTACCCGCAGACGTTGAGGAGGGAAAGAGATGCGAGACTGTCACAACGCAGACTGACATTTCGTTGCCGAACACGAAAAGCGCGCCAAGAATCTTCGAGAAGATTTTGAGGCAGCTGTCCAAAAGCTCTTTGGAGGAGAGTTTGGCAAAAACGACGGAGAGTAAACCTACAGAGAAGCCGATTAAAGATGAGAATGAAGAAAATGTTGATATTAAGATAGCCGAATTGAAAATATAACTTTTTTGTTCCGTCATAGTTACCAACGCTACAAAAACAAATTTAAGCGAATATCATTACTTACCAGTAGCCAGAGACTTCCTACACACGTCTGCATATCAAACCACAAACTGGCACTTAATAAATGTACATTTATTGTGTTCAACAACCTTGCAGCCGTAAAAGAGGCTGAGTGGCTTTTTTTTTAGAGAGATTGCTGATTGCCTCAGACGGCATTTTCAGCTTCACCGGGCTTGTTTGGGGGCGGCGAGAAACTTAAAGGGTTCCTCAAGCCGTGTGAAACGAATCACCTTCGGAGGTTTTCTATAGGCACTAGTGCGCGTCCCCGTGCCCTACCAGATTCTCCGAAGGGTTCGGATCGGATCGGGGAGCGGAACCACCCGAGGGCGCTTCTAAAGGCTCGGACCTCGGCTCGGGTAGACCGGGCTGTGGAGGGAAGGGCTGAGTGGAGGGCGCGCAGGCCCTTATATATTAGTGGACTGGCGTTGTCTACGGTATGGCCGATCCGATCCCTATCATCACCTATTATTATAAATGTTTTACGTTATCAACAAAATAATTTGTTTGGCGCTGAAGCATCGCCTCCTGACAAACGAAGAGAGTTAACATTTAGACATAGACTATGTCTTAATGTATTGTATGTGTTGTTACTTATGACATAATTATTAACTTTAATTGTCATGCATTTGTAAATTTATTATTTACTAGCGGCCACCCGCAGTTTTACCCGCGTGGTTCCCGTTCCTGTAGGAATATCGGGATAAAAAGTATCCTATCTGTTAATCCTGGTTATAAACTATCTGTATGCCAAATTTCATCCAAATCCATCCATCCGTTGCAGCGTGAAGAAGTAACAAATACACACGTACTTTTGCATTTATAATATTAGTGTGATAGTGAAGTCAATGTGTATCAGGCGCGAATAAGCAAGCAGCAGTGATAATAAATGTAAGTACACAGGTTACTGAACCACTAGGGCTGTGATTGTGACTTGTTTATTTTGATGTGACGTCACAATTGAAATAATAATTCAATAAAAAATGCATAACAAATTAAAGTTAATAATTATGTCGTAGGAACTCTGCATACTGACGCCGAGCGCTTCAATTTCATACAAATAACATTTATATTTATTACTACCAACTCCAATATTAGTCATTATTTTGATCTAGGGCAGTGGCGCCAATAATCGACACTTTTTACCTTTAATCGTTAGAAATAGGGGTCAGCGACTGAGTTGTTACTTTAGCTACAATTGAATACAGACCAACTGGTTCCTAGTTATCTTCCTATAAAAATTCAATGACAACCAATGTTATTTTTTGACGACGAATAATATGTCAAACGCTGGGCATAAAAGTGTTGAACACTGGCGCCACAAAGATAAAGTGTTGCATGTTTACTTAGAGCATTAAACCAAATGCTCTAAGCATGTTTATAAGAATTATACGTATATTTGTGTCGTTTATAATATTGTTGTTTTATTTAAATCAATTCCTTATGGATTGCGTAGACGGCGAACATTCTTGTCCGTCTTAATATAATCTCTTACAATTCCATCTTTTAACAAGTGACTGAAAGTAACAAAGCAAGCGGTGAAATCACAAAATAAGGTGACAGCAGGGTGTCTAGTGTAAGTTTTGAATAACTGTCCGTATTCATTCGATTACATTGACGTAAACGAAAATTCAGCGCGGCTTCCCGCGACCTTCACCAGATGTTCCTGCTTCGTGGAATACTTTAGGTGTGCTTCGTCTGGGTGTTGCTTAGTTTGGGTGTGCTTCGTGGAATACCTCCGTCGGTCCACCTTGTTGGAGGTCTGCCCACACTGCGCTTTCCGGTTTCTTTGCTGTATGCGAGCAGCACAAAACCGGTCGTTGTGGAGATCCTTGGGAGAGGCCTTTGTCCAGCAGTGGACGTCTTTTTATGATGATGATGATGAAACGAAAATTAGTATGGCATTGAAGCAGCGCCTCCTGGCGACATACGAGAAGAGTTATCATTTTGCCATACAAATTCTCGTTTACGTAAACGTGATCGAATGTCAGATGAGTCACGCTAGACACTCAGATTTTCAACACTTTGTCTTTTTTCAAATAGTAATTTGTTCGCAACAATATTGGTGTAAAATTATATGTAAATAATCTTGTCTTAGTATAATACACTACCTACCACTACATATATTTAAAAATATAAGATGACACACAATTTTAGGTGACAATTGTAAGAGTTAATCTGTCACCTAACATGTTTAAATGTCACTTACAATTTACGGGGTTATTAGTAAAAAAAAATAACATTAGTCGACTAAACGAATATCCGGGACCGATTGCTTTAACGTGCCTTCTGAAGCAACGAGAAGCTGCTATTAAAATAATATTCTAATACTGGAACTTGTGGATTGGCATTAGCTAATTACCTACAACAATCACATAGTATCATCATCATCAGCTCATTTTTCATGTCCCCACAGCTGGGATAAGTCTTCCATATGGATGGATACGCCACAGGGAGAACTGGACGTAAACCACCACGCGGGCCCAGTGCGGGCGGTGGTTGTTAACGATTGCTAATGCAGCCGGGACCGACGGGTTTACGTGCCTACCGAAGCACGGAGGAGGTCTAGATGGTACAGTTTTGGTCACCTATCCAAGATCCATCGAGTCTTTGCAAAAGTTGCTTATCCTCAGCACTCGCAGACCAGGCACGTTAATCACTGCGCCATCGAGCTCCTTAATATAATATAGTATGAAGAAGAAAAATAAAAGATTCATATTATTATATTTTCATAATTTATTCCAACTTAAATAGCTAAATTTCACATTCTCTTATAAATCTTAACAATAAATTGTTGTTTAATTAAAACTCGTTAAAATAATATATTAAAGTATATTTTTCGAAATTTACCAAAACTAAAAGAGAGAGGACACAGTATTGTCAAACGACGAACTATAATAAGTCCTAAGATAATTTGAAAAGATAATTTGATAAAATGAAGACTTTAATTTCTCATCACTTTTTGTTTTAACAAAACATTTTACCAATTTTTAATTTTCACAGAAACTATTACAGAATTGATTAGCAATATTTGACATAGATATAATATAGAAACAGACAAATTTTGGTCCAACATTTGACAGACATACATACAGTCAACAATAATCAATACCAGATACCAGGGGGTCGACCGCCTAACACTCTCGCTTTCGATCGCTTTGAAGGCGAGGCGAGGAGGAGGCGTCATCTTGTCATTTCGAAAGCAATATGAAAGCAATATCGAAAGCTATAGGCTACAGCTTTAGATATTATTCGATATTATATTTCGATATTATATTAGAAAGCGAGGCGAGGGCTTCGCCTACAAAGCGATCGAAAGCGAGAGTGTTACGCGGTTGGGGGGCAGATCAATACCAGAAAACCAATACCAATAAAACCAAAGATTCATTACTATATGTTTAGTACTACTATGTGTTTATACTTAGCGTTGCTGACAAATATAAGCTAATCAAAAGTACATGAATCTTCGTCAGTACGTAAATTTATTCTTTATATTTAACCTAAAAAATGGTATTATGTATTGATAATCGTCTTTTACTCTTGACTGGACCAGAAAAGGGTCATTATTAGAAACTGTATACAACGGAAAAATCATTGAAATTTAAGTCTTTAAGTATGACAGTTAATCATTTAAAATTCGGAAAAGACTATTGTCAAAATTGATTGTTATAAGAAATTTTCAGATTAATAGTAAATGTCAAACATGATAAAACATTTTTTATATAAGTGGAAAACAAGTGTTCACAGCTTCTGTTCTTTAAAGATGTCTGCTACATGTAAAACTAGTGTAATTTTGTAGATAGTCACAAAGGCAGCTAGAACATCTATTTCAGCAACAATTTAAGCGCTCGCTATTACATATTTTGGTATCCTATACGATCTTCAAAGTTTTAATTCCTTTAAACCAATAACCAAATTTTGATGTTTCCTATGCTTAATACAGATATGCAGAGAAAGGAAATACTGAGGTGTTGACAGCTAATATAAAACATGTTTAACTGAATATATAATGTGATTTGAAATTGTCCATAGTTGTAGTTTAAACCGTATAAATTCGGTTATAAAAATGTTTTCTATTGACTGTCAATCTTTAAGCATACAAAGTTCCATTAAAATTGGCTTATTGGTATGAAAAAATTCGCTTTGAAGTTAGGGATCACTTAAGGATCTATATAGGCTGCAACCAATGTTATACTTGATCCGAAAGTCCTTTCTTATATTCCAAATATATTATATTTCCAAATTTCGTATTAATGTATTTGTTTTAAATGAATAATCTAAAATTAATTATGAATCAGACCCCAATTATTAAACTCTTAAGAATACATTTTATTCCGTCCAAAAACAATTTATAATAAAACAATAAAATTAATACTACAAATTACTTAAGTCTAACTTAAGACAATAACTATTTACATAAATTACTTTTAAAACACGTTATTAATAATAAGCGTAAGTTCTTTACGAGTTTTACTGTTTGTAAAACGTGTTTGACGTATGCGTCACTTTATAAGACAGATAAGATAAGATAAGATGAGATTTATCTTTCTAAACCCTCGAATTGAAATGAAATAAAGCTTTACTGTACACAATTTACATGTTTTGATGAATAACGAAAAATACATTCATAAACGACAAATTTTTGACGTATATCTGTCACATTTTTGACGTAAATTTAGTTGACTTATGTAAAAATTATTTGGAATATAGTTAGGCGCATCGACAAACACGTAATTACAAACGGTGACTCGTCAAATCTCAAGATTTAAACATTTAACCGTTCAACATAGCGAGAAAACTTGTTTAAAAAAACAAATTAAAAGTATAATATAGATATATAATTGTTTAAAAGGAGAAAACATTTGACATTTTCTTGTCACATTATGGAGATTTTGAAACGAATAGTAAAAGAAATTTGTATCGACGAGTGGCAAATTTCGACATAACTTATTATCTTGTATCTATAGTTTTTCTCGTTCATATTTATATCCGCATGTCAGAGAACAACTTATAGATAGGCTATCTGAAACACTGCTCAATTTTAAGTATAACCACAAACGAATTGGTGACAGATAATTTTAGGTGACAATTGCCGACATAAACTGTCACCTAAAATTTACAGGTTCTTTGTAAACATTAGCATTAGTCGAATAACAGCATATCCAAAATGTATTTAACCAAAGTTCACCTAACATACTATATGTATACCTCGTGCTACCTACTTAATATAAAAAACATGATGTCATAATTGTTTTATATATATAATCTCTTTACAGAGTTGTTGCACATACTCGATTGACTTCAAAAACATTATCAAGATACCTAGCAAGTATTTTAATAAAAAATTTTCACTATACGATCACATTATGACCAAATTTGAACTCTTCTCTTCTGTCACTAGGGGCGCTGTTTCAATGCAATACAAATTCTCGGGATCGAATGACAAATAAAGCTCGCAATAGGTAGGACAGCGGCACCAGTGTTCGACAGGAACCAGTCATCGACACTTTTTTCCTTTCATCATCATCATCAGCTCATTTTCATGTCCCCACTGCTGGGGCACGAGCCTTCCCTATGGATGTTTACACCACGGGAGAACGGGGCCGTAAACCACCACGCGGGCCCAGTGCAAGTTGGTTGTTAACGACTGCTGATTTAATAAAAGCATTTTTATTTTTTTATTTATTTATGCTAATGCAGCCAGAAACAACGGCTTTATCCATCCGATGACCGGTCTTTGTGAAGTTGCTTAAATTTAGCAATCGCATCGCAATTGAAGTACCAGGCTAGCATGAGTCACAAGGAGGTATACCTAGCGTGAGCTACATACTTGAGTGAGGCCGTGCGGTGGTTGAAGTACCAGGCTAGCATGAGTCACAAGGAGGTATACCTAGCGTGAGCTACATACTTGGGGTGAGGCCGTGCGGTGGTTGAAGTACCAGGCTAGCATGAGTCACAAGGAGGTATACCTAGCGTGAACTACATACTTGGGGTGAGGCTGTGCGGTGGTTGAAGTACCAGGCTAGCATGAGTCACAAGGAGGTATACCTAGCGTGAGCTACATACTTGGGGTGAGGCCGTGCGGTGGTTGAAGTACCAGGCTAGCATGAGTCACAAGGAGGTATACCTAGCGTGAGCTACATACTTGGGGTGAGGCCGTGCGGTGGTTGAAGTACCAGGCTAGCATGAGTCACAAGGAGGTATACCTAGCGTGAGCTACATACTTGGGGTGAGGCCGTGCGGTGGTTGAAGTACCAGGCTAGCATGAGTCACAAGGAGGTATACCTAGCGTGAGCTACATACTTGGGGTGAGGCCGTGCGGTGGTTGAAGTACCAGGCTAGCATGAGTCACAAGGAGGTATACCTAGCGTGAGCTACATACTTGAGTGAGGCCGTGCGGTGGTTGAAGTACCAGGCTAGCATGAGTCACAAGGAGGTATACCTAGCGTGAGCTACATACTTGGGGTGAGGCCGTGCGGTGGTTGAAGTACCAGGCTAGCATGAGTCACAAGGAGGTATACCTAGCGTGAACTACATACTTGGGGTGAGGCTGTGCGGTGGTTGAAGTACCAGGCTAGCATGAGTCACAAGGAGGTATACCTAGCGTGAGCTACATACTTGGGGTGAGGCCGTGCGGTGGTTGAAGTACCAGGCTAGCATGAGTCACAAGGAGGTATACCTAGCGTGAGCTACATACTTGGGGTGAGGCCGTGCGGTGGTTGAAGTACCAGGCTAGCATGAGTCACAAGGAGGTATACCTAGCGTGAGCTACATACTTGGGGTGAGGCCGTGCGGTGGTTGAAGTACCAGGCTAGCATGAGTCACAAGGAGGTATACCTAGCGTGAGCTACATACTTGGGGTGAGGCCGTGCGGTGGTTGAAGTACCAGGCTAGCATGAGTCACAAGGAGGTATACCTAGCGTGAGCTACATACTTGAGTGAGGCCGTGCGGTGGTTGAAGTACCAGGCTAGCATGAGTCACAAGGAGGTATACCTAGCGTGAGCTACATACTTGGGGTGAGGCCGTGCGGTGGTTGAAGTACCAGGCTAGCATAAGTTATAAGGAGTTCCGCACTGGGCCCGCGTGGTGGTTTACGGCCCGTTCTCCCGTGGCATTTCCATCCATGGGGAGGGCTCGTGCCCCAGCAGTTGGGATATAATATGAGACGTGGAAGTAACTAATATTAACTAGCTTTAATTTTAAGACTGAGAAAACAGACTGTCGTGATATGGACATGTAAAGAGGAGAGATGATCAACATATGACAAGTAGGTGATAAGCATGAAAATTGTAAAATCGAAGAAAAGATGTACAGAATATTCTATCTCTAGCTGCCGGAACACAACAATGCCACAAACATTGATGGCGACATATAATTTAGATAAGATGGTGGTAGCTAGCCAGGCGGGCATCCCTACCACCAAACAGACAGAATATAATATTAAATAAATGGGAATCAAACCCGGGACTTCTGAATAAGGCACCAGGGGGTCGACCGCCTAACGCTCTCGCTTTCGATCGCTTTGAAGGCGAGGCGAGGAGGAGGCGTCATCTTGTCATTTCGAAAGCAATATGAAAGCAATATCAAAAGCTATAGGCTATAGCTTTCGATATTATTCGATATTATATTTCGATATTATAATAGAAAGCGAGACGAGGGCCTCGCTTTCAAAGCGATCGAAAGCGAGAGTGTTAGGCGGTTGGGGGGCTGATTACTGACTGAGTCGTTGAATTACTAATTAAATGTTGTATTTAAAGAATCTACTTTTAATAAAGAGGTAAAGTTTGTTTGTTTGTTTGAAGAGGGTAATCTCTAAAACTGGTGGTCCAATTCCAAAAACTCTTTCACTGATAGAATGCTACATTACTTGCGGGAATTATAGGCTAGGCTAATATATTTTATTTTAATAAAAAGTATTGGTATTTAGAAAAACGAATTAAAAGACAGTCAATGTTTAAACGAAACAACTTTTGTGTCTAAAAAATGTAATATTTTTTTAAATGTCGTTTTTTATTTGTTAAGTATTGTGGCACCAGTCTTCGACAGGCACCAGTAATCAACACTTTTTTCCTTTAATCATTCGAAATAGGGTTTGGACTTGTGACTGTAACGACAATTGAATACAGACTGCTTCTTAGCTGTATTCCAATAAAATTTTGGTGAAAAAACTGGTGTTGAACACTGGGTTGCCGTGTCGAAGACTGGCGCCACTACGATACCAACTTAAAAATCATTTAAACCATTCAAGTTGGTAACACCGATGTTTAATAATGTTCCGATAAATTCTTTTGACAAACTTAAAATAAATAAAAAAATTGAAACGAAATACTTTATATGTTACTACTCGAGTTTATTTTATACAACATGAAACTTTGGTTGTCTGGAAGAAATCGCTTTTGTTGTCTCATAATTAATTTGTAACTTGCATACCATCTATTATAATCATTTGACAAGCGTGGTGATTAAGCCATTACCCATCAATTGTAGCGATGACTTGATTTCAATGATGGAGGCCTTTGCCCAGCAGTGGGACAGTATTCAAGCTTACTTACGAACGAAAGGTTTTAAGTAGTCAAACTAAAATAATGTGTGAATAAACTAAACGCAACTAAGACCCTTTATAAAGCGTTTCGTTTCAACAAAAATAATAATTTCTAAGATATTTTTCTTTTTTAACTTCTATTTCGCCTAGAATATATTGCAGTCACAAAATAATAATAATTAAAGTAAAAAAAAACCTTAATATAAAGATGGCATATCAATAAAGGTGGGATAATATATGTATTGTCATATCTAAAACTTTGTACTAATAATTTAAATTACAATAATATGGCATAAACACTCTTTGTATGTACAATTACGATATTCTTCGTGCGTGTTTGCGTTTTCGACTTTGGTCTTTTTGTCTACTACTCTTCTACTCAGTAGACTGAGAAAACTTTTCAGTAGACTGTGTACTTTCGTTAGTCGGGAAGATAACTTTGTAGGCTGAGTAGACTTCTTAGGAGACCTTATAGACTTTTCAGTAGAACAAGTAGACTACTCAGTATACTGAATAGATTTCTCAGTAGACTAAGACTTCTAAGTAGACCAATTAGATTTCTAATAAAACCAAGAAGACTTCTCAATATACAGAAAAGACATATAAGTAGATTGAATAGACATCTCAGAAAATTAAGAAGCCATTTCAATAGACCGAATAACCTTATGACTAAGACTTTTCAGTAGATTAAAAAACTTCTCAATATACCGAATAGATTTCAAGACTTCTCAGCAGATTCAAAAGACTTCCCAGTAGACCGAGTAAACATAAAAGCGAAACACGTCACCCCATTGCACTCGCATAAACTCTTAGGTCTCTCCAACTCCAATAGATCGACACAAAATTGTATTAAGTGTCGCAAATCTTCCAACCTTCTCATAAGACCATACAACACACTATTTGATTTACACATAATTTATACCACGGCGCTCTCAACGATATGGTCTACTGAAAAGACCGTTCAATATTGTATTTTCGACTTTGTATACTAATAAATGCTTACTTAATATTTAAAAGCGTTTTTTTGTTTATTTCTACTGTATAGTCTCTTTGTTACTCTACTAGAAAGGTAGTAGTTTATTAGTTAAATATGTTTCTCTTTATTTTAATAATTTTACTAAAGAACCAGTTTTACTCTACGTTCTTTGTATGGATAAAAGAGATTTCTGTTAAAGTCTACTCAAAAAACCGAGGTTTTTATAGTAGACGAATTTATTGTGTTTAGATAGAACAGCCTTTTCAGTAGACCATGACAATAATACAACTATCTCTTTTCTTCTGATAGTAATTTGTGAAGATATTTAAGAAACCACTACTTTTTGATAAGTTAACCTTACATTCTAATAATGTCTAAGTATTTTGAGAAGACTGTAGTATCTTCAGTAGACTATATTGTTATTTTTAGTTATGTTTAGTAAATTATATTACTGCTATAATTATTAGAATTACTCTACGGCATGAGAAACTTATAGCTTTATTCTCATCTGTCTGAAACCGATCACGATCTTTCAAGTAGACCGACATCACACCACTATTATACACTAATTACATAGCTTACTAGCAAACATTTTTTTAAATAGACCGCAGTCTTTTCAGTAGACCATCGTTTTTAACTATTCCACACAAGGTTTTATCAGTAGACCACGGTCTTCTCAAAAGACCACCATTTTCCAACTCTTTCTTACAATCTTTCCAGTAGACCACGGTCTTCTGAGTAGACATGTTTAAAGCAACAGCCTATGCCTCCTATGGTGAATAGACGCAGAAGGTTGCGATACCGACCGGTGTTTCTTCAAAGAGTCCTTGTGTTTCGGATCTAACATGGCGGTGTATCCGGCTGGCGAGCATAGTTCCGGGTATTTCTGGTAGAAAGCGCGGTAACCCTCGTGGAGGAGGTAGACTTCGGGGTAGTGGAGAGAAGGGTAGTTCTCTTTGTTTTTGGCGCGATCTGAGGAGCGAAGGTAGCGAGATCTAGAAATAAAGAGAAATTGGTCAAATTAGAAAAAAATAAAGAATAGAAAGTGAAGTAAATAGCCTTTAACTGTCCCACTGCTGGGCAAAGGCCTCCATCATTGAAATCAAGTCATCGCTACAATTGATGGGTAATGGATTAATTCCCACGCTTGCCCAGCTATGGGACAGTATATAGGATAATAACTTTACTGTATTATATAAAATATAAGACAGAAGCTGAATTAAATACTTATAAAATACAGTGAAAAAATGAAACGCCTATCCGACCCAGCCAGGAATCGAACCTGGGTCTTCCGCAATCCGGGCGGCTGCACTGACCGCTATGATACCGGGAAGGCTGAATTTTGTCACTGCTTTTTAATTTTTTGAATGCTTTTATAGCAGCAGAGTGCCATCTATCCAACGGTCATAAAAACGGTAATAATTTTTTCACTGTATTTTATAAGTATTTAATTCAGCTTAAAAAAGTAATAAATAAGACAGAAGAATATATTTTATTGATAATTTATTATACCATTATTTTATTTTATTTTATTTTTATTTTTTTTGGAAAACTTACAGTTAATACATAAATTAAAAGTGTTTATAAATTAAATATAGCCAATTACAAGTTTCCACTTATAGCTTAATACATATTAATACAGATTATATAATCTCTTCGATTTTCGATGCAAAGCGGAAAATGTTGGTAAGACTTTTTTTAAATATTGTTAAATAAATATTTTGGACTTGGTCGAGTGGCTTACACACACACCGGTTTTCATGGTGTCGCCATCTCTGTGGTCCCGGGTTCGATCCCCGGTCGGATCAATTTAGATTTTCTAAACTGTTTCGGGTCTGGGTGTTTTCTATGTATAATAAGTATGTATTTAAGTATAGTAAGTATGTTTATCCGTTGTCTAGTTAACCATGTAACGAGTTTCTTTAGGAAGCTTTTCTTGCGGATAGATAATTGGTGTGAGTGTGGGAAACATTTATTTATTTATTTTATTTACAACATAATAAATATTTAACAATAATTAATATTTTTATTTTATCTGAACATGAACTGAAAATTACATCAAAATATATTTACATTCTATTTTAAATATTAGACAACATCACATACATTGTTCTGATCCCAATGTAAGTAACTAAAGCACTCGTTTTATGGAAACCAGAAATAACGACAGTACCACAACCACCCAGACCCGACGTATTTTACGTTACGTTTAGTATTTTATTTAATATATAAGGTCACATTTTATCAACTGCAAATATTTTGAGGATAAATTCAACAACATAAGCTATTTTTATGAAAAAAACCTTAAATTTTCATACGCTTGTTTTCAAGAAAAACGCCAAACGACATTTCGATTAAAAAGAAAAATAAAGCACTTTCGATAGTTTCAATTCAAAGGTGCCGGGACAGAAAGGCCGCTCTTAAAAATATTACAATTTTTGTGTGAGGAAAAGTAAAAAAAAACTATCCTGAATTTTAAATACCTACCTTATTTCTTTGATAGAATTAGATGTTTTGTCAAAATATTTGCGGTTGATAAAAAGTGACCTTATACATAATTTTTAATATAGCCTATGTTACTCAGCGCTAATGTAGCATTCTAATGGTGAAAGAATTTTTTAAATCGGTCCAGTAGTTTTAAAGTTTATTTGTTGCAAACATACATACATACAAAAATACAAAGGTTTCCTCTTTATAATATTAGTATAGATTTTAATTAAATTACGATTCCTTAAAATTGGCTTTTAGGTATGAATAAATTTGAACTTTTTTTTGTACTGTAATTTAAAAAAACTACTTACAACTTAGGCCCCCTCTCCAGCGAGAACTCGCAGTGGAACACCAGTATGCGCCGCTTGGTCCCGGGTTCGGTTCTCGGCTCGCTCACGAGCGCTTGTACTTGGGCAGGGGTGTACAGGTTGATGGCTTCCAATATATGACCGCCTTCAAACTCGTATGGGTAACGGCAGTCTATGACCTGGGAGGAAGGATGAAGTATTATAGCACTATTGCATAATAAATAATTTTCAAAATTATTTAATAAGAATATGGGAAAAAATATTTTTTTATGAAAAGAAAAATTGCCGAGTTTCTTGCGGCTTCTTCTCGGTACAAGGTCTTCGAAGGGCTTTGAATCGACGTTCAAAAAAACTTGTTAAAAATACAAATGTTGAAAAAATTTCCACGAGCAGGATTTGAACCTGCACCCTTCTGACATTCCGGGTCAGGTGCTCTTCCAAGCTGAGCTATCGTGGTTTAACCAGCCCGCCGAAATTATTCAATACTTTTACTTTGAAAGCCAAAGGCGCCCATTCAATGTCAACAACTACCTTGACAACATTTGTTTTTGTAATTTGTTCGCAACAAAATTTGCGTTAAAACTTATTTGAACATTTGTTAAAAATAATTTCGAAATTTTAAAAAACAAATTTATTTGAATTTTTGAATCAGTCAACTCAGTATTTTATTTCTCCATTTCGAGAAAAAAAACGGTCGACTCACCCAATCATCGACACCCATGTCAACAATCGGAACCCGCACATACCAAATATTGACACCCTACAAAAACTTCTGCGGTGCTAATAACCGGTAATATAGAGTAAAAAATATTTTTATTAAATTTAATTTTATTATTAAACAATCCATACCTGGTATTCAGCCACGCTGTCCCGATACCCGCCCGCCAGTAACGCAGCCAGCGTGTCGCAGGAGATGCTCCTGAGGTCGCTGTGGTCGCCGCCCGCCAGGGGCAGCAGGAACGGCTGCGAGAAGTCACCGATCAGGTCGGGCTCCACGGCCGCTGGGAACGGGACATAGCTTATTCAAAAATAAATCAGAAAGCCTCAGTCAATTTAAACCATTTTAAAATTAAATTAAAAAGAAGGCTTATAGATAAGGCGTTCTACGGTTTGACTGAATATTTTGGTACAAAAACAGCATAGTGGCCGTTTCTATGTAACGTGTACCTACCTACTAAAAATTGCATGCCCGACTAGGGTAAATTGTTTGTTCCCATTATTATATGCTCATTACACAATTTTATGGCAATAAAAATTTATCTTATCATATTCTGTCTTATCTTAAAAGTAAATAGGTGAAAACGATATTTAGACATTAAAACATGCAAAAATGTAAAATAATGAAAAATAATTACAAAATTGTTATAAACGATATTGACAGATAAAGTAATTGTTTCTCTTGTTTCCCCGATAATTATTTTTGAGCCTATTTTATCTTTATTTATTAATATCTATATCTAAAGCGTTAGTTATTTTACATTGCTATTAAACCGGATGGTTATGATATTTAACTCTGTGTTTATTTATGCCGAATGTCTAATTTATGAAATTAAAGACAATTTAGTGCGAAGAAATAAAATACGTTTTATATTATATTATCGAATTTTGCATATAGTTACAAGATAAAATGTTACCAGCCTCGGGAAGCTCGAGTGGGCATCGAACCCGCGGCTTTTGGATAACCGGTTCAATGCTTTGACCGCTGAGCTACCGTGGCCCCAGAAGACTTGTCGAACTTTTTCAGTACTTTGTGATTTACACTGCGAGCCAGTGTCACTGTGAAGGTACTACTCTCACAGATTGATGGTTAATTTTTCTAATAAATTTTTTATCTTGTTATTATTATCATAAAATAAATATATTCACGACGGGCAGACATTAGCAGGGACGTCTAAAACCTATCCCGTACAGAGTGAGTCTAGCAAAACTTCAATCATATAATAACACAGACTTTAATCCACTATCCTACATAGAAACAAAGTAAAAGCAACTTACATCTCGCCAATGCAGACATGATAGAAGCGTTGTTCTCCGAGTAAGCCCGTTGCAATACCGGCCTCTTCACCCTCTCCACATCGGTGTTCAATCTCTCCTGCTTTCTCCTCTTATAGACCGAATCTTCTTCTCCAGACCTCTCCGTCCTTTTCATACTTTTCTTCTCCACAGGATTCTCCAAAATTGAAAATAGAGACACTCTAGCTTTCGAAACGTCCGGATTAAAACTCAAACTCCTCTGCAAAGGATGTTTCACAAAGTTTCTATCCGTCAAAATGTTGTCCTTGATCGGTCCAGACAATAAGTCGTTGAAATTAGCCATTTTCGGAGAGTTCGACGCTTCCTCGATGTCTAAGAACGGTTCGTCCATTTCACTTATAAAACCACTTTCCATTGACGTTGTAGATTCTAATGTGAACAACCTAGATCTGTTGGACGCTGGCGATGAGAACGAACTCATTGAACCGATACTAGAGTCACTGCGTTCATGTCTTAACAGATTCTTCGTTGGAGTCTCGTTGAATTTCAATGATTTCTTAACGGAAACACTATTTGTTGATAACTTCTTAGCAGGCGGAGAAGTGAATTCAAAATTCTCATCTCCGAAGTTAAGCATTCTCGTAGCAGTGACAGTAGGCTTGTTAAACGAAGTCGATTGCTCTGTATCAGCTATGGGTGCTCCAAAAATGAAATTTCTGGAGCTAACTTTCCTGGAAGAGGATGTACGTCCCCTAGATATTATGTTAGGACTATCAGTAGAAATGATCTCGTATTTAGTGCACTGATCAAAGTTGTCGTTGTCAAACTCTTCTTCCAAGTCATGTAACGTTTCAAAGTCTGGATCGAGATCCATTTCTTTTTCTGGCACATAGTTTTCTTTGTCCTCCTCTTGTGAAAGTTTTGGTGGTAACGTGTCTGTGAAATCCAACTGAAATAGAAGAAATTTACTGTGTTAATTTATTATTATTAACACGCTAAGTCATTGAGACTTTAGTTTTCTTAAAACAATTTTTGACTTTTACGATAGTACTGTAGTGGTACTGTATGACATTGTGGAAATTGTAACTTTTACCTGATGTAAATTTGTTAATGTATATTTTTTATTTTGTTTTTTTTTTTTACATGTTGTACCTAGTTGTCTTCTATATTTTTTGTGTTTATTGTAATGGAAAGTGTCCTGCTATGATGGGCATTTTCCAATATTTTTGACGCTGTAAGGGAGAAAAGAGCTGGACACTTGCTGAGTTTCTTGCCGGTTCTTCTCAGTATAAGATCTCCCGCCCAGAGTAGACTTACGAACCGATGGCATAGTGACATTCATAAGAGCTACTTGTAGCCTAAGCTGCATTAGCAGTTGATATTAACCACCAATCTATAATGAGCTTGTGTGGTGGTTTACAGCCCGTTCTCTATGTGGTGTTTCTATTGATAAGAAAGGCTCGTGCCCCAGAAGCTGGGACATCAAATATGTCTGAATTTATTATCAAAGATTGCCTGTAGTAGCATATTATGTATTCTGTGGTAGTAGTGTTATCAGTAAAAAGGATAAAACTAGTTTAAAAGTAAATGATGTTTTATGGTTTGCACTTGGCGTTCAGCGGACCTGATGTTGTGATGATGAGGTCAATGGTGGAAGCGCATGAACCCGGAATCCTCAACTACTGAGGCGCTGGCTATCTTATCTCTAGCTCTCTAGCTGCTGAACAACAATGCTACAAACATTGATGTTATGGCTTCATAATGGCATAAAATGGTAGTAGATAGCCAGGCGGACTTAAAACAATCCCCTAACTACCAACCAAACAGACTGCAATCATGTACGGGTGATGGATGATGGGTGTCGAGTATGGGTCTTATCCACTAGACTACATAGGCCGTATATGTGGTGATCAGATGATATACCATTGCAAAAGGAAGTAATAACTAATATAAAACTATGACAAAGCTTTGCCTAGGAGTGGAACAATTACAGCAAAAATAATGTCTATGCAATAATAATAATAACATATCACCAACCTTTGCCATACACCAGTTCTGAACCCTATTAGACTGGTACGTTTCACTGAACGAACAATCCCTCGCATCCTCTTCAACGTCCAACTTTACAAATGTCTCACTGATCAGCGTCTCATTCTCTTTATTCATCTTGAACTTGGAGCGTTCTTCAAATATCCTAGTAATCTTTGTTGTACACCTGAACGATTTACTCGTTAACGGTGATGAATTCCTGTCGGTTAACGGAGAACTTTTCAACCGTTCAATGCTTGGAGAGTCTTTAGGTCTGAACGGTGAGCTGTGAGAACTGTGTACGTTCTGTATTTCTCCTAGTATCCTGCGCTTGGATGGGGTGGCTATGGGTGACGGTGACTTGTTGAAGTTTAATGAATGTGGGTTCATTTTAATTTTGAAGTTCTGTGTGAAGGCTTCGTCCCGTTTGCGTTTAGCTGCACTGTTGCCGGAGTTGATCTTGAAACTGTCAGTGATCAACCTGTAATGACAAATGGTGAGTGGTTAATACAGTTATCCAGTTGACACACTATTTATATGCTATTCTACTATAATTTTTTTACATCTTACAGGTAAGCCTTCATCTCAGCTGATGTTAAGTGATGATAAGGCCGAAGCTGGAAGTGCACTTCACCCAGAATCCTCAACTACTGAGGCACTGGCTATCTTATCTCTAGCTGCCAGAACACAAGAATAATGGTACAGACATTGTTGAAATGGCGACTTAACATATAGATAGCCAGGCAAACAAACTAGCTCTATCGCTAACCAAACCGAGTACACAAACATCTACCTCCCCGCTGGGAATCAGACCCGGGATCTCTGAGTCCATATTGGTGGACTGTAGGTAGTGAGTTCAGTGTTCAATGGCTATTATAATAGCAATTATCACTCTATAGATGCTGTAAGCTGCAAATAGTCTTTATAGTGCAGCTAGGCATTTTGTAAAAATAATATATTTAAGTTATCTAGAATGGATAAGTGCCTTTGGATTATTATTAGTTTGTTTGTCGTAAATAACAAAGATTACTAATATTAATTAATTAATTATATTACAAGTTTTATAATCTATCAAAATCAAAATTTAAAGTCTGGTAATGAAAGGTAAAATTGTATTGCTCTATCAATTAACTTCTTAACAGATAAGTAGCTTGTAAAAATTGTAAAAAAAATGTATGAGAGCTAACCCAAAGAAATAGACAATAAATTACATCTAATATCTGTCTACCCCAAATCCGAACCAACAAGGTAATTTTAACTCAAACCAACAGTGATAAGACATAAAATACATTAGCACTGTCAATAAACTTCGAACTTTTAAAGATAATAATACAATAACCCTATCAGCTTGGGGTGTAGACAATATGATTTCTTTTATACGTACAGGGAACCGATATAACCTATTGGTGGCCATAAATAAACCGTGGAACTGGTTCTACGTACCTCCTAGCCCTTTCTCAATCCAAACGCGGAGCATTGTCAACTTAATTCCTCAAAAAACAACAAAGAAATTCTCTACAAAAAGGTTATGACACTTTTTGAAGCCAATTTTTACACAAATTTCCCATGTGAAACACTGTTAACGCAAGAAACGTTGTTGAAACATGATTTTTTTGTACATTTACAATGTAATATTGAAGGCACGATAAGAAAATACGGTAGAATTAAAATTTTAAATGAATCACAGACACATCGCAAATATATGGCAGATTGAGTTCGCGCGTATTGTTTTTTTTTTTAATGCTATGCTAATGTCAAACCGGCCGGCGCGCGTTCGGAAACCAGCTGTTATATCAGCTGTTTTGCACGGAGGTTTTGCTTCGAACACAGATTAGTTGATAGTTACTACGTCTTCAAATGTTAAATGATTAAAAATAATGATATTTTTATGAGGACAGATCATTTGAAAAATGAGGTTTTGCTTGCGTTTATCTCATTTTTGTTACAGTTAAAGTTGTACAAAATTATAATATCTTAAATATCACTAATAATTTTTAATGCCTTTTTAGTTACGAAATATTTAGCATTGTATTGTATTGTGAAAACATAACAGTTAAAGTATATTCGCAGTAGATTGCAAAATATTTAGAAATAATACATAGATCCTTGGGGGAGGTCTATGTCCAGCAGTGGACGTCTTTTGGCTGAGATGATGATGAATACATACTATTTTTTAAGAAAAGACTAAAAAAGCGTTCGGTTTAAGTAAAAAAATATAAAAATTGGACATTTATAGTATTTTAACTTATTTTGTTAACTAAATAAATAAATATCTAAAAAATAAAAAAAGTAAAGACATATTTTTTAATATTAGTTAAAATCATTCGTGTTTAAGCGGCAATTATTTAAAAAGTATTAAAAGTTTTCATGTAAAACGAACAAAGTACAAAATTAAATACCACTAAACACATAAGTTTAGAACATCCCATCTCAGGTACTCGGACCTTCGTAAAGCCAACTGTGACCGTACATTAAGAGCATTTAGATTAGCGTTTTTTACAAACATTCCTGTTTTTAGTTGCATAGTTTGATCACAACGTCACCGGCATAGTATAGTATAGTATAGTAATTAGTTGGTCCAATTCCAACAATTGTTTCATTGATGTGTTGTTGTGAGGTTTTCTGGCAAAAATCACTTTCAAAAATCAACAACAAACACCACCGCTTATAACGTACGTAACTTTATAAATTTGTTAAATTATATCGTTAATTTATATTATATTTTCCAGTATCGTCTTTTAATTTTTAATTCAAATAAACTTAATAATAAGTACTTTTGAATCGTCCAAACATTTTTTACCTTCGGTACGTCTATTTTTTAGCTGTGGAGAAGAATCATCATCATCATCAGCTCATTTTATTTCCCCACTGCTGGGCCACGAGCCTTCCCTACGGATGGATAGGGAGAACGAGCCATAAACCACCACGTGGGCCCAGTGCGGACTGGTGGTTGTTAACGACTGATAATGCAGCCGGGACCAACGGCTTTACGTGCCTTCCGAAGCACGGAGGAGCTCAAGATGATACATTTTTGGTCACCCATCCAATGACCGGCCTTTGCGAAAGTTGCTTAACCTCAGCACTCGCAGACCGCCATCGAGCTCCTCCGAGCGAGTGGAGAAGAATGGACACAATAAACTGCACAGCTTTAATATAAGTGACTTAGTCGAACTCTTCAAACGGTGTCTACATTCACATCTAAACCCCAATATAATATAGTTATGCATTAGATGAGTAAACTTTATTATTGATGCGCATTTGGCACAATAGATAATAGTATGTTATGGGCTAAGGCGATCAATATTCAACACTAAAGGGTAGATTTTTTCGTTAGGAATACATTTTTATTAAAGTAACGGTTATTTTAATAGCCGTTATCGAGAATGCGATTTTATATTGACTAGTGGTAGCCCAGTGGCCGAAATTTGACCGTAATTTTATTAAGGCTGCACGGATTGTATCCTAAGCAATGAAAAATTAAAAAAGATAGAATGTGGGTTTGGATTGGCATTGACAGATGTCGGCCGCAATAAAGACAAACGATACGTGTATGTCAAATACGTGGTAGTGTGTGTAATGTTGTTTTTGTTGATTTAATGTATTTTTTATGCATAATTTAAAAAAAACAATTTACTTTCGGATAACCTTCTCTATACACCGTTGGCCTGAATAACCCGAAAGATTTAAACCACGTATTCTTAACGACAGTACGAGTAAATAACGTTATATTAACATGGGTCGAAATGTGTGTTTTAATTGACCCACTTTTTCAATACAAATTAAATCATAGTAATAGCGTGTTTCTTTATGGTCAAGCCTTTACTTCAGAGAGTAAATAATTATTTTCGGTAGTAAAACCTTTTTGTCGACAGGTACCAAACTTACTTAGGTAAAAC
Source organism: Eudonia mercurella (assembly GCA_963082485.1). NCBI lineage: Eukaryota > Metazoa > Arthropoda > Insecta > Lepidoptera > Crambidae > Eudonia > Eudonia mercurella. The sequence continues at coordinate 7,678,993 of OY720050.1, read as the reverse complement.
TGGTTGACACCGATGCACCTAGGTAAGTGCGTCTGCGTGAAAGTAGTAGGTGTCTACGTCATACCTTAGGGTGTGTTATACTTGATATTTTTTTTATTATTATTTGTTTTAAATAATGAATATCTCCTTTATTATGGGGTTTAGGACTATGTGTTACATAACTTTATATACTCTAATTAGGCTGTAGAATCGTTAAGTTAAATCTTTCGGGTTATTCAGGCCAACGGTGTATAAACTATAAGTGTGCGAAATTTCATACTCCTCCGTCTCACGCAAGTTTCGTAAAAACGGGTACAAAGTTTTTGCTTCACGTATTAATATATAGATTAAATTGAGCTTGGAAAAGATGAAAGAAAAGTATAACCAATAGTTTTTATTTCACTTCGATACAATGTGTATTAACAAAGTTATAAAACGTATTATATTAAAGTTAAAATAGTAAATGTCGCTTTATTTCGAATAATGCAGTGTTGCTTGGTATGTAAAAGTTCAAAAATCTTAAATTAATAAGGTCATAGACAAAACTTATTTATAAAAAGTTACAAATGCGGAAATTGGTTTCCTTAATTCCTGGATATTAATTGTGCATTGACTTGACAGTCATTCAAAAATACCTTAACTAAAAAAATTTTAAAAATAGAATAAGTACCAAATATTTTCTTCAAGTTATTTTTACCGCGTTTTATTCGTGACGTCTTTTTTTGTAACATAAAAAAAACTCCTTTTATTTTTGTAACTTTTTTTTCTGTAACTTAATTTAACCGCTCCTCCAAGACGACCATTCAGGGCGAACCCTCGACAATGGATGCAGCATTCGTTGCACCGTCTTATCAGACGCTGGGGTGTTTTTTTTTGTGCGCTAACGGCATTTCGTTTGCGCCGATGCGAGGGGACGATTCAGTCAAAATGGCGAGAGTCGAGACTGCCCATATTAAAAACATGGGAACATACGGTAACTGATGTTTATTGTACAGTCCCAAGCATTAACATGTAAACGATGTAATTCTTGATACTTAATACCAAAAAAAATATAACTTTTTTAAACAGATTTTTCTGGCAACTGTACAAGTGTTAGCGTATATCTCATCCGTTATTTAGCGATGATTTTTGACACTGTCTCATATAGTTTAAAAATATTTGTAACGAATGTTCAATAGAAACCAATTTTTATTGTTTATTAATTAAACACAATAATAGATAAATAAAGTAACCTACACATGAGTTGAGGGTACTACGTGGTATTGTATTCGGTTTGGTTGGAAGTTATAAGTCCGTCAAGCTAGCTACCACCATCTTATCTAACTCCACAGCCACGACATCAATGCTAGCAGCATTTTGCTCCGATAATTTAAAGTAATATAGCCAGTTTCTCATTCAATGATTCCGGGTGGAATGCGCTTCCTTAGACCGTATCGGCGTATCACTTACCATCAGGTGATAAGAAGGCAATGGGATTCTCCTTAACGGAATAAAAAAAAAACGTTCACATAAAACCTGTTTGTATTAAACGCCAATCAGCCACCGTTTTGTTCTGTTCATGGGTGCAATGGTTCAAGGGTCGCGGGAAGGGTTCGCGCTTGTCCCAATCAAGTTCGTTACTCTTTATGACGCGATCGGTGCACGGTTTGTTGCATTGACGTCAACAAGTTTTTTTCGGGTGACAAGAGAAAAGAGCTGGTTTCTGAACGGTCTGTGGCGAAGGAATCCTTTTTGTGCGGCTTTAGGAATGGAGTAATTAGTTAAAATCTTTGGCGTGATTGTTAAACAACCTTTTTGTTATAACTAATTAATCTATGAACAGTATTAATTACCTCAGCATACTTAGTAGTGTTTAGACCTTGTATTATCAAAAACAGAAGGATATTCAACACAGTTTTCACACAGTTTTATCACTTGTCGGGAGTCTGTTCGATCAAATCCAACACCACTTCGTTTAACAGGCTGTCAGTTTTTTGAAAAAAAAAAAAACTTGAGCAATGAAAATACACTTTTAGACTTTCGCTATACTTCTGCAAACGATAGTACTCGGGAAATACTTGATAAACTTGGTATTTTTACCATTCTCAATAACAATAATCACTACTAACAAATTTACTAAAAATATCTTTACGGAGACGATGTGTTCTTAGTGCTGGGTAGGTTGAAAAAAAAAATTGTTCTGAGATAGTTACAAAATCTGAATTAAATATTTATATGTACATATTACAGTGAAAAAAGTTAAATGCCTACCCGACCCAGCCAAGAATCGAACCTGGGTCTTCCGCAATCCGGGCGGCTGCACTGACCATTATGCTACCGGGAAGGCTGACGTAAGCACTGAATTTTTACTGCTTTTTATTTTTTTTTAGTGCTTTTAACGGCACAGTGCCATCTTATAATTCTCGATGAAACTCGCATTATGCACGCAGAGTCAGCACGTAGCCATGGCCGTTGGAACTCGGTCGAAACGTCGGGAATAAAGAAGGTATGATGCCTTTTACTAATTAGTTTGCTTTAATCCAATTCTTGAGGAGCTCGATGGCGCAGTGGTTAATGCGCCCGGTCTGCGAGTGCTGAGGTTAAGCAACTTTCGCAAAGGCCGATCATCCGATGGGTGACCAAAAATTTATCATCTCGAGCTCCTCCGTGCTTCGGAAGGCACGTTAAGCCGTTGGTCCCGGCTGCATTAGCAGTCGTTAACAACCACCACCAATCCGCACTGGACCCGCGTGGTGGTTCATGGCCCGTTCTCCCTATCCATCCATAGGGAAGGCTCGTGCCCCAGCAGTGGGGACATAAATGAGCTGATGATGATGATGAATCCAATTCTTTATTACTAAAAATATTCAAGTTCGTTTGAATAGTTCCAGAGATTACCATTTATATACCTACCTCTATTGTTACGTCATATTACTTTATTATGTAAAACAAACGAAAAATGCGTAAAATAACGAACTATATTAAGTATTTAGCGTTTCAATATTGAGATAAGATTATAATGGGTAAACTTTCTTAAGAAAAGAGTTTCTATACGTCCTGAATGGGTAGTAGGTACAAAAATGTTTGGACGATTTAAATATTAGGAAATTACATATCATATTAATAATATTGAAGATATCTCAGCGAAAAAGCCGTTAGGACCTGTGACTTATCTGTGGCGACATTGGTTTCAGTCGCACAAACATCTGCTTTTGCGCTAAATATAGACTTTGAAGGATATCGGCTCAAGTTGAGCGTGACAACACATCCTGTAGCGACGAGGCAGTTTAAACTAATTTAAACTAACTAATATTGATAGCAAAAAGCTTAATTATGCGAGTTATTTACCTTAAACAAATAATGTTTTAATAATCATTGAAACACATTGTATATTTTTTCCTTAAAATTATGGCTTGTTGCGTGGTCTGCTTGTTTATACAGGGTTCAAAATTCAAAATCATTTATTCAGTTTAGGCGGCTATGAATGTCACTATGCCATCGGTTCGTAAGTCGACTCTGGGCGGGAGACCTTGTATTAAGAAGAACCAGCAATAAATTCAGCAAGGGCGTATCTTATATTGAATAATGCCCTATCTCAAAATCATTTATTCAGTTTAGGCTACAAATAGCTCTTATGAATGTCACTATGCCATCGGTTCATAAGTCTACTATGGGCGAGAGACCTTGTACTGAGGGGAACCGGCAATAAATTCAGCAAGGGCGTTCAGCAAAATCATGTACGTTTGTGAAACGCTAGTTGGTCTGTCCAAAGCTATTTCATTGTTTTCTTGTCGTTTTATGGATATCTATGGGTTTAAGTGGTGAATTCTGGTGTTTTTTGAAATTTTCAATAAAATTCATTTAAAAAAAAATCGTAGACAAATGTCAAACTTTTTGGGCGTGAGTAATAGTATATGACCCCACCACTTCGCTGTTTTCGTTTGTCCAAACATGCGCCGAACACCCTGTATAATAAATCGATAAGTAAACAATAAATTTGGAAATAAACATTAATAATATTTGTGGTAGTATTTGATAGAAAAAAAATGTAAATTTAAATAGGTTGGTTGGTACTTAGTGGTAAATAAAATTATATTAAAAATAATATGCGTGCATAAAAAATATATGTAGGTAAGTACTCGTATTTTAATTAATCATCATCATCATCATCAGCTCATTTTATGTCCCCACTGCTGGGGCACGAGCCTTCCCTATGGATGGATATGGAGAAGGGGCCATAAACCACCACGCTGGCCCAGTGCGGATTGGTGGTTGTTAACGACTGCTAATGCAGCCGGGACCAACGGCAAGGCGTGCCTCCCGAAGCACGGAGGAGCTCGAGATGGAAAATATTTGGTCACCCATCCGATGACCGGCCTTTGCGAAAGTTGCTTAACCTCAGCACTCGCAGACCGGGCGCGTTAAACACTGCGCCATCGAGCTCCTCATTGTATGTATGTATTTTAATTACATATTAAAAATAATACTTTTTTCAATAATTATGCGAGTTGTAGGGGGGGCGAGGGGCTTTATTTGGCAAATTAAACTCAATGGAATTGTAAAAAATCGAGAGCGGGAAAAAAACCATAGACAAAAAAGAAGAAATAGTGAAGTAGACGTACGACTAGTGCTGTGCCAGTCAATTGATTGCTTGAACACGAGTATTAAAATATAATTATATAAACACGTATTTTCCAAATACTCATATTTATACATTTTTACAACACAACCAATCAACAGCAACTAAACAAAAATTATTTTAAAAAGAAACGTTATAAACCTATTTATAAACCGTTATTTACCCGCCCGGGTAAATCACGGTCCCCCACCGCACGCCGGTAACCGATCCGAGCAACCGTTGCACTGGGGCTGCACCATAGCCACACACAAAACGAGATTACAGAAGGTAAGATTCTTACAAAAGCTTTTTATTTTTGACAGTTTTTACATAATTTACACACTCCCTTTATTTGTTTGCATAATTTTAGTTATTTATTTAAGTATTATATAAGTAAGTAAGTAAGTAAAAACAAAAATAAAACATTATTATTTATACTATAAAAATCATTTATTTTACATATTACAAGGTTACAAATTTACATACATACAAATAATTATAATAATTAAATATTTTACCTTAATCTAAAAGACCGCCACGGGCCACCCCCGGCTCAAAGGTTCCCATGATACTATTATTTGTTAACATTATCTACTTATATAGTAACTATTTTTTATTTATTTTTTATATATGACAGTATTTTTATCGACTGTTGTGGTTCACAGATTTCAGATTTCATGTTAGTCCTCTCGTTTTATGAATAATGTGACTATTGTAAGTATATAAGTTGTAGTGTTTAAGTATCATTACTTTTATACATTTTTTTTTTGTTATCAAACTAAGCTAGCTGTGTACATTTATATTGGCCTTGGCTGTTTATGTACCGATTAAAATAAAATAAAATAAAATAAAACAGTTTGCTAATTGCCACTGGGAAATTTCAGCTTCACCTGCCCCCCAATTCTGCTATTTATTCTGATCTGAAACGGATTAGAACGGGTATAGTTTCAACGTTTTCGCTATTCTGCTAACTACGAAATCAACTGTATAGTTTAGTAGTTAGCAGAATACGAAAATGTTGAAACTATAGCGTAGGTACTCGTATTCTGCTAGCTACGAAATCAACTCTAAAGTTTCGTAGTTAGCAGAATAATAAACGTTGAAACTATAGCGTTTCAGATTCGTTCCAGATCAAAATAAATAGCAGAATTGGGGGGCTGGCTTTTTTGGGGTGGCGAGAAACTTAAAGTGTTCCTCAAGCCGTGTGAAACGAAGCACCGTCAGAGGTTTTCTAGAGGGAACGGCATCACGCAGTAGTGCGTGTCCCCGTGCCCAACTAGATTCTCCTAGGGGTTCAGATCGATCATACAAACGGTCATGAGCAACGCACATATAGACAACCTCTCACGGACACAGGATCTCGCAACAGCTGGATGCCTGTGAATTTCATTTGAAGTTCGATTACGTTAACAAAAACGAAAATTAGTATGGCCATTAGTATTGCCCATCGCTCACCCCTCCCCCCTCCCAATCCCTACTCCCTCCTCAAGATCCAACTCCTTCCTCAAGGCCGGCAACGCATCTGCGATTACTTTGGTTTTTGGTTTTCCGCTGGTTTTCTATATGAGCAATTTGTGGGAATAATTTCGTGAAATGGGACGGAAGTATGTGTTACAGTGTAACAGAAACATGATATACTATTAATATATGTGACATATTGTGTCATTTGACTATCAAAGGTCATTTTGATATGTCAAATGTCTTCTAATGAGTATTTACTGCAATTATTTTATAGTTATAAAATGATGTAATACCTGACCCATTTTTTCAGAATATAATGTTAAAACTGCTTATTACTAAGGTGAGATGTCAAATAATACATATCATATGCGACTACTGTAAGGCTCGCTCGTTTTTTTTATTATCTTGTAACTACACAAGAGTTAAAATTTTGCCGTACAAATTTTCGTTTTTGTAAACGTTATCGAATAAATACGCATAGTAAACAAAACTTACACTAGGCAGGCGTTCCGAGTTGTTCCAAGATCCCTGTCCGTACAGAGGTAGCACGGTATGTACCAAGACAACCTTCTGGCTCTCCTTATTTTGTACCTTAGGGTTGCACCGACCACTAACGCTCGACAAGGTTCCTATTTTAACGTTGCAATTATAAAGCGTTGCAATTATGGTAAATAAAGCGTTGATAAGCCCATAACGGTTATACAACGTGTAACAGAAAAATGTGGTCAAAATTAAAAGATCCAAAGAGTATCCGATCTAGGTCTTATATGCTGAATTACTAAGGCATAATTATTAACATTAACTTGTTATGCAACTTTTAATTAAACAGTTCTATTGTAGCGACACATCATAATAAACAAGTGGCTTAGTAACCTCTGTGTTCTTACATTTATGATTACTGCTGCTTGTTTATGCGTGCCTGACGCGCATGACTTCACTAATATAAATTACTAGCTGCCCCGGCGGACTTCGTACCGCTTTGACAGTTTCCATCATTGAGTTAAATATATATCAATGGTTTCCATGACAACAAAACAAACAAATTATTTTGTATTGGAAAATTAAATTGTCGTTTTTTGTATTTTATTTAATATAGCCTATGTTACTCAGCGGTAATGTAGCATTCTAATGGTGAAAGAATTTTTTAAATCGGTCCAGTAGTTTTTGAGTTTTTCGTTGCAAACATACATGTATACAAAAATACAAAGGTTTCCTTTTTATAGTATTAGTATAGATTACTTTGGATCTTTTCATTTTGACTACACCTTTCTGTTACACGTTGTATATTAACGTGTCGAATGTTAATACTAACGTTGAATATGTGATGTTTTTGTGAATGGAGAAAGCGTATTATTTGTTTAGTAATATAGTAAAACTTTGAGTGGAGAATTTTTTGCTTAACAGAAGGAAATTACGACTTACTAAAAAAAGTTGTAAAAATTTAATAAAATATGCCTATTGTGATTATAATTTTACGCAACCCAAATATGGGTAGCTGACGTATTGTTGTCATGGGGTGCGGGTACGATTCCCGCTCGTGGATTTTTTTCAACACTTTGTCTTTTTCAAATATAAGTAGTTACCTATATTTTACCCAAAATAAAATGGACTTTTTTCAATATCCCATTTAGTCCGACCAGGCATTAGTGTGTTGTTGTAAATGAAACTGAAAGTATTATATTAGGGTATATCTATATAATACTTTTAGGGGTGTTATTATAACACCCTGTCGGACAAAATGGGATATACCGCTAGCAAAATTATGTGGTGCATAAATGTATATGTATGTCTACTTTACTTTGTCAATAAGATCACCTTAAAATGTCACCTCTGACCAACCTAACCTAGAAGTAAATAAGTAATAAGCCTCAAAAAAATGCTAAAGCCCCACTGCCCCACTGCTGGTAAAGAGCTCCAGAAAATCAAATCATTACTACAATTGATGGGTAGGTACTACAAATCTATAAATTCTCAAAACTTTTCTAAAGAAAAACAAAAAAAAATGTTTTAATAAATTCGTTCGTTTGGAACTGTACTCATATTGTATCATAAGCATATGGCACGCGTCCTGCCTGACATTAAATACCCACATAGCGATATGACATATAGAAAGGATATACAATTTTCGACTCTAAGCAGCAACGATAAAGTTAAAAATCGAAAAGCGCGTTAAAATAGAGGGAGTTTCCGTTGATGGTGGCTGCAGATGGCTAAAAGTGATACCTAGTGTTGAAATAAAATGATTCATGATTAACCGTTTTCGTATTTTTTTAATTTATTTAAGGCAACAAACAGTCAATTATACAAAATAGTAATATAAATTACATGATGGTACAACGAAAGACCTATAACGTGATATTATAATCGAGTGATTTAGAATAACAACTAGTCAACTAACAATAATAAACTATCAACACCTAGAGAGGCTCTCGCTGAAAGGTTGTGTCAAGGGTCAGATGCAAAAGGCAGTACTCCTTGACACAACACGAATTGTCATAAATAATTATAAAGCGCCTGCTACGAACTACGTATCTTTATTCATTTGATAATATTCAATTAAAAAACCCGCCAAAAAAAAGCACAAACAAAAACTTTTCTCTAACGAATTTTTCATAACGACTCCGCGTTCAGAAACCTCAATTAATTCTTGAGAAATCACAATCGGTCGATCACAATAGGCCTAACGGTAGCGACTCCGTTGCTTAGGGTCAAAGGTAAAGAAAAAAGCGAATGCAACTATCTATGGCGCGTGCGGGGGAGGCAGCTGAGGCACATGAATGAATACTCATGTGACTGACAAAGGATTGGTGACAAGTGCATAATGCATCATACCGTGTTGCACGTTTTTTCTTAATATCTTTGTTATAGCAAAGGGAAATTGCATTGCGTTATATTGTGTGATAAAATGCAATAATTCTTAGTTAGTGGCGTTATTGGCCGTTACTCCCTATCCCTAGTAATAAAAAATTAATGATGTTTAGATAATTATTCGGTGATCAGCATTCGGTGTTAGGCCAGGAGAAATAAGGTTAGATGTTCAATTTGATTAAACAATTCCTTATGTCTTTCTGGAGTAATCAAGTGGCAAGTAGAAATGATTCACAGCGTTTTCAAGTCCACCGTTTGCTGTTTTTGAAATATAAATATTACGTATTTAGTTAAAGTCTTGTATCATACGAGTATACTTTTATTATTATTTATTATTTGATCATTAAGTATTCATTTAAGTAATTATTTCTCTACGTTATAAACTTATAAATCAGTTTCTAAAAGCGTTACGAAAATAAGAAGAAAATAAAATAAAAAATAAGTTGAGCCTTAAAATAGTCATTAAACATATAAGTATAAGTCTATTAAATACAAAACTATACACCAGATGTTTCATCGATAAAATCAGTAGGTAATTAACTTTCCAAAATTCATAACGACCATAAACAATATAACAAGATGTTTTTTTTTTTTCTTAAAATAGTTACATCGTTACATCGAGGCATTCGACGCGTGCGCCCTTGCAAGCTCCTACAATAGCAACCAAGATGCGACAAGTGCAATCCAAGATCAGCTGCCGCAGCTGCTTTAGTTGCCAGCGTTCAATTGCTCGCCCTATTTGCGATTTTAGGGTTCCATGAAAGTGTGAGGAATAACGAAACGCATGTGTGAAGTTCTATGGCGCGTTCGCGAAGTTTATTTTTTTGAACACGAGATAAAATTACGTATTGATAGAGATACAATTTTTTGTATAACTTTTTACTATACTATTTCAGGTCATTTTATATAAATAAATAAATAAAATGCAAAAGTTAATAGTAAGGTGAACACCATTTGCGAGCTTGCAAATTTACGTTTATTGCAAGATATAAATTAAACATTAATTATTATTATTAATTATTATTTATTTATTTATTTATTAACACAAACACAATATCATTTTAACAGTTTGAGTAAGTCTAAAGATTTGGATCTCTTTAGGGATGGCATTCGCAAGTTTAGAAAGTCACTTCTTTAAATATTATTTTTCTTATTTTCCTTGTACGATTGGGTTGTTAATTGTTATTTTTTATAAATTCAAATTGTAATTTTACTCTCTTATTTATTATTCAATTATGTATCTTTTTGCTTTTTTTTTAGTGAATGTGGTCTTCGCCTATAATTATAATAACATTAAGCTTTCCTAAACTGTGCCAAAACCATAACTGTATTAGTTGATGTTCATTATGTTGGTGATCAATAAATAAAATAAAATAAAATAAAAATAAAATCATGACAGGACATATCTCAATTCAATAGCGTGATCCCTACTGCTTATAACATATAATATACAATGATACTTTGGTGAATCCACTCAAAGAACACGAAAAAATATCAATAATTTGGGAAATTTCGTTGAGTGTCTGCAGAGCGCGTGTGATCGGGGATTTACTTAGCAAATTACTCCTGCCTCGTGGTACCACTAGCAGCCGTGGCTGTCGCCTCCTCCCCACATAATTATCAGGTGCCTGCAACATCACCCCCTTTAGCAATTCCGGATTTGAAATTTTACCACGCAATAATTATATGATGCATGATGATGATAAATACACAAAGACGTTTTATTTCGCTTGAAATATGGTACATAAGTGGTCTTAGTGGTCAACGATAGCGATACTTTTGTAAATGTAAGCTTTTATAGGTAATGGGGAGTAAGAAGCCTGTTTATTTAAGGTTCATTTAATTTTTTTATTTGGGTGCTTTAAAATACTGTTAAAGCATAGTTATCAAAGTTTGAACGAGTATTACTTTGTTTTTTTCAATATATTGTATTATCAACCCACTCTATCCTATTGAAAGACATACGCTCAATATACAAGGCTGGGGTCCCTAGATAGATCTACATATAATAAAGCTAAAGAGGGACGAAAGTCTGTACATGGAAGATATTCGAAAAAAAGTTGACTGGGGATACTTAGAATCGATAACAGAACACGCTCCAACAGTTTTTAGAATTTTTGTCTGTTTATCTGTTTATTTGACCGCGCATCATGTGAAAATGGCTGAACGGATTTGGATGAAACTTTGCACATAGACAGACCATGACCCGGACTAGGATATAGGATACTTTTTATCCCGGTAACAGGTTCCTGTGGGATAGTGTAGTCTTCGCGAATGAAGTCGCGGGCGGCAACTAGTATACAATATAATTAAAAAATATTTACAACGTACATAATATACATTATTACTAGTAGTCTCCAAACTAGGTAATCCTGTCTATGGGGACTTACAAGTAAATATAAGTAATTTTCCTTGAGACCTCTCATCGAAATTATCTTCAAATGCTACGGAACCCCTCCAAGCTCAAATTCGCTTCGCTCCTGCCCAATTTTTTTCGCGAACATTGACCTTAAGTTGAAGGGGGAACCAAGCCAGATGGCTCGCCTCATAGATAAGATTATAGTTTGATTTGTGGCTGATCGCTACAACGGATAGGAAGGAAGTATTCTTAACTTAAAGGGGAATTGGAACGTCTTTTTATTTTATTTTATTCTGCAACACGGAAGCTCTTGGCCTTCAACTCACCGAATGGTAAGTCATGATAAGGTTGGCGGTGGAAGTACATGAACCAAGGTATTGTCAACCACTGAGGAACTTCCTACCGTGGTTGATGTCGTTGATAATGTCTTTTGAAAAAAAACCGGAGATGGCTGTATGAGCAGCCCCCCAACCGCCTAACACTCTCGCTTTCGATCGCTTTGAAAGCGAGACCCTCGCCTCGCTTTCTAATATAATATCGAAATATAATGTCGAATAATATCGAAAGCTATAGCCTATAGCTTTCGATATTGCTTTCATATTGCTTTCGAAATGATAGGATGACGCCTCCTCCTCGCCTCGCCTTCAAAGCGATCGAAAGCGAGAGAGTTAGGCGGTCGGCCCCCTGGACTTAACACGAGGGATTGGCTCTAACTAGCTCAGGACAGAAACAGGTGGAGAGACAATAAGAGGCAAACGCCTTACTCCTCGTAAGGCGTTTGCCCCGTAATTAATATAAAGTAATAGTTCATATCATACTAGAGTATATAAAGCACATAAATGTTTTATCGCAAACTAATAAGAAGCTGGAAAAGAGTTTCAAATATTTTTTACAAGCGAGAATTGAGTTACGGGTCAATAAATATTTGGTTTAACCAAAATAGTATGAAAAAATACTGTATTTTTTCTATTTTAAAGTTTTTTCCACTATTTTTTCTGATACCAACCGTCTTGAAATCAAATAGTAATGAATACCGAATACCCATATTCAAAACATGACATATATTTTTTTCATAGTCTATGGTACCATCGGATACGGAAGCGCACGTGCGCGCGCGCACCATTCAACCGATATACTATTGCGCTCATCCAATTCACTTTCATTGATATTGTAATGTCTGATTTGTATGGACGTGTGTTCACCATAACTGTTTTGACAAAATAATAAGTAAAAGTTAAAAGGAAAAGGATTTAAGGAGGTGCGCCTCCTCGGTTAAAAGACTTTGAAAAAATATCAAAAGAAGTAATCACCGTTTTATGAAAGAATTCAATTTCATGATTTTTCTTACTTTTATCCGTTGTTTGTTAAGCCATGTAAAGTATGTATATGTATTGTAATGTATACAAGCAACTTAACTTTTACTTTCGGTTTAAATAAATATTTGTCATTACTTTTGCAAACATATAAATCTCAGTAAACAGTTATAATTAATATTACTAAATTCTTACGTCATATGATGTTTGAAAGGGTGTGAAAAAGCGTCGGCAGTCGAACGGATATAATGCTCGGGTAGAATGCGAGCAATCGTGGTTCAAACCTTATACCTACCTTATACAACAAGCATATAAGCTTACTTGTTTAACTATGTTTTTATCGCATATTAGCCCATTAACAAAAATCTTTAAACAAAAAAGTTTGAACGCTTTTTTATTATTATAGTGTATCATACAGCCGATTTGGCCACATTATACCACGTCGAGACTCGAGTGCGAGGGATGCGGACAAACCGTTACTGATCGATAAACACGACGGTGCCGGGCCATTGTGCATTGTTCTCTATTCAAATTCGAGGGTGTGGAGGGATTAAAAAAGAAAGAAAAAAAACTGTGTCTATGGTATTCGAAACAAGTTGCCTTGATTGCGCACAACGTTTACAGTGATTGGACTGAAAACCTTTTATTTATGTTTGTTTATGTTAATGCCTGTCGTAATAACAAGATATTCTTTTAGATTAATGTTGTTTTGGGGGATACATTTACGCCAGTATATATAAAAAAAACTTTTAAAATTACCAAAGGCGCTAATATTGAAGTAATTTATTAACAGGAACATTTCAAAGTGATTTAGTTTTCTATCATAATAAATAATTAACCCGATACATTTGCGCAGTTGAATGCGCCATATTCACGAATACACTGAAGTTACTGCAGGTAGGATAATCCAAATCCCAAAATTAATATGTAACTTACTTCCGTCAACTATTTTTAATTCATTTACGATTACGATGGCGAATTTATAGTACCACGGGCCAAGAAGTCAGCGTGTCGTCACATCCTGTCCGTTTGTGGTGTGTGGCCGGAAGGGCGCGGCAGGATTCAAGCTCGGCTGGCTGTACCATAGACACTGCACTTTGTCTCAAGTATGACATTACATACCTACCTACATTAAGTGATTTTTTTTTAAATTAACTTGTGGTTATTTCCGCGGATGCGATCTGGTGGTTGATGTGGTATCTATATAAAATGATATAGGTACATATTTACACGAGGTTTGATTACCACGCGTATCAGAATACCTAAACGGATTTGATTTCCCAGTTAAATATATTGTAATTAAAAATGAAGAGATGGGCCTCCGGTAATTTCACTCACCGGACGAAACACAACAGCAACGAGTGCCATTGTTTCACGCCGATATTCTGTGAGAGGGTGGTATTACGCCGGGCGAACCAGCCCATTTCATCAATCTTTATCAATATTAGTCTATAATCGGTCGCCAATAGAAAGATTGAAGTAAGCTAGTCGGCCATATTGAACAGAACTGTCACTTGTGAAAAAAAAGAATAAGTGTATGTATATGTTTTGCTAATGGTTTATAATAAATGGCAGTAGTGAAGTGGAACCTGGCTATTATTTAACATCCCTGTAAGAAGAGAATTAATACCAAGTTAATAATCTAAGAAAACTTTTGTGTTTTAATTTTCGTTTACTAATTCAAAAATCGAAACCCAGGACCCCGGTTCTGCATTACATCAGGTCGCGAGGCAATTGCCTAATCTACTATAAAAAAGTAAGGTTGAAATGTGGCAACACTGGCAATACGATGCGATTTTCATGGCTGCCCGCGCGCACCATATGCCGGCACTTCGCGTGGGGCACTCCATACCGGGGAGGTCTTGTGCGTCCACTTAGAACAGTGCGTTCAGCCATATGCCGCGTTAAATTAATAACAAAGAAATTACCTTATCAACTAGTAAAGTATGTACCAATATATATTCAGCATTTGTGTCAGCGACATCAGAGTCCAAGTCAATTTTTTTTATTCAAATAAACTTAAGACAAGTGCTTTTGATTCGTTCGTAATTTTTTTACCTTCTACCCTCAGGACATCTGTTTTTAGCTGTGGAGAAGGATAAGCGCAAGAAACTCCACAGCTTTAATAGAAGTAACGACATATACATTATACAAAAAGAAAAAAAAGTATGTCGTTTGTTACCAAATCATCATCATCACCTCAGCCAAAAGACGTCCACTGCTGGACAAAGGCCTTCCCCAAGGATCTCCACAACGACCGGTTTTGTGCTGCTCGCATCCAGCGGCTTCCCGCGACCTTCACCAGATCGTCGGTCCACCTTGTTGGAGGCCTGCCCACACTGCGCTTTCCGGTACAAATACTTTTTTACCAAATCATACAATATTTAATTTAATACATTTACAATTAAAAACTTTCAAGAGCCCGTAATTACAAGTAATGCTTACATCTACTTATACATTTACTTAAACATTACATTACAACATTGATTCTAAAATAACTTGGGCACTATGTATGTCAACACCATCATAGCTATTCTTCCTGACCAGAAGAAAAAATTTAAAAATAATAAAAATTCTAAAATTCCTAAAAATTTCTCCTCAGTTTTTTGCAAGCATGTTTAAAATTCTCACCCTTTGACATAAAGAGCCTAGTCAAATAGAATCATTAGGACTGACATAAACATAAATGACGTTGGATTTGATTGGCTTTATGTCAAGCCCATACGTTTGTCATTATATTTCATTTCTACTGGCCTAAACAAGTAGCGTTATGCTACTTGTCTAGGCCCTCTGGTAAAGTGCAATTCCTACCTACCAAGCTATCATGGCTCTGTCCGGCCCGTGCAAATATATCAACACTGTCTACTCTCATTTGGACGCCAAAGGAGCCCTATTCAATGTCAAGAATTACGTCATCAACATCCGATCATAACATTCTTACAAATATCAAGGAGTAAAACAAGCCAGCGAGTCTAAAGAAAAGCGTTAACTAAAACAAAGATGGTGGATCTTGGTTTTATCACCAGACGGAGCCAACACATGCTTCAAAACAAGTCCTGATTAATCGCAGAACATGAAAAAACAGTTCAGAACTCAAGTGCACGTGTCACCATGAAAACCTTTTTTTAATTTGGACATTTGCAGACTGTTTCAACGCCGCCATTTTGTCAAAACGGTTTTTTAATTTGAAATAACGCTTTCACACTTTTGAGAGTTAGTTTTTATTTACTACTCGATCCAGTTAAAGTAAACTGCGTTTATGGGATCAAAGAGGCGCCCGAATTCAGCTACTTACTAAAGAACTTCGGAAAACAACTTGTCCATACTAATTATTCTATTTTATTTTATATTCACAGGTGAATCAACAGTTACAACTAACCACTATAACAATGTAAATATAATAGACCGATTACAGATACACACAAATAGATTTTTTTTTCGTTTAGTTGATCGCTTCGTGCGATTAGCACATTTAGCTAGTGTCAAAGTACAATGGACAAAGACAAAGTGTTGAAAAAATTCCACGAGCGGGATTCGAACCGGCACCCCATGACATGCCGGGTCAGATGCACTACCAACTATGCTATCGTGGCATTGTAATTTGTTCGCAACAATATTTGCGTAAAATTATATGTAAATAATTAGTGTCAAAGTAACAATATTTCTTTCCTGTATGATGATGATGAATGATAATAAAAATGAGAAGTGAGAAATTATATACCCCCCAACCCCTCGAGTATCTCAGTAAAGACGTGGGGCTTTACCAAGTCCTCGGGTGGACTTCTTGAGAGAATTTGAAAAGTGACGTTGCACTGTTTTGTTTCATTTGCCAACACCCATGCACACTTACGAACACTTAACGGTTAATAATCCACCATTATTTCACATTAATATTCGACTAAACACAAAGTTTAGAAAATTAAACAAAACCGCAGACAAGACTCTTTACTTTCCCGCCAAGAAGTCCCACATATGGATTACAGATTCACAAATATAGAATGATGAATTATGGAATAATAGCTTATGGTTGATTATACAAAAATTACAAGTCTTGTATCACTTTTCTCAAAATCTGTGGCATAACAGAATTAATAGAAATAGGTATTATCAACGATTCATTCCAGAAAATAAAGGAATTCAACTCTCAATAAGTTAAAAGACAAAATAAAGGGCGATCAACTGACCGGAAATTACTAAGAAGCCATTGTGGAACGCTCTCAATATCCGGTACCTACATAGTGCGCAAAAACATCTGTAAAAGAGACCATGACACGCAAAAAAGAAGAATACATTCGTAACGACCATTTATTATCTTTCTTAGTCTCTTGTTATTAATTACAAGCCAGTTTAAATCATTGATTGTAATGATTTTAATAGATTTTATTTTAGAGAAGCTCAAGTGGCATTGAGCAGGGCACATCGCTCGCTCACATTTGAACGCCACCGTTGTTAGAAACAAATTTGAGTGAGACGTTTAACTTGAATCGAGCATGACAGTGAAAAACTCATTTTATTCGCTTTTTGATCACGCTAACGATAAACGAGAACTTGCATAGAAAAATTCTCCTCATTTGTCACCTATCTTAATGGCATATAAATCTTTAATAAAACGAACACTAATCACTATATAGAAAACAAAATCACCGGCAACAAACTCGTGTCAAAAATATTGGAAAATGCCCTATCATAAAAGGACACTTTCCATTACAAATAAAAACACAAAATATATATTATATTAATCATCTATTTCGATATACTCCCGAAACTGGGGCAGCCATTGTTTGACTATAATCATCGGTAGACGGACATGTCAACTAACCCAGTCTAAAATGGTAGCAATTGATCTAAGTCGGTCAGGGATCCAAGACATTGGATGATTGGATGCAACTATAGACACAAATCATTTTTAAAGATGGAAGCCAGCAATTGTTTATTAGAGAAACAAAGATCCTTTCTCTCTCAGAGATTTGTCATCTCAATTGAAATTACATGTGTTGAAAAATATAATGGTTTTTTTGAAGTGAAAACTCAAAAGAAATCTTTAGCGGCGTTGTGCACTTTTTTTGGAATGGGTAAAAAATGTTAAACTCGCGTCAGGACACGTGACCGTCAGGACACGTGACCTGATCGAAAATTCGTAAGACGGATGGAGAGTAGAGGAATGGGCAAAAAATGTTAAACTCGCGTCAGGACACGTGACCTGATCAAAAATTCGTAAGACGGATGGAGAGTAGACAGCTGGCGCGGCGTAACATAAATTTTTAATATTTTTTTCTCATTCTCATCAGCTCATTTTTATATCCCCACTGCTGGGGCACGAGCCTTTGCTATGGATGGATAGGGAGAACGGGCCATGAAACACCACGCGGGCCCAGTGCGGATTGGTGGTTGTTAACGACTGCTAATGCAGCCGGGACCAACGGCTTTACGTGCCTTCCGAAACACGGAGGAGCTCGAGATGATAAATTTTTGGTCACCCATCCGATGACCGGCCTTTGCGAAAGTTGCTTAACCTCAGCATTCGCAGACCGGGCGCGTAAACCACTGCGCCATCGAGCTCCTCTATTTAATTAAATTTTTATTTATTCCTAATTTTTAATATAACTTAATATAACTTTTTAATGTAATATAAATTGTCATGTTTGTGTACAATAGCCCAATAAATAAATATTGTATTCTACCATATTTAAGAGATTAATAAATGAGACTACTTTTATACTGATAATTAAAGCAATTCGTGCAAAATTATTCCCTAACCATTCCAAAATATCAAAAATGCACAACGTTAATATTCAAGTTTTCACTTCTGCCGGCATTCCCAGAGTGCAACCCGTCGTTTTTTTTTAATTTCTTTTATTGAAGTCGACGTAAGACCGTTACATAAAGAAAGTAAAGAAGTAAAGAATTTAAGATTTAAAGTCTGTATTAGAAGGCATACTTTTTCAATTTCTTGACATGTCATAAAATTGATTTAAAACTTTTTGCAGAACTTTTTTAGAATTACAAGTTTACAACAAATTTCTAATAAATTTTACAAAAAAGATAAACAAGTCTATATTGTCTCTACTGCATGATCATGTGTGTGTGTGTGTAAGCCAGATAAAACCTTATTTACATAAACACGCAACTCGCTTTCACAACTGCAAAACGTGCAAAATCCAACAATACCATTCGAAAGCTACGAGGAAATCCACAGAACCCTCAAAACCGGAGATAAAGCCATTGCCATTGGTTGCCAGCACAAAAAATTTCGTTCACAGGTGTTTCGCACGCATTTTTGAACGAGCAATTAGAGAAATGGCGGGCTCTTTGACAGTTCCTAAGAAAATGGCCGCAAAAAGTTCTGGCTTCTTTTTTTAAAACACCAATCTGCATGATTTATGGTTCTAAGAAACAAATGACGGGCATTATGGGGGACTCTAGAAAGCTTACTAAGTAATAATTTTTTTTTAGCATCCTACTAATATCATAAAAGCGAAAGCATTTTTGTTCTACAGTCACACTAGTTTCACACTATTTTCCCGATCCGATCCGAACCCTTCGGAGAATCTAGTAGGGCACGGGGACGCGCACTAGTGCGCGATGCCGTTCCCTCTAGAAAACCTCCGAAGGTGATTCGTTTCACACGGCTTGAGGGACCCTTTACGTTCCTCGCCGCCCCCAAAAAAGCCCGGTGAAGCTGAAAATGCCGTCTGAGGCAATCAGCAAACTCTCTCTCAAAAAAAAAAGTCACACTAGAATGGCTAAAAGGTTTTTTTTTTAAAACAATATATATTTTACGGGTAAGCACAGTGCCTTGATCTCACCTGATGTTAAGTGATGATTAGGCCAATGATGGAAGCGCACTTCACCCGGGATCCTCAACTAGTGAGGCACTGACTATCTTATCTCTAGCTGCCGGAACACAAAATTGCTACAAACATTGATGATATTGATATGGCGACATATTTAGATAAGATGGTGGTAGCTAGCCAGGCGGACAAACGAGTCCTACCACCAACCAAACCGAGTACATAAACATGTACCTCCCGCTGGGAATCGAACCCGGGACCTCTGGGTCTAAACCGGTGGTCTTAACCACTAGACTACAGAGGCGGTTAAACTAGAAGGGGAAACTATCTTATTCTTTGGGAGTTAGTTGCAGAGTTTCATGCAAGCGTAGCCGCGGCCAGAAGTTAGTAAATTAAAAGTTCTTTCCACTAATAACACCTAGGGTTGCCACCCGTACTTTATTATAAAGTATTGTACGTTATTTCAGTTAATTGTACACTATACTTTATGAGAATTTTCGAAATTAAAGCTCAAACAGCGGCCAAAAAACTGGGTGTCCTAAATAAGGTTAAGCGATACTTCACGCCGGGACAGCTTCTAACTTTATATAAAGCGCAAGTCCGATCGTGCATGGAGTATTACTGTCACCTTTGGGACGGTTCAGCAAAATACCAGCTCGCCGCGCTTGATTCGGTGGAACGCAGAGCCAGGAAAATTATAGGTGACGATAAGCTTGTAAAAACCAAGCTTCACAGTCTCGCTCACCGCCGCACAGTTGCCTTCTTATCGGTCTTTTACAG
The DNA here is from genome assembly GCA_963082485.1 of Eudonia mercurella. Taxonomy (NCBI): domain Eukaryota; kingdom Metazoa; phylum Arthropoda; class Insecta; order Lepidoptera; family Crambidae; genus Eudonia; species Eudonia mercurella. Next base: position 7,658,845 of record OY720050.1, on the reverse strand, counting down.
GCTATACTTCGGAGAGTGTGCTGTTGAGCTGCATGAGCTCTTTCCACCTTCCCCATTTTACCATCGGGAATCCAGACGTACGGCTGGCTACCACCCTTACCTGGTCGACATTCCACTTTTGCGCACCAAGCGTTTTGCTTCTACATATATAATGCGTACAGCCAAAGAGTGGAATTCCCTACCGGTGTCTGTATTCCCGAGTGCATATAACCCTAAAGTTTTTAAAGGCCGAGTGAATAGGCTGTTTCTGGGCAAGCTCGTTCCATCGTCGGCCTCTTCTTAGCCCTAGGGATTAGAATGAGGCAAGAGCAAGCCCATCATACAATAAAAAAAAAAAAAAGAACAATAAAGTACGCGAAATTTTTGTATTTCACATATTTTAGTTTGAAAAAAGACAGTGTTGAAAAATGATCGAATTGCGAATGAAACTCGCTCTAGGCACCCAGACCCTAATATGTAAAGATAACGTCAGTAAAGTAAAGATTAGAGATTATTACATTTCAATAAATAACCTCAATAAAGAACCTCTAAAACTTATCAACACCGTTCATATTTCTGTTACAGTTAGGGTTGCCACCCGTACTTTATTATAAAGTATTGTACGTTATTTCGGGTAATTGTAAGTAGTCTATCCTTTATGGGAACAATAAAGTACGCGAAAAAACTTTATTTCACATATTTTAGTTCTCTTGGATTCTTTTTATATTAACACACGAAAAAGTTGCTGTGCAGCTATTTAGCAGTGATAATTATTTGCTGAAAGTTGCTGAAAGCAATGAGAAGTAAGTATGTATTTAAGCGAAATAAGTAATCGTACTTTATTTTGACACAATTCACTTTTTTTTCTACCTTTTAATAACCAATGTACTTTATTTGCACAAAAAAAAGGTGGCAACCCTATACAGTACAGCACAAATTAATCTTTGAACCGAACGTACTCTAATTCATGTGTTTATCATTATTGTGACCCAGTTAGAGCTGTTATACCTAAATGGTATTTGAAAACAACATTGCAATCGTTGAATTGAGTGCCTTATCGTCTGTTTTATTGAAGTTTTTTTTTTTTTTCAAAAGAGTCTTTATTTCATCTGATGTTAAGCTGATGCTGATATGATAAGGCCGTGGAAGCGCACTTCACACGGAATCCTCAACCACTGAGGCACTGGCTATCTTATCTCTAGCTGACGGAACACAACAATGCTACTAACATTGTTTGTTATGGCAACAGACTAAACAGGCGAAACCCACAGATGTTGAAACTAATCAAACATATTTCATGCGCCATACAAAAACACAAAAATAAAAAGTATATACAAACTTTAAAAACACATGATTTTATTTTGACCTGTCTGACCTCATTTAATGTACTAAACAAAGCACCACTCTTTGATTAGTAATGGTCGTTGTTACTTTGTGATAAAGCTTCAATTCGCGCGACAATTCAGCTGATTGAGCGCAAGGGCGGGAGCGTGCATTCGCGAAAACCGTTACGATGACGTCACGCCTGAAACGCGGGGACAATACCGGGTTTGTTTTAAATTTAGAACGCGCGGAATGAACGAGATGTTTTTCGTCTATGGACCGTTCTTGCAGTTCGTTCTTAACTTAACAAAGAGGTTTGATAAAATAGGTATTATGTCAAAAGTAATTCAGTTAGGTAGGGATACACAAAATGTCCCACTACTAGGCAAATGTCTCCATCATTGAAAGCCATCGCTACAATTGAGGATTATTGGCAATTAGCATTTATAAATTTATAGAAAAATAGAATAAGAAGTACCTACCTACCTAGGTAAATGGGCTGGAAGAAATCTCTTTTAGAGATAAGTCCACCTTTTACTGTTTTTAAATTGTTTTCTGTATGTGTGTTTTCATAAGTAAATTAAAAAATATTAGACTTTTTTTAAATTGTTTATTTTATCTTCGTTGTTTGTTTGTAGTCTATAAAGTGAAAATACCAAGTTATCTAAACCAAATATATTTTAATTAAACCAGTAACGTTCACTGCTATCGTTAAAACATAAATACATTTATGTTAATCGGATGAGAAAGACCGTGAGAAAAACGGCGAATAAATAAAACTGTTACATAAAATTTACATAATGTTCGCTTAAAGCAAGATACTGGGATGCCAAAAAGGCATAACAACCAGAATAAAACTACATATATATCTTTAAATTATACCTTACTGTTATATAATTTATTTACTGTATCAACACTCTATTCAGAGTGCGAATAGAAAAAAGAAAAACCGGCCAAGTGCGAGTCGGACTCGCGCACGAAGGGTTCCGTACTTTATGACGTATTAAAAAAACTACTTACTAGATCTCGTTTAAACCAATTTTCGGTGGAAGTTTGCATGGTAGTGTACGTCATATATTTTATTTAGTTTTATCATTCTCTTATTTTAGAAGTTACAGGGGGGACACACATTTTACCACTTTGGAAGTGTCTCTCGCGTAAACTATTCAGTTTAGAAAAAACTGATATTAGAAACCTCAATATCATTTTTGAAGACCTATATGGATAGGTATTCAGTGCTTAGGATACAATCCGTGCAGCCTTAATAAAATTACGGTCGAATATCGACCACTGGGCGACCACTAGTATAAATAAAAACTCAAAAATTGGTGTGAGACCCCACCTCAACGTAAGCTGCTGCGATCATTAGTGAATTATCGAATGAAAGAATGAATGAACGGATGAATGAAATAAATGAATGTATGATTAAATCAAGTGATGATTTAAAAATGGAATTATGGGATGCGGTTACTAGGTCTATACAAAATTGTGTTATTATAGGCATATGTTAAGTATAATTATTTTTATGTTTAAATAATAAAATGAGATTGTTCTTATCAGAGGCGTCCACATTCAAAATAAACGAATGCGTCACCCATTTCATACTGAAACGGCCTTGGCACGCGATAAAAACGACCGTTACTTATTATTGTACAAATATAATAATATTGTTGATAGAAAAGCATGGTACAAAACCGCTAAAATAACAATCATCTTTTATTCATTCTTAATTAAATCAATAATTGTTACTTATCACGATAGATAGATTGATAAAAGTTTATTTGATACTTCATAAGACACACACCATTATAAAATAAATAAGCAAAACCAGTAGGTAGGTACATAAACTAAAAACAAAGTATAACTATATATAAACAAAATAAAACAATTGACGACGGACGTTAAAACCAGAGTGATCTAGGGGCCTCTAAGTGCATCTCATTACTTACGTCTGGCACGTCTTCTCTTTGCAGGTAGGCTACTCTTGACGCAAACTCAATCTCAATACAATTCCAATCCCAAATCTAAAAAATTCAAATGGCACTATTAAAAGCGATAATAGCGCTACATTGCAATTAAATTGCGTGGAAATTAAGTGAACAAATTATTATCGAGATGGGGCGTTCCGAAATTGCGAAACTTATCCCAATATCGATACATATTAATCGCATTGGAATTGTATTGAGATTGAGTTTGCGTCAAGAGTAGCCTACCTGATCGCACCAATTCTATAGTGAGATGTTGTGATTTCTCAATGAAAGTTAGCACTGACGAGCACTTAGATTATTGTGATCCCTCTGGTTTTCATCATCATCATCAGCTCATTTAATGTCCCCACTGCTGGGGCACGAGCCTTCCCTATGGATGGATAGGGAGAACGGTCCATGAACCACCACGCGGGCCCAGTGCGGGTTGGCGGTTGTTAACGACTGCTAATGCAGCCGGGACCAACGGCTTTACGTGCCTTCCGATGACCGGCCTTTGCGAAAGTTGCTTAACCTCAGCACTCGTAGACGGGGCGCGTTAACCACTGCGCCACCCAGCTCCTCTCTCCGCTCCTCTGGTTTTAACGTCGTCAATTAGACAATACCTAACTGCACACAATAAAATAAGAGCGCACATTACAACAGTATGTGAGTGCTGGAGCAGAGCAAAAGAGCCATAGCTCAGCCACATGAGTAAATATATTTTCTCATGTGGCTCAGCGATAATTTTGCCTAGACACATACTGAGGAGCTCGATGGTTAACGCGCCCAGTCAGCGAGTGCTGAGGTTAAGCAACTTTCGCAAAGGCCGGTCATTGGATGGGTGACCAAAAATTTTTCATCTCGAGCTCCTCCGTGCTTCGGGAGGCACGTAAAGCCGTTGGTCCCGGCTGCATTAGCAGTCGTTAACAACCACCAATCCGCACTGGGCCCGCGTGGTGGTTTATGGCCCGTTCTCCATATCCATCCATAGGGAAGGCTCGTGTCCCAGCAGTGGGGACATAAAATGAGCTGATGATGATGATGATGACATACTCTACTCGCAGTAGGTATATGTATAAGCAGGGCACTGGTATTTTGCTACAATGCAATTTGTTATTATTAATATCAGTCTGTATCGTGCAAAGGCCTCCCTTCCCTTTTTAGGACATTCTCGGTTTGTAGCTTTCTGGGACCAATCCTTAAAAAAGAGTCCAATTCGTCCCGCCATTTCTGTCTAGGTTGTCCGCGATGTCGTTTTTATCATATAGGTACCTTATCTATACATATAAAATTCTTTGTCCTGAATGACTGATGAAATGATGAATCAACGCACAGCTTAAACCGCTGATCGTAGATATTTGAATGAAGGGTGTGTTCTTTGTATGACGTAGGCATCCGATAAGAAAGGATTTTCCGAAATTCTACCCCTAAGGGGTGAAAAAGGGGGGCAAAGTTTGTATGGGACAATGTGATTCCTTGGTCCGATCTAATTCAAATTTTGCATAAACCTTTTTTAACAGAATTGATGGAGGACGTGTTTCGTATTTTATTGAAATTCATCCCCTAACGGGGTTAAAAAGGGGTAGAAAGTTATTTGGGCGGTGATTTGCTTCGAAGTTGATATAATATATAAAATCTCTTTCCCACATAAAACTAGGTAAACAGCTTATTAAATTAATCAATAGTTTTCGCAAACTCAAATTTCAACTTAATCGGCTTAGAAGTCATGCAAAACATTAAAACAACTAAACCACAGCTAAATAACTATTCGCACCAAAGCAAAGACAAGCTTACCTGCTTTCTTTAAAAAAAATAAAACTATTATATTCTCTGTCAACAAAAGAGATCGAAATACAAAAGTCTTAGAAACTTCTTTTTAAATTTTAATATTCGATAACGTGGTTTAAGACTGGGGTACGAATTCTAGACAATACTTTTTAATCCTTTTGCAAAATTGTAACCAGACAACAGGTAGCTGTAAAATCTTCACAATTAAATGCTCGCCCTTCATATTCTATTGACGTTTAAAGTAAAAAATAGCCATTTAGTTATGTCAACTTCAAAACAGCCGACATATTAAAGGATTAAAAAATAAATTATTAAAAATCCGTAGATACCACCACCTGTCTTTATCGTACTTAAAACAAGGGTGACCAATAATTGATATAAATAAGGAGACAAAAGACAAACTATAGAAAATAACAACTATTTAAAAAAAATTGCAGTTGGAAGATTGAGCATTCAGGAGATCTGGTAAAGGTCGCGAGTAGCCGCTGGATGCGAACAGCACGACCAGTCATCATGGAGATCCTTGGAGGAGGCAGACGCCTTTAAACTGAGATTATGATAATGGAGTGTTGAGTGGAACGTTAAAAGAATGACGATGACAAGAGTTAATTTGACATAAGTTGTACCGTGTTCTGCAACCCATCACTGATGTGATCTATTCCACCTCGGAGCTTGATTATGCTATTGCACTAAAGATCCCGATGAGTTACTGGGAGAGGGAGACCTCAGCAGGTTCTACTTTTATAAGATAAAATGGCGTCGAGGTCACTCAAAATTGATATAACTCAATTTTGATGGTGTGTTAATCAACTTTTAAGAGAGACCTGAAAGTATGTATGTATACCATGTTTTTAACTATACAGCGCCAGTAGGCATAAAGCACACAGTACAGGGAAAATGCTATCTTTATCGCATCCGGTGAGGTCACGACCTCCCGCGTAAACATAACGGCCGCCGTTTGAAAATAGAAGCGCGAAACGACAAAGCTTCGACGAACAAATACCAATTAAGTATGCCCAGAATAGGTTGCAAGCAAAGCAATGCGTACAGATGGAGCTAATACCAAGATCGAAAAAGTTTTAAAAAAAATATCCTAAGTGAGCACAGTGCCTCATCTCACCTGATGTTAAGTGATGATAAGGCCAATGGTGGAAGCGCACTTCACCCAGGACCCTAACTCCTGAGGTACTGGCTGTCTTATTTTTCAAACGATTTAAAAAACCAACTCAACTAAACGTTGTATTCTTTTTATTCATTTCTTTCAATTCATGTACTTAGATTTACGTATTAGTCTTAACTACACCTTTAGTGACTGATTAATTTAATACTAATAAAAGATTTAAAATGATACATCTTTTAACATATTTATTAGGTATTTTATCAATTTCGTAATGTTTCAATTTGATGTGTTAGTGTCCGTGTACACTTGAGAAAACCATATCGCAGGAATTATTATCCTTTTACGAACCTGCTGCTTGTACAAGATAATCTTTATAAAATTCTGGTTATTGTAAAACGCTTATTTGTTTTACACATTCATAAACTTGTAAAATCAAATTTAAAAGAAAAAAGAACAACTTCCCATAGTTCCGTTTCCAAATATCTTCACAGCAACGACAGCAGCTGCCGACACGAAAGCGCCAGTGTCAACAGACAATGCATTTTACTTTTTAATTCGCGATGCGAGCGGGTCACGACCTCCGCGCGGTTCCCGTGCGAATCTGGATCATCTGATTGTCTATTGTTATTTTTTTTCGCAAGCTTCTTGCTCGGGGGTGCGAAGTTAAGGGTAACATCTTAAGTTCCGCATTGCGATACAAGTACAATTGTTATACGGGATACGGTCAGACAATTTTCCCACAAGCATCGTCGATGTTATTGACAGACGGACTGGGGTCAAATCGGATAGAATTGCATAGATACAAAAGACAACGATATTTTTCTTAAACTAATTACTTATAAACGGGCATGTTAAGAAATAAAACCTCTTTCTTACGCCACATTACTAACGAGTATGCAGCTGCAGATTTCCGAACGACATTCTATTTTTAATTTAGTCCTGACAAGTAAGCAGCCTTCATCTAAGCCGTAAGAATCTCACCTGATGTTAAGTGATGATAAGGACGAAGGTGGAAGCGAACTTCACCCAGAATCCTCAACTACTGAGGCACTGGCTGGCATCTCTAACTTAGTCCAACAGGAATTTAGGAAACCAACAATGCTACTTCTAACATTGATGCTATAGTGACATTAGGCAAAGGCGTACAACGCGGTATGCCACACCATAAAGTTTATTAAGACGAATACCAAACTCAATGTACACATGCCAGCACATCTACCACAGACTGTTAAATTTCTTCAATATACTTTGAACTTTATATCTTAGGTTTATGGTTGAACATTTAATGAAGGAATTTGTCAATTTTAAATAGACGTGCATGCGTATGTACTAACTCGCTTAGCCAGTTGAGTTCGTTTAAGCACAGACAAGTGTTAATTAAAGTAGCAGTTAACTTGAAAGTTGAATTGTTAACGTCGGCATCTTCAATATGGCTTTGTTTGCTGTAAATATCTACCAACACGTTCTGTGGTGGGTTGTCTTTAAGAAAGAATAGAATACTTTATTGTACGCACAAAACAAAACAAAAATACAATAAAAGGCGGCCCTTTTACTAAAAGCAATAAGTAACTTCCAGGCATCCAATCTTCTTTAGCTCAACAGTGGGGTGTTTATAAACTTTTTAATAATGATAATGTCAAAGGAGCTCGATGGCGCAGTGGTTAACGCGCCCGGTCTGCGAGTGCAGAGGTTAAGCAACTTTCGCAAAGGCCGGTCATCGGATGGGTGACCAAAAATTTATCATCTCGAGCTCCTCCGTGCTTCGGAAGGCACGTTAAGCCGTTGGTCCCGGCTGCATTAGCAGTCGTTAACAACCACCAATCCGCACTGGGCCCGCGTGGTGGTTCATGGCCCGTTCTCCCTATCCATCCATAGGGAAGGCTCGTGCCCCAGCAGTGGGGACATAAATGAGCTGATGATGATGATGAATGTCAAAGCCAAATATTTTTTATTCAAATAAACTTTAGAAAAGTGCTTTTGAATGGTCTAAACTTTTTTTACCTACTACCCATTCAGGACGTCTATATTTTAGCTGTGGAGAAGAATGGGCGCAAGAAACTCCACAGCTTTAATATAAGTAACGACATTAACAAAATTATATGAAATGTAAATTAATAAATGTGGCATCTGAATTTACTAATTTTAAATTTTCAAATAATTTTTAACGCAAATTTTGTTGCGAACAAATTACAAAAACACAAATGTTAAAAAAATATTATGATCGGATGTTAGTGACGGTAGTTGTTGACATTGAATGGGCGCCTTTGGCTTTCAAAGTAAAAAGTGTTGAATAATTTCGGCGGGCTGGTTAGTACCACGATAGCTCAATTGGAAGAGCACCTGTCCACCCGGAATGTCAGAAGGGTGCAGGTTCAAATCCTGCTCGTGAAAATTTTTTCAACATTTGTGTTTTTACTAATTTTATCTTTATTTTTTAAAGTTTTTTTCCAAAAGTTAGTTTACTCTCAAAAATTTTTATAATTAGCCTGGATCCAACCACCACCAATTCGGAATTTGTTGTAGTGGCATCAGTATTCAACACTGGGCAGAGTCAGGCAATCAACTGGATAGTACACACATCAGACTATCACAAAGTGAAAAAATTTTCTCAATAGACTTAACTTCACGTATCTATACTAATATTATAAAGCTGAAGAGTTTGTTTGTTTGTTTGTTTGAACGCGCTAATCTCAAGAACTACTGGTTCGATTTGAAAAATTATTTTTGTGTTGAATAGTCCATTTATTGAGGAAGGCTATAGGTTATATTACTTATATTACAACACGCTATGACTAATAGGAGTGGAGCAGCAATGAAAAATGTTCCAAAAACGGGAAAATATTTTTTACCGCGAGGTACAGCTGTATAGTATGGCATAAAGTTGAACATTTCTTGAAGAAATTGGACAGTTTTTGATAGGTCGATGAGCAGGTGTCTGTATGTACCAGCGTTACACGTTTTTGTTTTTTTTTTACAAACACTTACTGAGATTTAATCCCAAGTTTACTTTTGAATAAAGTGTCACCGGCTCGTTGTCTATGTAACACACGCCTGCACATTTCATCAAGAGACTTTAGACTTTATGTCTAAAGAATACGGTTGAACCTTTATTGAAGAACTTGACAGTTTTGGATAGTCTGATGTGCACTGTGCAGGCACAGAATAAGGAGACTACAGAAGGGAAGCTTAATACATAACGCGCTCGAGCAACGCACACATAAACAACCTCTCACGGACTCGAATCTCGGAACAGCTGGGAACAGTGCGCATTACGGGAAAAGCAACCAGTTGTTAATTTCATTCAAGAGCAGTCGCGTTCATCATCGTCAGCTCATTTTTATGCCCCCACTGCTGTGGCACGAGCCTTCCCTATGGATGGATAGGGATAACGGGCCATAAACCACCACGCGGGCCCAGTTCGACTTGGTGGTTATTAACGACTGCTAATGCCTGCTAATGCAGCCGGGACCAACTGCTTAACGTGCCTTCCGAAGCACAGAGAGCTCGAGATAATACATTGTTGGTCACTCATCCGATGACTGGCCTTTGCGAAAGTTGTTTAACCTCAGCACTCCCAGACCGGGCGCGTTAACCACTGCGCCATCGAGCTCAGTCGCGTTGCAATTGTACGATTAACAACTGGTTGCTAATTTTGGTAATGAGCCTGCCGAGCCGAGCGCAGCTGTCCCGAGATAGTTTGTCTATATGTTCGTTGCTCGAGCGCGTTATGTATTAAGCTTCCCTTCTGCGGTCTCCTTATTCTGTGGTGCAGTGCATGTACAGACACATCATCCCGCCAAGCTTATATTGCTGACATCCTGCTTTGATAAACTAGTTAACGGACGCAAACAGAGGCGGGCAGGCGGGTCGACGTCCCGGCGTGTTTAGAGAGCTTTATGTAGTCATCATAAACAACAGATGAACACTTGTTGGTGTGGCCTTTTGGGAGATTTAAAAGATAAAAGTTGAAGACACCTAACAATGTTGGTTGAAACGTTAGATAGAGCCAGCAGAGATCGTTATACTCTTACATCCTAATATTATAAAATGCGAAAGCGAGTTTGTTTGTTTATTACGCTTTCACGCGTTAACTATTCAACTGATCATCATAAAATTTTGTACACATGTTCTCAAGAGTATAATCGAAGACATAGGATTTTATTTTAATGTTAAAAAGAGGCAAACGAGCAGGCGGGTCACCTGATGGAAAGTAATCACCGCCGCCCATGGACACCCAAAAAAACCAAAGTAATCGCAGATGCGTTGCCGACCTTGAGGAAAGAGTTGGATCTTGAGGAGGGAGTAGGAATTGGGAGGAGGGAGGGGTAAGAGATGGGCCTCCGGTACTTTCACTCACCGGAAGAAACAACAGCAATGAGTGCCATTATTTGCCGCCGATATTCTGTGAGAGGGTGGTATTACGCCGGGCGAGCCGCTCCATTTCGTGCTGCAACGCAGCGTGGCTCTACCGCTCAGAGAACCACCACTAAGAGAGAACACTTATTAGTAAAAAAAAAGTGAGTCTAAGTATTGAACGATTTGTTTTTTTGTTCAGTTTGTCAGCTAGTAATAATATAACAGTAACGCGTACCATTGAAACCGACAACTTTTACAGATCTAGGTAAGATAGAAAGAAGAAAGAAAGAAAGAAAAGAAGAAAGAAAAAACATTTATTGACTCTCACAAAAAACAAAATAGGTAGGTACTCGGTACAACGGTAACAAAGCCCGTGGTCAAGGTCGTTTCGTGTTAGCGTAAACTTTAGAAAACAATAATTAGCGTAAAAACGATAAAAAAATTAATTGCGACAAAGATAATCAACAAAATAGCTTTCTAAAGCAGGGAAGAGCCAACGTAATATAGTCAGAATAGCATCCAGTAGTCTCTAGCTAGAATAGCTTACGAATACGGTTTACATAAATTAAGCGAACATAAGAAAATAAAACCATAAACAATAATCATTCTATAAAAAAATATAAAACAAAAATACACGAACAAGCCACCAAAGAGTCCGATGAAAAGTATAAAATTGTCTATGATCAACCCAACGACTTAAGTGTAAGTCTTTAAGACCACAAGCGGATGATGCCCTCCCGTGCCGCGAGAAGCTCGACAAGTACCTCCCGCCATTAGAATACCTGCTAGGGCAGATGTTCTAAGCGTAAAAATTAGAAAACAACAAAAAAGTTGCGCACAGAGACGGATAGAAAACAAAATCAGAGTTAATAAAAAAAAAGTGGCCCGCTCTATGGAACTGGTCTGGTGTGGGGTGACCGCGCTTCGAGTGTTCCCAGAGACACGGTTCTATTTTCAAAACATTAACATATTCAATTGCTTTTATTCTAAGTTTGACCTTTCGTCTGCTTCGTGCCAGATCCGTCCCAGAAACAATTAAAATTCTATTGTGTCTGTATTCTACATGAAATATGACACTTTAAAAACATTGGACGACACAATTTTCTTCGCCAAAAAAAATATACAGTCCATTATTTTTAACGATTAAAGAATCAACTGTCGATCACTGGTGCTATTACTCTAGTTACTTAAGGATTAACGATAAAGAGAGCTTCCTTCTTCGACGCGACTTCGTCCTCGATACCATCATCAGATGAGATGAAGGTCATCATACCAAGTTTTGAAATAAAATATTTTGATTTATATTATTTTATCCTGACGTTTCCAACCCTTTGTAGAATCCGTTCACAGGGAGCTATGTAAAATAAAAGCGAGCACAAGCGTAAAAATTGTTTTTTTTTAAATGTGTAGTGTTAGCGTTAACTTCAGACAACAATATAAAATATATTGACTTTTGAATTATATCCCACAAATGTAGAGATTGTGGCCACCCTACTCCAACGGCCGTTGCTTGGCATCTCTATCTAACGAGTACCTCTCGGCTGCACATTAACGATCCAATGTTTTGAAAATGGAAGAAAAGGATTTCCCGCCTAATTGATTATGATCATAAAAAAAGATGTATGAACCATGATTTTGAATTTTGAATTTTGATGACATACACATTATAATTTTCGTTATCATGTTCGAACGGTAAATGAAGGTAAATGAAGAAGACCCAGAACACTGAGTTTTGTTTACTATCCGTATTCATTCACATCCGTTTACAAAAACCAAATTTAGTAAGGCATTGAAGCAGCGTCTCTTGGCGACATACGAAAAGAGTTAAAATTTTACCATACAAATTCTCGTTATTGTTAACGTCAGCGAATGGCTAATGGAACTCTCACTAGGCACCCTGGACACTAGTTTCGCCAACCGAGGCAGTCTTCCTATCACATAACATAATAGTCATTTAATTGTGACAAAACTGAAATAAACAAAAATCTAAAAGTACGTAAGATCCCGGGCACTCCCGCCTCCACTCCGGAGCGATCGGCCAGAATCCGTTAAACATTTGAAAATCGAACGAGTTTTCGTAATGGCCGCTACGCGAGTTCCGTTTCACAGCAGACTGTTGAGTTTAGCGTCTGTGCCGCAACCTCTGTGGTGACATGGTATTGCTTTTTAACAGGTAAGTGGCAAAGGTATTATGCTATAGTATTGTCTATGTTTAATATTTATTGGTTTTAAATATTTGTGATTTTTCTTATTTCACAACGAGTAAACGTATGGCTTTCATCGTACCTGATGTTAAGTGATGATAAGGCTGAAGGTGGAAGAGCACTTCACCCGGAATCCTCAACCACTGAGGCACTGGCTCCTCTGTCGAAACACAAATGCTACTAACATACATTAAACCTTGCGGACTTATCACGCCTTACCACTATTCAAACCGAGCACATCAAACTGAGTCTGAAACCGTTGGTGTACCACTAGAGCTAGACTATTTCGTAACATTCAAAGAGAAAATGTTTTTATTCCCGATTTCTTATTTATGTTTTCTACTACACGTCAAAATGTACAGTTGTTTGTAAAAAAAGTTCGTTACTTTAAAAATAGAACCTAAAAGTTTTTATTTAAAATTTTGTTTTTAAATAGATGGATGACAAGATTCTTTATTCATGAGCCTAACAAATGGATTAATAGTATTCAACGGCGAGTTGCTTGAATGTGTTCGGGTGACGTCAACATCCTATTACATCATAGGAGTCAAGCTGGAATGCTTGTGCTTAGAACTCAGAATTAACTTTACACGGAAACCCATAGCGCATTACTTAAATACAAAATGGTTATAAGCTCGTTTGCCAATAGAATTATTTCTTATATATGAAACTTTTAGTACTTAACTTATTTTTAAAATCCAAAATAATAAGTTTATTAATTATTAATAAACGTTGGTAATATTATAATATATATATATAATGTATATTGGTCGCGATACATTAAAAATACATTTATATTTTAATTTAATTTATATTCCAAAGACCATAATGACTTTAATAACAATAGTATCCAGCAAAATATCCCAATAACAAATTTCAATAGTTTTTAAGTAGTTAACATATCTAGGCTTATATTAAAAAAATAATTTGAATTTGACTTTGAACAGTAAAATGGCAAGTTTGCTGGGGCGCCACCAGTACTACCATACTGAGAGAACGCCCGATCCCTACCAAGGTAGGTATGCGAGCAATTTTATCAAGAAAAAAAGCAATTTACTCCTGATGGAACACCCGTCACGTGCGGACTATCCCTCCGATTATCAAGATGGACGCAATCACGACTCGCCTATCCTGGGGCCGAAGCAAGCCACAGATAAATTATAGTTACTACAACCTTTGTTGAGGGAGTGGAAGTGTGGAACCAAAATGCAGTCTCTTGGGCAGTATTTTCAGACTTTATATTGTGATAGTTAAATCAGTAAAGTATTAAAACAAAAGTGTGTTATCAAAATAGTAGCGTCAGAGGGCCTAGTGTGAGTTTTGTTTACTATTTGTATTCATTCGATTTCGTTTACGAAAATCGAAATTTGTATGGCAAATTCTAACTCTTCTCTTATGATGACGCCAGAAGGCGCTGCTTCATTCCCATACTAATTTTCGTTTTCGTCAACGTGATCGAACGTCAAATGAAACACACTAGGCACTCTGTAATTGGTCTGTCAGCAATGACGTATCAAGCTATGACAGGGCATTTTCCAATATGTTGACGCTGGAAGGTAGAAAAGAAATGCCCTTGCTGGGTTTGTTGCCGGTTCTCAGTACAAGGTCTCAACGTAAGTGACGTTCATAAGAGCTATTGGTAGTCTAAACTGAATAAATGATTTTGAATTTTAAATTTTAAAGCTCGCCGCAAATGGTACGTTAATACGTTTGTCGATGTCCGCTCCGGTCAGGCTCTACCTTAAGGGCAGTCGCTGCGAATCCAATATACAATCTGTGGATAAGTACGTTTAAATTGCACACTGTCCAGTAATGGAACGTGTTTGCAGAAAAAAACATAATTCGTCCGCTAGATAGACTTTGTATGTACGTCGTACTGATGTTCGAAGGCTACAAAAAGTTATTATTTAACAAGAAATAACCATGAGTCTATCTTCTGTTCTTGTTGTCTTAATGAGGCTATAATATATAAATAAACAGTTATGAATGAAAAACAATCAACATTACACCTAGAACGCCGAAATTTAGCAGCAACTCAGCTTTTTGTAGCCAAAAGATAAGACGCGGTTCTTTGATTCTTTCAAGATCACGGGATAAATGCAGCTTATGTGGCATTTTTACAGGCTAATTGGTAACTATAACACAAGAATAGCAATTAAACTATTAGAATTATATTTGTTTAATAAAATGACATAAAAGTGCTTTAGAAGTTCTTCTGGCGACTGTACGTCAACAATAAAATACATGAATCCTTTGTTGTACATTGAAATTACAGAATAAATTACATTTTAAAAACCATATACAAGGGTGAGCTTATTTCTAAAAGAGATCTCTTCCAGACAACCTTAGCTGTAGTTGGAAAAGACAGTCTGCGGGACCAATTTTATTGTAGTCAACGAAGTAAAAAAGCTGGCCTGATTTTTTTTTAATTAGCTTTTTACATGTTTTTTTCTTCGACCATAAAGCAAATATAATTAAACTCATTCATACAGCCTTAACAAAATACGTTTTATATTTACGAGTATGACATACTCCACACTTTTTTTAAATAGGTATATTTTTATTTTTATATAATTTAATTGATACATTAAACGGCTAACAAACCACCTACTCAACCTGTACGATCCGCTGATAGGAAGGCCGATAAAATCCATAGTTACAACGCAAGCCTCGACTATTCATAAAAAACAAATCACGCGGCATGCTAAAAAAAGGTTCTAAAAGACCTGTGACGAAAACAGGCTCCATTGAGGCCCAACGGTTATTGCGCCTCTCTCTCACGCATTATACGTCTGTCTTTCTCGCACACGACCACAGCAGCAATGCCCGATTACGTCATAGATTGAAGGATGTTTAAGGCTAGGCAGCTTGTATTTCTAGTCAAAAAAAGTGTCAGAGGCCAATGCCACAAGTTTAAAAAAAACAATGGAATGTTACAGAATTTTAAAAAAAGAACACCGACCATTTTGAATAATCTTAATCTTAACTTTCTGAAAGATTGAAAGCTTTAAACTAATTAACGATTGTTCATGAGGTAATAACGATGTGCTTTGTTTATTTATATGTATTCGATAGTTATTACGGGCCCAGTAAAAATTTTGTACTGTCACAAGAAAGTGACCATGATAGCTTAAAAGTTACATTGAAAAGTTTTATAAATAATTTTATTAGGCTACTTATTATTCGACGCACACATAATAAAAATGCATGTTTTATTTTCAACTATAAACCTGTCAAAAATGTTTATCAATCTGTGCACGTAAAAAGGTTTTAGGTCTTAGTCACCCATAGACAAAACACAATAGGCGCTTAAATGTTGTAGCAACGAGTGCTACGCCGGCGAAAATGAAAGTGTAACTGAAAGTGAGAGTCGAAAAGCTCAACTGTCTCTAGCTATTACCAAAGAGTAACAGAGTTAGTACGCAAAGAGACGCGACACTCTATACACCGAGCGTTTATTTTTTTAAATATTTTACGGTTAAGCACAGTGCCTTTATCTCACCTGATGTTAAGTGATGATAAGGCCGATGATGCAAGCACACTTCACCCGGATCCTCAACTAGTGAGGCACTGGCTATCCTATCTCTAGCTGCCGGAACACAACAATGCTACAGACATTGATGTTATGGCGACATAGGTATTTAAATAAGATGGTGGTAGCTAGCCAGGCGGACAAACAAGCCCTACCACCAACCAAACCGAGTAAGAAAAAAAGAAAGAAATACATTTATTGGCATACACTAAGTACAACAAGAATTAATTACATGTAAAAAACACGTACGCTGGGAATTTAACCCGGGATTCTGTGTCTAAACCGGTGGTATTAACAACTAGACCATAGAGGCGGTTAAATAGGTAATGAAGTTTTTTTTAAGTCTCTACGGGTAAGCGCTTGACCTTCCACCTCACTGATGGTTAGGAGATAAGCCAGAATACGGAATCGCGCTTCGCCTAACATCCCTCATTACTGAGGAACTGGAAAAAAGTGTTGTGTATGTGGTTATGCTGGTGACATTGGTGTGGTTCTTCAGAGTAATAAATGATGGGAATGAATGATGAGAATGAAAGATGGGAATGAGTTTGAGTTAGTACATTAGTAAATATAGTTAATGTACCTCCACGAGAACGCTGCCGACAAACTAAGCCATCCAGTCCATTTATTTATTTTTTTATACTTATTTTACACATACAATTTATGAAACCCTGGCTCCCAAGCTAGTAAAAACCGTAATATGGGAGAAAACTGTACTAGTTTGGCAGAATGTTAAGTTAAATATGTTTTGTAAAATTTGTAACAAATTTCAAAAATATATTATATAACCAATCTAAATGTCCGTAGCATGGCTAGCATATTGCTGTGTTAACGTAGTTAGATCTATATAAAAGTTAATTTTTTTTAAAATAAAAATAACTTTATTTGGAACATAAAATAGGTAGCATTAAATATAGTGCTCGTAAGTCTGCTTTAGTATTAAACTGCAGCGTAGTCACAAACGTAATAACGTCAAAATAGTAACGTCTGTGCTTAGAATAATAACGCCTAGAACGATAGTGTCAAACAAAGTTCGTCAAAATATTGAGGCACAAAATACTCCGTCGTGTGCGTCAGCAGCTTGTCATTACACACACAACCGTACGAATAAATGTTGCAAGTAAAATGGTAATTTCCCCAAATCGGGGTAAATGGGTAAGTTCCTAAACTCTTATCTTGTTTCATAGTTTAAAAATTGTATTGTTGTTACATATGATTTTTTTAATTACTTCAATTTTTTTATGTGAAAATAACCACAAAGTCAATAGTCACAATAAGAAAATTATCTTCTATAATTATTACATATTATTATTTTATTATATTAACGGCATACATTAAGTTTGTAATACTTATTTAAAAAAGTAAAAATTGTAAGGTACATACATACATAAATAGCTCACGCCTCAATCCCTCAGGAGGGGTAGGCAGAGACAATGGACCGCCACTTCTCTCTTAAACTATTTGGAAGCATAATTTTATCTCATTATGCATTGAATATTATTTCGAGCCTTTAGTTAGATGGCGGTGAAGCTACGACTACCACAATTTTCATATCATTAGCTACTTATTTAAAGATACTTACATATAACACGAAAACATGTACATGTAATGTTATGTAAATGTACATAAGAATGTTTGGTGATAAATAAGAATGCCAATATTTATTCATTTACTTTATTGCACAAAAATCAGTCATCAGAAAAAAATATTGTTATAACATTTTTTCAGCATGTCAGTTTAAAATCCTTGTAGCTGTAACTATTTTCTAAATAACTGGCGCTTTGATAACAGCAATCGTGATAAATTGTCTTTCTTGGACTCTAGACTTGGATAAAAACAACTCTAAATAAAAATAACTCGGGAACACAAAATGGGGTAAAAGTTTTCCTACATCTAGCAAAACATACATGGAATGACATATTACAAATTTACGAACATTAATATCGTGTTTGACGAAATAATAGACATTGATTAGCTGTTCTTAAAGGTGAAATGTAATCTTAGCATCCTTTTTGCTAGATTGTGACTTGTGAAAGCATCCTTTGATGGCACAAATCGTCATTATAAACAAAAATTGAGGAGCTGCTTACGACACGACGTGACCTTGGATACTAGCGAGCCGTTCGGCCAACCAAGCCACATATGGCTTGGTTAAACTTGCCTCAATCGCCGTGCGCGTACTCGGCTTCTAGGCGTTATTATTCTAAGCGTCTGTGTAAAATGGCGCGTTCCAAAATTTTGAATTGATTCCGAGGGAAAAGCGCTTTCATCTTCAGCCTTTTCGTTACTTATCATCAGGTGAGGTGAAGGCTACGCTTCTTCCCTTGCGAAATAAAAATATTTCTAAAAACTTAACTGCTGTTGAATAACAATTGCCTTAAAACATGCTTAAGAGAAACGGTTCTTTTGAAAAGTTTTCCAAAGCGAGAGCAAAACCTTTTTAAAGAACATTAATGAGGGACAAAAGGAAAAATACGTGATTGTAAGCGTTTGCTGGGTAATTGACAATAATTCCCTTTAGCATATTGTTGTTATTGTGTTCAAGTGATTGTGAGATTGCTACCTTTGCCGGGCTTCGCGGTCTTCACACAAAAAAGAAACAGTGAAAAGTCAAATTCGCTGACAGTTCTTTTTACGAAAATAATTACGCTTTCTTTATCTCATTCAATTTACGAGCAAAGGAACTTGGACAGAACAGCTTTTTGGCGGTACGAAACTTTTTCGGCGGAAAAAAAGGAGATTAAAGACAAAGGCATTAGGATTATTGAGCTTTACGAAATGAGGTTTGCCAGATAAGATATCTATGAAACAATACAAATTAAATCGATTGTGTTTATTTATTGGTATGGTCGACATCAATGGGGGTGAGGGTTGCGAAATAAATGGCATGGCGTTTGATTGGGGTGCTATAACACCTGCTTACATTCGGATCGATACGGCATAAGGGTTATAAATGAAAACGGACTCTACAACTATTGCAACAACAGTGAATGTTGATTGTTTTCTTGGGTAGCACACTTTTTTTTCTTTGTCATATATATCGATCGCACTCAAAGCTTTGGGACGAATAGAACCGCTATATCTCTTTAAGTTTAATTATGCCATAACAGTCAACATCTAACTTTTAATTGCTTTTTAAGGTTTTCAATTCGTACCACATACTTAGTAATTAATTATTATTTAGTATCTCTTGGCGGAAAAGTAAACACTATTTGTTTTCGGCGCTTTCAAATTTCCTATATTTCGTTGTTTTCTTTGACGTATATCAATCAATGTGTTAATCAGTCTCACCAGATCGTTAACGTTTAACTTATTGAAAAGAATTCAGCCAAGATTTGACCCTTTAGAAACTTTCCATAGTTTTTTTTTTGAGTTTGCAGATTGCCTCAGACTGCATTTTCAGCTTCACCGGGCGTTTTGGGGGAGGGGCGGCGAGAAACTTAAAGGGTTCCTAGCCGTGTGAAACGAATCACCTTCGGAGGTTTTCTAGATGGAACGGCATCACGCACTAGTGCGTGTCCCCGTGTCCTACTAAATTCCCCGAAGGGTTCGGATCGGGGAGCGGAACCACCCGAGGGCGCCTCTAAAGGCTCGTACCTCGGCTCGGGTTGACCGGGTCGTGTGGTGGATAGAAGCGCCCAGGTACATGTCTGTACCTGGTATAGAGCGCGTGTGAACCGGTTCGTCGTACCCTTGTTCTACGAGTACGGTGTCTTGGGCATAAAATAGTGTGAATGTTTAGTGTATTCCGTAAATGTGTAGTGGCATTCGAGGAGCTCGATGGCGCAGTGGATAACGCGCCCGGTCTGCGAGTGCTGAGGTTAAGCAACTTTCGCAAAGGCCGGTCATCAAAATGGGTGACCAAAAATGTATCATCTCTCGCTCCTCCGTGCTTCGGAAGGCACGTAAAGCCGTTGGTCCCGGCTGCATTAGCAGTCGTTAACAACCACCAATCCGCACTGGGCCCGCGTGGTCGTTTATGGCCCGTTCTCCTTATCCATCCATAAGGCTTGTGCCCCAGCAGTGGGGACATAAAATGAGCTGCTGATGATGATGATGATGATGATGTAGTGGCATTTAGAGGATCGGGCTCGAGCCTTTCCATAGTGAAATTAAATCTTAGTTGCATTCCCTTCTAATCACACACCTAATTACCCACACTAAGAAAAACGATTCCATCTTAACTCCAATATTAAAAATAAATTCTAACGCTAATATAACTGTTGGTAAATCGAATGGTACCAATCTAAATGTGAGGCTTCCGTCGCACGCTCCACCCTTGGCGGTAATTGCGCGGCGAGGGTGCGCGGGCGCATCTGGCGGGTTCACTGAACTGCGCGCTCTATCGATCCACGCTTCCTAGTTCGTTGCGCTGACACTTCTAGGCTGTCACGTATTCAATGAACTAACTTATGTTGTTACACAATTGGAACTCCACCTGACTCTACATGACAGGACAGTCTCAGGTGTGGATTCAAATGCCGCCCGTGGAAGTTTTTAACAACATTACCACATCACATCAGCACTGACGAGCACTTAGATTAGTGTTGCATGGAAGAATTATGATTTTTCTATGCCATTTGTGTAATAATAATTTCAATAATGGTAAAAATGTCACTTAGATCCCTCTGGTTTTCATCATCATCATCATCAGCTCATTTTATGTCCCCACTGCTGGGGCACGAGCCTTCCCTATGGATGGACAATGAGAACGGGCCGTAGACCACCTTCGGGCCCAGTGCGAATTGGTGGTTGTTAACGACTGCTAATGCAGCAGGGATTAATGACTTTACGTGCACGACGAAAGAAGGAGTAGCTCGAGATGATACATTTTTGGGCATCCGTCTGATGACCAGCCTTTGAGAGAGAGAAACATTTGACCACACACACTAATATAAATAAAACTGAGAAACCTTTGCGAAAATTCAATAAAATTTTACAAATCTTTTCCGAATTGTATTTAATACCTGTTTGAACGTGGTGTACAATTTGTGGTATGAATCGACTTATGATCTGTGAAAATAAAACTTGCTTGATAAGCGCCTGTTCAGTTTACAACTAAAGTGTTCAGCAACTTTTGTTGCTGACTGTACCCACTATGCGTTCGACTGAAAGCCAATTATTTTACATTTCTTGTTTTTTATATTATCATATTAGACGCGATGATTCTATGCAAAGCTGTTTTCTCTAGGTATCCTACGGTAGATTAAAAGGCAGACACTGTACAAATTATTTTGAGTACCTACAAAAAAAATTAAGACATCTAAAGAGTATCTAATGGCACACGCAAAAAAAGGAATTATACCTTGTTTTTTAATCTGTATTCTACTCGTTGTGCTAAATGTCAAAGTGACATAGACAAAATGACGTCAGTGTTCTACATATTGCAAAAACCAGACCATGTCTCTTTGCCCGTGTAGTCTAGGTTTTTAAGTGCCAACGGATTTTATTAATAAAAAGCAAAAACTATAATTAATTCACAGTCAACGACCGTACAAATCGTATTATGTGAATGTCAGCGCGTGTGTGACTATAGCTCTATGACCAAGTTTGTCTATGGTGCAAAATAGCGGAAAGAGCGGGAAGAAACAAATAAAAAAAAGTTACCAATTATTTTACCTTTATTGGGTGAATTATAATATATTTCTGATACACTGTGTGTGGCAAGCTGTCTGGAAGACATCGCTCTAAAGCGATCTTAGCCCGAATTATTGTCTTCAGTCTAAACTAAGTTCATAAACAATTACTAATTAAATACCTAAGTTTTGACTGTAACCTGTCAGTGTATACATACACCTCGAAATAAATAAAAGAATAAATAATACTCAATTGTAACCTTGTACCTATTTGTTCTAAGTAAATTCGCAGGTACCTACCTACTTCTTCAATGTTTTGTTTGTGATTTTGCAGTAAACCTATTGTCTATATTCTATCTCAATATTCTCAATATATCAAGTACCTATCTACAACAGAATAAATTATTAAGGCCAAATACGTACACCATTAAGTAAGTGAGGATGACTTTAAAAAAGTTACAAAACCATAGACCACCCAAAAAGTATCAAACACTATCGCATTTTTTTTTAAATAGAATCTTCTTTGTTGAACAAATCAGTCGAAAAAAATCGTAACGAACGTAGTTGAACAACGCTCGTTGGAACATCGCGGCATCGCCGTTAGACGCAGCACCGTGACGCACCGTTAAACGCAACGACCACCGCACTGACAGATGCCATAGAGTATAGAGCAACGCTAACGAACAATCAGTAATTACCTTTATATTACACAACATCACATACATTGTTCTGATCCCTAGGTAAGTAGCTAAAGCACTCGTTTTATGGAAACCAGAAACAAAACCACCCAGACCCGACACAATATCGAAAAGTTCATTATCGACATTGACCCGACTGGGAATCGAACCCTGCAGAGCTACCACGAACCACGTTCGGCGTGTTGCCTCTCTGTCGCACTTGTAAATTCGTGCGTAAGTGTGACAGGGAGGCAACACGTCGAACGTGGTTCGTGGTAGACCCCCTGGACCTCAGACTTAGCGCCGCCCAAATTCCGGCAAGCCACTCGACTACGGAGGTCGTCCTTAAAAGTCTTATATGAAAGTGCAAAGTCAAAGTGATTTCTTTGGCAAGTAGAAATAGAATACTAGAATATTGTACACACAAAAAAAAACAAGAGTCGTACTAAAGGCGACTTTATCACTCAAAGCCATATCTACTACGTCACCTAGGGGTGGAGAGAATTGAAAAGTAAATAGCCTATAACTGTCCCACTGCTGGGCAAAGACCATCATCATTGAAACAAAGTCATGACTAGAATTGATGGGTATGAGCTTCATCATCATCATCATCATCATCATCATCATCTCAGCCAAAACACGTCCACTGCTAGACGTCTGCCTCCCCCAAGGATCTCCACAACCGGTTTTGTGGTGCTCGCATCCAGCATCTTCCCGCGACCTTCACCAGATCGTCGGTCCACCTTGTTACAGGCCTGCCCACATTACTCTTTCCGGTACGCGGTCGCCACTCGAGGACCGTTCCGCCCTGTTGGTATGAGCTTATCCAAAAGTAATGTTAAATAATGTTAATGTATTGAAATGTCGAAACGGCCGCGTACAGCCCCTCCTAACCACCCTTGAGCGGTCGGCCGTTAAGACAATCACTAGGTTTTTTCTTTACCTTACGGTTTAGTGGCTTCATCTCACCTGATGTTAAGTGATGATAAGGCCGATGGTGGAAGCGCACTTCACCCGGAATTCTTAACGACTGTGACACTGGCTATCTTAAAAAATATTTCTTAGTCTAACAGCCGAAATTAATAACCTATCTCTGGTAAGAGATAGGCCTATCTTAGTTTAGTTACCAAGCAACCGCTGTTATTTTCCGTTAATTAAAAGATTCAAAATTCAAAATTCAAAATCATTTATTCAGTTTAGGCTACAAGTAGATCTTATGAATGTCACTATGCCATCGGTTCGTAAGTCTACTCTGAGCGGGAGATCTTGTACTGAGAAGAACCGGCAAGAAACTCAGCAAGTGTCCAGCTCTTTTCTCCCTTACAGCGTCAAAAATATTGGAAAATGCCCTATCATAGCAGGACACTTTCCATTACAATAAACAAAAAAAATATAGAAGACAACCACAACATGTAAAAAAAAAACACAAAATAAAAAATATACGTTAACAAATTTGCATCAGAAAGAAAAGAATAAAAATAACTAAGCAACAAATCTCTAGGAGGCCTATCTCTTGCTGAGGATAGGTTATTAATTTCATCTGAAGTGTGCATTGTTCGATCGAAAAATATATAGAAACTAGCTGACCGGCGGACTTCGTACCGCTTTGACAGTTAACGTTTCCATGACAACAAAACAAACAAATCATTCGTCCGCTTAAGAATACCCGTATCCCATGATGGACCCCTATAGCAGCGCTACCTACCGGGTCCAAATTCTTGAATCCACTTGAACACACGCAGAAAATTTCATCCAAATCAGTCCAGCCGTTTAGGAGTTCAATAACATACACACGCACAGAAGATTTTATATATTAAAGATAATCCAGCAGCAATGATTTGAAATGCTGAACACGACCAAACGTTTTCACAACCACAGAGCACAAAAAAGCTATCACAACGTCCGGATTTAGATATAAACATTATACAGCAGGGAGGCGGCCATTTTAAAAAAGATCATAGACAAGCGAGGGTGTTTTATGGCGCTGTGGTCGAGGAACAATGGGCCCCTATCAGCTCCATCTATTGTCTGTGCTTCTCCTGACGGCTCTGTAATCACTAAGTGCTTAAGTTTAATGGAGAACGCTTTTTAGTTACATAAACTTATAGGTACAGATGCTTGTATGTCAACCTATTTAAAACTGTCAATTTTTTTCAATAAATGTTCAATCATATTCCAAACATTAAGATAAGTCTATCGAGGAAATTTGACGTGTAGGCTTGTGTACTGTAGTGATCGGGAATCGGGACTACTTGGTTGGGCAAGCTTCCTGGCAGCCGCTGCGATCTGAGTTTGAACGTAGTAGAAATTAAGAATAATCGGATGGAAGGAAACAAGAGAAGATCGAGGAGATTCGACGTGAGCCCGCCGCGACGCGTAGGGCACCATTGTAATTCCTTGAGCTGAAAAAATATACGTCTTAGTGTGGATTCGACCAAGCGAGAGTAACTTTTATTCTTAGATCAAATCGTCTGTTATTCGAGGGTAAATCGAAATTTCGTTTTACCACGCACTATTCTCGGAGTAGCTTGCCTATTCGGTAATAGTCACTATACCACCGTCCAGCGTGGAATAACAGAGATAATCCGAGATATTTTAATGGCGTCCGCGTATGACATTGACAGCTACAGTTATGCTCTAGACGACAAAATAGAGTTGTCAGGATTTTGCCTTTTAAATAGTTCGTTTGTAGAACAATGGCCGTTGGCCGGATAATACGTTCATTCACCATTCACATGCTATTTACTCAATAATGAAGAATAACAATTCCAACAGTAAGTAATCTGTGGATTGCGTGGATAAATGAGCATTCCTATACTCGAGAATAAAATCGTGGAATAGCCACTCGGCCACCGTGACGTCTGAGGCGTTTTTTTTAATTAATTTTTTAAAATGAATGAAAATAGAATTCGATACAGTTGGGACGCAGCTTCTTTAAAACGTCAAGTTCAAAGTTCTTTATTGCATTCATGTTGTACATAGGTATACAGGTGTTAAAAAAGATAAAAAAGAAACAAACATGCCCCTGCAAGGGCACAGCAAGTACGTTATATAAAATTACGGTACTTATTATTAAATAAAATTTTTATAACTAATTCTTAAAATCTAGATTCAATCAAAAGTCATTCATTAAAACTAATTTAGTAGGTTAGGCATACTCGTAGGTCAGTGATCTGGATCACTAAAACCGGGACAGACTGATAAAGTACTTACGTATTTATGAGATAACAAAGTACCTACCTACATATACATACAACAAAATGGCGGAAATAAAAGTTGTAACAACTTTTTTGTTCACGACTTTGTGGCGAAGTGGTTACAAGCGAGGCTCGCTATACAAAGGTCTTGGGTTCAATTTCTACGTAAGGCAACGTGTTTCGTATTTTTCGATGCAATTCCGAAGTTGGGCATGAACCCGCATTGGGCAAGTTACCCATCAATTGTAGCGATGACTTGATTTCAACGATGGAGGTCTTTGCCCAGCAGTGGGACGGTTATAGGCTATTTAGTACGCCTTAGTTGCCGAATGCAAAAAAATTCATTCGCTAATACTTATGCTTAATAAAAATATAATTACTGGTAATGTATTTATAGAATACATGTAGGTACTATATTATTTTAACTGAATGCCTGATCATTTAAAAATAATAACATAAAAAAAAGGTTTTTTTCTATTACTTCTTTAACTTACATAAAAGTGACGTGAACTTAGGTTTTCAACTATAAATAGTTTTAATATCAAATCAACAAGCATTCCTAAACACCATTTGTAGGCACACAACTCGTTTTCTCTTCTCTCTCATTCTACACCGCATAATTGATAGGTAAGAGCGAGATAGACGAATAAACATCCATCAGTCAGCTTTGATAAAGCTCGTTGCGATTTCCATTATAGTTAAATTAAATTAAGATACTGCCTATTTATATTATTATATAGGCTATAGGCTTTAATATAGATAAAGATTAATATCTACTTCGTTTTATGAACAATATTATACTAACACACAACTTAATTTTTATTTTGTATAGGTAGCATAGCGGGGGGGCTTTTTTCAGCACATTTTCCATACATTTTGCGTAGGATATTTTTAATATAAATATTTGATGTTCAATGTTTTTTTTAATAATAGCAACACATAGAACTCTCTGTTGCATGAACTATTCTATGATCATTCACTTTCATTGGGAATGAAATTGAAACTTTCTCGCGTTTTCTTCGCCATAGACAATTATTTCGGACAAGAGGTCAACGCACCGGCCGTTGGTCAAGGTTAATCGGTGACGTAATCTCTTTTTGAACTTGGCACACATAACTTATTGCTTTTTATACCACGTTTGCGAAAGAAAAAAGTGCGTTCTATGGTGTTATTTCTGGACTTTTTAGCGGGAAGGAAAATATTCCAATCTGCATTATTTTGCATTGCAGTGTCAGTACATAAGAAAATATGTGTTAGTATTCAATTTCTTTTTTTTTGTATTTTGCTGTAAGTACTTAAGTTAATTTAGGTAGGTACCTAATGTGAAATACGTTATACAAGTGGATTATTAAGCGTATAGTGTTCGTAAACATAAATATGTGTGATAGGAAATCTAACAAAACAGTGAGTGCATTTTTTTTTATCTCTCAAGAAGTCCGCGTTAAGTCCCACCTTTTTGGGGAGTTTATTTAAGACTTAACATTATTTTATTATTAGTAATGACAATTTTATTTTTTATTGATTTATGTGCTTTAATACTGTCGACATTTCGTTTCTTATAGAGATAGGTACCTAGATATCTACCTAGCTCTTCTTATCTCCTGTCTAAGGTTACCTACTACGTGGAATGATAAACAAGCTAAACAGTGCAATAGAACCGGTCATTTCCCACGGAAACTGGCCAATCACCTTGCCACGGCTTATTGCAATAACCAGCTCATCTTAATTCCCCGATCCGATCCCTCCAAACCCTTCGGAGAATCTAGTAGGGCACGGGGACACGCACTACTGCGTGATGCCGTTCTTCCCTCTAGAAATCCTGTGACGGTGCTTCGTTTCACACGGCTTGTGGAACGCTTTAAGTTTCTCGCTGCCCCCAAAAAAGGCCGGTGAAGCTGAAAATGCCTGATGAATGTCTGATGCAATCAGCAAACTCAGAGAAAAAAAACCGGTCGTTGTGGAGATCCTCGGGGAGGCCTTTGTCCAGCAGTGGACGTCTTTTAACTGCGATGATGATGATGATGATGATGATGAACTGATTTTAGTTTGAATAGAGACCATCTGCTTCCTTGCTGTCAACTAGTGGGCTTTTTGTGTGTGTGTGTGTGTGTGTGTGGTGCCACTACTCTAGTTTACCAATCTATTCAGTCTTTACAATGCATAGGAGTTTTATAGGCAGCGAGAAAGACTCCGTGGTGCCTGCCTACCTAATGCAAATTCGATCAAGTAACGAAACTGGAATTGGTAGGTATGACATAATTCTAGGTAGGTATAACTCTTCTCGTTTGTCGCTAGGAGGCGCTGCTTCAATGCCATAAAAACTCTAGTATTCTAGTTAATAGCAGTGAAGGTATTAAGTAGGTACCTACCTACCTATTATCTATTCGCAGTCTAAATTAACGATTCATAGATCCTTTAAGAGGTTACGTAGGAAGGTTGAGGAGCTCGATGGCGCAGTTAACGCGCTCGGTCTACGATTGTTGAAGTTAGTAACTTTCACCAAGGCCGTTCATCGTTCATCGGATGGGTGGCCAAAATCTCCGCTCCATGCTTCGTTCGTGCACGTAAAGCCGTTGACCCGTTGCATTATCAGTCGTTAACAACCACCGCCCCCACTGGGCCCGCGTGGTGGTTTACAGCCCGATCTCCTGAAGAAAGACTCGTATCCCAACAGTGAGGGCATCAAGGAGCTAGTGATGAAGATGATGATGACTTGTTGTAGAGTAGGAACAGGGTAGGTAGGTACAGCTACTATATAGAGCAACGGCTTGCGCTTTCGTGTGGTGATTTTTAAAGATAAGCAATTGCATAAGTAGGTAGGTACCTATCGCAATGTTGGCCCATATGATGAGTGACCAAGATAAAAAGTCTCGAGTTCTTTCTTGCTTTGGAAGGCTGATACTAACGGTTATTATCTTAACATGGCGATAGACAGGCGAAAAGTAGATTAAAGCTTTTTATTGCAATCAAAATACCTACCTTAACACATAACTTAGTTGAATAATGTTTAGTTTGATGATGATCGATGTTACGGACTTTAAAGTATGAATAGGTAAGTCTACTAGAAGACTTAAGTCTCCCCCTGTAACCAGAACCTTGCAAAGGGGTAATTAACATGTTAAATAAACGCGAGCAGAGTCGTTTGATGTTTTGTAACGTGATTTGTTTACATAAAGTTATGGCGATTCTTTTGGTGTTAAAGGTTATGGAATGTTAAAATTTGTGTTTAAATCGGCGTTGGTGCTTACCTGTTTTATAAACTGTGCTTTTAAACGAAATTAAATTCTCATATCTTGTTTAAATAAGCTTTAATTTATTTTACAAAAACTTTGCTCCAAAAATGTTTGTAAAAACGTTTTGATTATTAAAAAGATTAATGAGAACGAATGAAAGAAAAAAGAGCGGTCAGTGTCGTTTAGAACTACTCAATTGATGGAGTAGTTCATTTATTATCTGTAGCTCATTAAATATTTTTAATAAATCGAACAGAAAACGGTTATTTCGGCAAATTGCACTTACCCCGAGCACTGGCAGTTGTTCTCACAGTTTTGACTGCTCTCCCCCCACATTTTGATTAAATTATAAATTAACACAGTTCAAAAGCACAGTGAGAAGTCCAACACAATATTCACAAGTCCATTTTTTATAAAATTCAGTCTTGAAATCTCTCTCAGCTGATTTTGGCAACGCGCGCGCCGCAATGCGTCCTCGATTGCAGCCGGTCGGCGACTGAATGAGTCGAAAATATTTTGGTGCCTCAACGTTCGCCCGCTCATTCGTTCCCGTAGGCGCGAATTCTCGTCCTGCCAGTTTGTTGCCACCCCTGTGTGGTCCTGATGGGCTGTATTTTGAAAATTCTACCATTTTGGTAGTATTGGATTTGGTTGGGAAAGTGTCGTTGGGAAGTTTGAATCAGAATCATTAATCTAAGATCACAAGGATACTAATAGCTTAGTGCAATTAATGTTGTTTATATTAAAGTGAGTTTAATATTACATTTTTGATTTTGTTAAATAAAAGTTAAATGTATTTTTTATTAACACGTGCAACGTACAATCAAATAACCTTTCTAAGTTAAATAACCTTTACTGGCACATATTGTAATAATGCCTGAATCATTATGCTTCTTTATTATTTGTTTATTTTTTACTTTATTTACTGCATAGTAATTTTTATATCGTAAACAGAGATCCGAACTACATGATATTTTGTATGTGGCATTGTTACACAAAATTTGCAACGAAAATTTACATTAAAGTTTATTTTTAACGTAGATTTCGTTCACCAAGCTATGTTTTATTGTGTTTTAATTGTATTATTGTGCATCAGGTTGATCTGG
The DNA here is from genome assembly GCA_963082485.1 of Eudonia mercurella. Lineage (NCBI taxonomy): Eukaryota > Metazoa > Arthropoda > Insecta > Lepidoptera > Crambidae > Eudonia > Eudonia mercurella. The sequence goes on along the minus strand of OY720050.1, from coordinate 7,628,787 downwards.
CGGTTAACTGTACTTAAAATGGAATCCACAGACGCAGGTTCAAATAATACAAGGTGTAATTGATTGTTTATCAAAGATTTAAGAGACATTTGTGGCTCAATTATGTGTTTATGTTAGAACTTGTTTATTGTGATCCGTCTCTTAATAGTTAATTAGTAAGCTTAACTATAGTACCCACGCCTACACATCAGAATACCACAAACTGTCAAATTTCCTCAATAGACTATGAACTTTATGTCTGAGGCATAATATGGTTGAAAATTTATTGAAGAAATTTTACAGTTTTGGATAGGTCGTTGTGCAGGCGTCTCTGTTCGTAAGCTCTACGTACCGTGTTACAGTAAAGTTTGTCTAATTGTGTTATTGTTAACCGTTGAGACCTACAACTGCAACAGAGATGGATTAAAACTTCGAAACCCATACAATCTTTATATAATATAAATCTTCTGTGCGTGTGTATGTTATTGAACTCCTTTAAAACGGCTAGACCGATTTAAATGAAATTTTCTGTGTGTATTCAAGGATTCGTGATTGGTTTATGTTTACAATTGGACCCGGTAGGTGGCGCTGCTATATGGGTCCATCATGGGATACGGGTGTTTTTAAGCAGACGAATGATTTCTTTCTTTTGTTGTCATGGAAACTGTCAAAGCAGTACGAAGTGCGCCGGTCAGCTAGTAGTATAATAAAACCATTTCGTTTTATTATTTTTACTAATACACACTTTGAAACGTTTGTAATGAATCTAATTTATGGGCTCTGCTCTGAACTGTAAGTATTTCTTTATAACAAATTATGAATCATATAGCTATTTCCAATTCGGTCTTAATATACCTAAGTAGTTTCGATTCTAGATAAGTATTATTTTTTACCTATTAGTTTCGTGTCTTTGTTTTAAATATCCTATATTAACCAAATAGTTTAGTTTCCAATTTTGTTTCTCCGATTTTTACAGAGAACTTGGGTTTCGGCCACTATTGAAAGTAACTGTTACATTTCAAATTTTTAGTGCCGTTGGTATGATTTTCGTGGAACTACCTGGCCACTAAGCTGCGCCGCCGGAGACCAACCCGTCTGACCCAACCACCTAACTAGATCGGCTGAGAACAAAGTCGTTGCAACGCAAAATCAACTGTAAACTGACCGCTAAAGATATAAATTCAATAGTTTCCACAGGAATGGAATGTCATACAAAAATCATATGGGAAGCGAATCCTGTTTTCACACACACAATCTCATTACTAACATTGGAAAAACAACCTTATTTTCTAGTAATTAGGGTTGTAAAAGACGATTCATTATGAAAAAGCCGGTATTTCACACACAAACACACGCAGGACGATTCAAAGCTAAATCATATGGTTACTCCTGTGGCGCTGTCAAATGATATACAAACCAATCTCTATAGAAATAAGGTAAAGAATCGTTCAGCTGTATTGTTAATGTTACCGCGCCTACCATATGATTGCAAGGAATGTTTTCTAAGACTAAAGCTTAATGGTATCAGCTATCAAGTGACGCGCTATACAATTGGCAACATTTATCGGTGATTGCAAATCATATGCTCGCACATTCCTTTGGACCATGCCGCTTCGCCTGACTGATTTTATTTATTTACCCTAGGTATATTGCAAAAATATAGCTAAGTATATGGATTTGATATCAGTCCAGTAAAGATATCATTGAAAAAAAAATTAAATAGCAAAAAAAAATGTAACGAAATGAAGACAAATAGTATTATAAACTTAATTAAACAAACTCTCATATAAGTATCATAATAATATGTAAAATATTATACATTATAATAATTAATAAAAAATATCGGAAACGATTAGAATATTTAATAATATACCTATGTAATGTTTTTTTTTTCCTTTATTTAAATGTCGAATTTGGACAAACTGTGTACATTGTTTGGGGTTGCATCCCAGCTCAATATTTTCTATATTAATTGTCTTTATGTTATTTTGGATGTGACCTGTTAATGTACCTTAGTAAATAATTAAATAAAAGAATATACGTTACGTACTTCGTATGAGAGGTAGAGCTCACATAACATTATTTTGTTAGAACACGCATTTATTAAGATCTTTGATTGTTTTTGGGTGTTCTAAAGACATTACTAGTGGATTTATTGTTTTTTTAGTCGCGCTTACTTGACAATACAACTTAAATGTGTTGATTTTTACTTACAGGAATTAGCTGTATATTTCGTAGAATGTTTGGTTTTCTGAAATAGCTGATTATAAGCTCACAGAGTCCTTAATAATTTACGAAGAGAGTTCATGAATTTTTTGACAATCATTTCATAAAGTCATAAGAGGGTTGCCATTATTTAAATTCTCCTTTTTTTGCCAGAATATATATTCGTATTTTACTACGAACACGATAATGAAACGATCCGTCTGATAGCTTAGCCTAGCCTCAAACCGACACCGGATGTTTGCGACAGATAAAAATCTTCCTTAAGCCTAGACGATAAATGCCTGGTGTTGAAAAGAGTTATAGATATGTTTATTTTATTAAAATAAATTGCGAACCTGCTCGCTTTAACACATAACGAGTCAGGTGTCCTACCAATTAGACTATTATGGCTCATATCATCCACCAGCTCATTTTATGTCCCCACTGCTGGGGCACGAGCTTTCCATATGGATGGATAGAGAGAACAGACCATAAACTCCCACGAGGGCCCAGTGCGGTTTTGTGGTTGTTACCGACTGCTAATGCAGCCGGGACCAACGCTTTACGTGTCTTCCGAGGCATGGAGAAGCTCGAGATGTTAAAGTTTTGTTCACCCATCCGATGACCAGCTTTTGTAAAAGTTGCTTAATCTTAGCAATCGCAGACCGGCTGCGTTAACTAATGCGCCATTAAGCTTCTCCATCGAGCTATAACGGCTGGCCCGTGTAAATCATAATAAATCATCACAATTCTTACTTAGTAAGCCTAAGGAGTTTTGTTCAATGCCAACAACTACGTCATCTCAGATTATCTTAACATCTTTACAAATATATAAATAGATCTTACTGTCCCACACATAGAAGTCAAAAACCAAATTGATTACATAGCACCTTTGGTTATGACGTCTAAAGTGTTTGTAACTAATAAATAATCGATAAAAATTTGTCGACTGTGGGAACTACAGAAAGAGACCTAAGATCTTAAAACTCATAGATTAACATTTTGATTTAAAATAAAGCAAAAGGAAGTAATAACCTACATACTGTCCTACTAGGCAAAGGCCTTCATCAATGGAAACATCGCTATATCAGAATCAGAATCAGAATCAGAATCATTTATTCATAAACATAGGTAAGTACATATTATTGAGTGATGTTGGTGTTGATTTGGAACCATGTATGTTTCACCAATAAAGGTATATGAATATTTAAAATATAAAGAAAAACTAACATTAATCCAAATAAAATACGTTACACTAATAAAAAATTTCAAAATATTACCATCAGTACAAAAAAAAAAATTATTAATATTAAAATGTGTATTGGCTTAATCACCCCCCACGCTTGTTAATGCTAAAATGATAATCGCAAAACTGGGTTACCTATGTATCGAAAAATCCGAAAAAAACTTAGTTGGACCTGGGAATTAAAACTGATGGTATGCATAGTTATTGATTAAAATACATTAGGAGATGCCTATGTCCAGCAATGGACTGTGTGATTGACGATGATGTAATTTAAAATCAAATAGAAAATGGCCATATTTGTTTCGTGATAAGAAAAGTAAATATGCCTACAAACACGCCACTGTTTGAAACACGTCTCCATTTATAATGTGAAACAGTAGGTATGCGTCATCAATACGTGAAATGTTTAATATTTATTAGTACAGATACGCTTTGTTCTGAACTCAAAAACAATGTTCAGCGACAAGCTGGAAGAAGGGGGCCAGAAGGGGGCTGCCCTTCTGGCTGGGGCACTGGATCCAAGCATAAGTGCGTGTGCCCGGAGCCCCCAGAGGGTGGTACACACCTAAATTAATTTGTTTTCTTTTTTTAGTACTTGTATTTACTAACATAGTTTTTTAAGTCATTTGTATACTAACAATATTAAGGGCAACATCCTGAAATAAAGAGATTTTTTTTTTAAATTGTAATACTGTGTAATTAATAAAAAAATTGACATTTGAATGCAAAGAACACAATAAGGAACTCTATTTTTAAAATATCTAGCTAGCTTTAACGTAATTGTAATGAACATTTTACTACTGACTGTAATTATCTTGATTTTTATTTTATGTCGAATATTTATGATTTTTATACTGGCTTTGTCGTGGGCTACACGATTTGGGTTTATTCGTCATAAAAGCCAAACTTATTAAAAGTAAATATCATAATGTTATAAGTAATAGACAACTAGACATGTCACGTCATTTCAACATTAAGATTTTCTTTTTTTTTCATTAAAAAGCCCATCCATGCGAGCTAGAATTAGTAAAAAGTGTCTAACACAAAACAACGTAATAAAGATCACTCTGTATAAGTTATTTTGGTCTGTTTTGAAACCTCCTGTGCAAATTGTCCCCAATCCCCTATGAAATTTAAGGAAAATTGTGCAATCCCCTATGAAATTTAAGGAAAGACAGTGGTGCAAAAATACGTCATTCTTAATTTTTATTGAAAAATCTATAGATCGATTAAATTATTCATTTTTATAGATAATACCTTAAAAATAACAATTTCCCAAAAATGTCCCTATTTTAATCCTTTAAAGGAAAATAAACAAAATTCCTGACACATGTCATTCTTTATTTCTTCTCAAAAAGCCAAATACCAATTTTCATGTATTTTACTTCAAACCTCACTTTCATACAAATGTTTACCCTCTATTTGACCCCTTTGGATATGATTTCCGTAAAATCCTTTCTTAGAGGCTGGTTACGTCACTCAATTAACCTAAAATCCAAATCTATCCAAATTTCATCTAATTAGTTCCAGCGGTTTCGGCTTAGCGACGATGAATCAGTCAGTCAGGACAAGTCATTATATGTATATAGATGTAAGTATATAAGTATGCATACAATTATAAAAATACATTATACCTATCAATCTGTATGTGAGCAAGTAATAGCTGAAATCGATCGAACTCCTTTCACGTAGTTTATGCACCGTGTTTCTTTCGAATAAATGATTCGATACGAACAGGGCCAGTATCTCACTCCACACCGTCCAACACCACGTCCTTTATTATCCTGCGGGGCCTCTCGTAGGAAAAAAGCCTCTATCAAGTTTTTTTTTACGTTTGGACGTGCTCCCACTTTTTCTTTGCTACATAAGCATTCGGTCCATGCCTCTAACAGTCGGCTTTGTAGTTTAACAAGTATAGTTGTAGCTTGCATAGGTATGTGGGAAGTCTTTTTTTGTCTATTGTAAAGTGTGTGTAGTAAATATGAACAATCGATGATGATTCTTGATTTCTTTTAATCATTTTTTCTGATAACCTGTTGATCCTTGACCTTGGCATATTAAGGTTAGTAGGAAGTTGAAAACTAGATTACTATTATCTAATAATCTTGAGACTTCTGGATTATTTTTGTTAAAAAAATTATCTACCACACATGCCCTTCTTAACCGCTGGATGCGAGCAGCACTAAATCAGTCGTTGTGGAGATCCTTGGGGGCCTTGTCCAGCAGTTGACGTCTTTTTGCTGAGATGATGATGATGATGATGCTCTTATTAAAGAAGGTACGAACATCGTTAAGAATCTATACATATAATAAAGTTAAAGAGGGTCGAAAGTCTGTACATGGAAGATATTCGAAAAAAAGTTGGCTGGGGATACTTAGAATCGATAACAGAACACGTTCCAACAGTTTTTAGAATTTTTGTCTGTTTGTCTGTTTCTTTGACCGCGCATCACGTGAAAATGGCTGAACGGAAAAAACACAAATGTTGAAAAACTTTTCACGAGCAGGATTTGAACCTGCACACTTCTGACATTCCGGGTCAGGTGCTCTTCCAATTGAGCTATCGTGGTTCGCGCACTAGTGCGCGATGCCGTTCCCTCTAGAAAACCTCCGAAGGAGATTCGTTTCACACGGCTTGTTTTACGTTCCTCACCGCCCCCAAAAAAACCCGGTGAAGCTGAAAATGCCGTCTGTGGCAATCAGCAAACTCTCTCAAAAAAAAAAACAAATTAAGGAAATCAGTAATACACTTCCTTTAACTGTGGCAGAAGTAAACAAAGTTTCTTGTTATATTGATGCCGTTTATTTTCTACATATTGGCATTGTGCAAAAGCACTTTAGGGTCCAGAAGAAAAAGAAGTACATATTTTATTCAAATTAAAAACCATAATAAGTACCCATTTCATTTAATTTTGGTTTATAAATAAGGTGGTGGCAGCGAGTAGTACATGCACTGAGAACATCCTTCCTGATTGAAATGAAACAACTTTTACGGATCTATACTCGCGTTTATTTTAGACATTACTTTTTAATTGTCTCCCTGTGACCACGGACCCTGCAAGGGGTTCAAAACGTCAGGATAAACATTAAAAAGTAATGTGTAAAATAAACTCGAGTAGATCCGTAAAAGTTGTCTCATTTCAATGTGTAGTGTCCGCGTAAACTTTAGAAAACTATATCCTTCCTGATCTGGACGGTCACCACACATATTTATTAATTCTCTTTTTCCTTTACAGAGTATTGGGGATGCCCTCCCATTTCATAACAGGATACTTTCTACCACAAACATACCAAACAATATAATATTAGTAAAAGTAATTTAACTTTCAACTGTCAAAGGAAATCTCAGCCTCTTTAAAAATTATACTTATGTTTATCAATAGTTTCTCCTGTATTGTTAGTTAATAATACTATCTCAATCAGTACCTACCTACGTTTAATATAGTATTTATTATAAGCATGGACTTATTCAACATTCAAATGTGGAATCTCGGACAAAAACGAATTAAGACGATTCAAAAGCGCTTATTTTATTAGTCCATCATGGTATAAGCGTTTTGCGTCCACTGTTTTCTTACGTACTGCAAAGCTATGGAACTCCTTGCCTTAGTCTTTGTTTCATATCAAATACAATATTGGGGTTTTCAATTCACGAGTGAATAGGTAGACCATGTTACACCGTAGTAGGCTACATCATCACTTACTAACAGGTGAGGCAGTAGTCAAATGTAAGCCTATCTACTTATTTAAAGGAGAAACAAATATCTTCTAATAAAAAACAAAATGAAAACATTGCTATTTTTTTATTTTTTTATTTATCTAGTTGATTGGCTTTGTGCGATTAGCACATTTAGCCAGTGTCAAAATAATTTTTCTTACAAGTAATATATAAATATACAATATTTCTTTCCTGTATGTTGATGATGAATGATAATAGAAATGAGAAGTGAGAAATGATATACCCCCAACCCCTCGAGTATCTCAGTAAAGATGTGGGGCTTTACTAAGTCCTCGGGCGGACTTCTTGAGAGAATTTGAAAAGTGACGTTGCACTGTTTTGTTTCATTTGCCAACACTCATGCACTCTCACGAACACTTAACGGTTAATAATCCACCATTATTTCACATTAATATTCGAAATAACACAAATTTTAGAAAATAAAAAACCGCAGACATGACTCTTTACTTTCCCGCCAAGAACCCTCATTGCAATTTTTAGTATTACTTTATTTTTTTATGCATTGAGGAAAGAGTTTTGATTAATTTAAGAAATTATTTTTGTAGTAGTTTTTCCTATTGATATTTCGGGTAACCCCATTATCTAATGCATTCTAAAGTTTTTGGCGGGAATGTGAAAGTTTCTTCATATTTTATTTTACTTATAACATTTTTATACATTAATGTAAATTAATGGTGGATTCACAAACCTCTTGGTGTCAAAGTGCAATGTCGAATTCCCTCAAGAATCTTGATATCTATAGAAACAAAAGTGAAATCTGTTCGTTGGTAAGCGCATCAAACGGATTTGGATGAAATTTTGCACACAGACAGGTGGGTTACTCTTGAAACACAATTGCAATAATCAATTTCCAAGCCCAAATCTAAAAAATTCAAATGGCACTCTTAAAAGCGATAATAGCGCTACATTGGAATTAAATTGATAGGAAATTGAGTGAACAAATTATTATCGAGATGGGGCGTTCCGAAATTGCGAAACTTATCTCAATATCGATACATATTGATCGCATTGGAATTGTATTGAGATTGAGTTTGCGTCAAGAGTAGCCTACCAGACCGTGACCCGGACTAGGACATAGGATATTTTTAATCTGGGTAACAGGTTCCTATGGGTAGTTAGTGTAGGCCTCGCATACGAAGTCGCGGGCCAAAGCTAGTAGTCAAAGAAACTTGAACCCAGCTTTATGTTTTTTTTCAGCTTCACCGGGCAACTTTTGGGGGCGGCGAGAAACTTAAAGGGTTCCTCAAGCAGTGTGAAACGAAGCACGGTCGGAGGATTTTATAGGGGGAACAACATCGCAATAGTGCGTGTCCCCGTGCCCTACTATATAGATCCTCCGAGAGGTTCGGGTCAGATCGGGGAGAGGGAACGTCATCACGTGCGTGACGTTTATGGTGAGATGTAAGTCAGACATTGTCTTTTGTGTTTAAAAGACTAGGGCATCATCGGATGGGTGGCCAAAAATGTATCATCTTGAGTTCCTCCGTGCTTCGTCTTGCACGTAAAGCCGTTGGTCTCGGCTGCATTAGCAGTCATTATATGTCCCCACTGCTGGGGCACGAGCCTTCCCTATGGATGGATAGGGAGAACGGGTCATAAACCACCACGCGGGCCCAGTGCGGATTGGTGGTTGTTAACGACTGCTAATGCAGCCGGGACCAACTGCTTTACTTGCCTTTCGAAGCTCGGAAGCTCGAGATGATAAATATCACCCATCCGATGACCGGCCTTTGCGAAAGTTGCTTAACCTCAGCACTCGCAGACCAGGCGCGTTAACCACTGCGCCATCGAGCTCCAAAAGCGTTATCTATACTAATATTATATAGAGGAAACCTTTGTATTTTTGTATGTAATATGTATGTTTGCAACGAATAAACTCAAAAACTACTGGACCTATTTAAAAAATTCTTTCACCATTAGAATGCTACATTAGCGCTGAGTAGCATAGGCTATATTAAAAAAATATAACTTAAAATGACAATTTATTTTTCCAATACAAAATGATTTGTTTGTTTTGTTGTCATGGAAACCATTGATATATATTTAACTCAATGATGGAAACTGTCAAAGCGGTACGAAGTCCGCCAGGGCAGCTAGTCAAGAATAAATTTAAAATGTCATGAGATCGTTTGCCACGATATATATCTTTTATAGCGTTTGCTGACCAGGAAATCGTTAACGCACATTGAACAGCTACGAACCTCCCAGGTGTCAATCATATTCAGGACGTGCTTCAAAATATGTTTACTTTGTTTTATGTGTTGCGTGTGAGGTGACATACAAATTGGTTGTCGTTCTAATAATGCAACCAACCAAAGGGTTGCTATATTTTTTTTTTGAGAGAGTTTCCTGATTATGTTGATGATGATGACGCGGTGGTGGCGTGTGCGTCGGGTCGTTACGTTCCCTAAAATATGGTTGAGCGAAGCGATGGCTGATTCATATGTCATACTCGTGAACGGGTGCCGCCTGTGGAGGCTGGTCTGCTCTTGCATACTTATCTTATTTTTAGTATTATTCACTATAGTTTGACTTTGTTCTTCTAAAACAATTTTTGACTTTTACTAGAATGCTGTAGTGGTACTGTATGACATTGTGGAAATTGAAACTTTTGCTTGATGTAAATTTGTTAACCTAGAATTTTTATTTTTTGTTTTTTTTTACATGTTGTGGTTGTCTTCTATAAGTATGTTTTGTGTTTATTTGTAATGGAAAGTGTCCTGCTGTGATCGGTCATTTTCCAATATTTTTGACGCTGTAAGGGAGAAATGAGCTGGACACTTGCTGAGTTTCTTGCCGGTTCTTCTCAGTACAAGATCTCCCGCCCAGAGTAGACTTACGAACCGATGGCATAGTGACATTCATAAGAGCTACTTGTAGCCTAAACTGAATTTTGATTTGATTGATTTGATTTGATTTGATTGCCTCAAACGGCATTTTCAGCTTAATCGGGCTTTTTTGGGGGCGGCGAGAAACTTAAAGGGTTCCTCAAGCCGCGTGAAACGAATCACCTTCGGAGGTTTTCTAGAGGGAACGGCATCGCGCACTAGTGCGTGTCCCCGTGCCCTATAGATTCTCCGAGGGGTTCGGATCGGATCGGGGGTGGCTAGTGCGTAGAGGTGTTTCATATGCCATTCGAAAACGAGAATTTGTGTGTCATTGGAGCAGCGCCGCGCGAGGTTTGTTTGCTAAACGTATTCATCTCAGTACAAGATCTCCCACCCAGAGTAGACTTACGAACCGATGGCATAGTGACATTCACAAGAGCTACTTGTAGCCTAAACTGAATAAAATGATTTTGAATTGAATTTGAATTGAATTGAACTCATTCGATTACGTTTACGAAAACAAGAATTTTTTATGGCAAAATGTTTTAACTCTTCTCGTATGTTGCCAGGTATTTTAGGCTGCTTCAATTCTACTGTTAGTCTATTATTTATTATCTACATTTTATATAGATAATAAATAATAGACTAATATGTTACCTACTATATTTTTTTATTATTGCGCAGTGTGGGCAGGCCTCCAACAAGGTGGGCCGACGAGTGAAGGTCGCGGGAAGCCGCTGGATGCGAGCACCACAAAACCGTTCGTTGTGGAGATCCTTAGGGGAGGCAGACGTCCAGCAGTGGACGTCTTGTGGCTGAGATGATGATGATCATGATAATATAATCTATTATATATATGTATGTATGTGTGTATATATGTGTATTAATGATTATGTAATATATTATTACTGGTAGGCACACTGTTTTTTTCAACGCCTCCATCTTATTTGATATCAATCCTCGCCATCCCTAGGTTGCCTGGAAGATATCGCTTTTAGTGATAAGGCCGCCCTTTGTACGCATCCTATTTATTTATATTTCTTTGTTTAACATTGTTTGTGATTTTCTTTTATGTGTACAATAATGTATTTTATTCTATTCTATTCGTGTATAGAGTTAAGCATTATTTGTAATTATAGTAATAATATTCAGTAAAGTTAATAGTAAGTAATATTCTGAAAAAAATGGGTCAAGTATTACATCATTTTATAACTATAAAATAAACGCAGTAAATACTTATTAGAAAACATTCGACATATCAAAATGACCTTTGATAGTCAAAAGACACAATATGTCACATATAATATTAATATGTCAAGTTCATAATATCGATTTTAAATTTACAAAATGGCGCGCGCTAGCGCGCTTCCCCGACTTCCTGTTACACTGTTACACATACTTCCGTCCCATTTCACGAAATCACTCCCACGAATGCTTATACTTACTTAATGAAAGCGAGCGGAAAGATGTTACACATAAAAAAAACATTAGTCTTTTATTAGAGCTCTGTTAGCTGTCTATGATATCTTGACCGTTACATTACGTCACAGAATAGTTTCTGAGGCGATAACTGCTATCTGTAAGTTCAGTAGATAACCTCAAAGTTACCCACGCCTGTGGTTGTGCCAGGAAGTTGTGTTTGTACAAACGGATACGCTGGGTAACAATGGGGTTTCCCCAGTTCTTGACAAATCCGTAAGTAGCAAGTAAATAGCAGCAGTAATACAGCAGCAGCACTATTTTATTGATTGGTAGAGAAAAAATAACTACGTGCGTTAATATGGTTAATATTATTAAGTAGCATAGTGTGTTTAATTGGCTTATGTTTAGGTAAAATTGAATTTTTGTGTTTTCTGTACTATTAAAGCTGTTGAAACATTGTTCAAAAATAAATAAATAAATAAAGTAAGGAGCTCGATGGCGCAGTGGTTAACGCGCCCGGTCTGCGAGTGCTGAGGTTAAGCAACTTTCGCAAAGGCCGGCCATCGGATGGGTGACTATTGACTAAAACTTTCATTTCAACATTCTGAAAAAAAATGGGTCAGGTATTACATCATTTTATAACTATAAAAAAATGCAGTTGACATATCAAAATGACCTTTGATAGTCAAATGACACAATATGTCACATATAATAATAATATTATGTCATGTTCTTATTAACGATTTTAAATTTACAAAATGGGGTCCCCGACTTCCTGTTACACTGTTACACATACTTCCGTCCCATTTCTATCGATTCTAAATTTAAAAAATGGCGCACGCTTGCGCTCTGCCCCGACTTTCTGTTACACTGTTACGCATACTTGTACACGTTAAATGGGACGGCATTTCACGAAATCACTCCCGCAAATTGCTTATATAGCAAGCGAGCGGAAAGATGTTACTCATCAATAAGAGTCAGAAACAGATTTTTGGGCTTAATAAAGTGTCTGTTTTTATAGTTAGCGCGGTAAATGACTTCACTCCACCTGATGTTAAGTGGGAATGAAGTCCAGACACGAAGACAACTGGTACAGCGCGAAAACACTGTGTTGTTTTCAAGCATCAGTCACCCTCACTCTGCCGGCCCACAAGGTGCCTTCACGCCTCATTTGAAGGACCCCATGTCATAGGAAAGAGGGAAAACGTGTGCTGGTAGAGATTTTTTTTTCTTTTGTTGATGGCTTCGTGCGATAGCACATTTAGCCAGTGTCAAAGTAATTTTCTAACAAGTAATACTTAATAAACAATATTTCTTTTCTGTATGATGATGATGTATGATAATAGAAATGAGAAGTTAGAAATGATATACCCCCAACCCCTCGAGTATCTCAGTAAAGATGTGGGGCTTTACTAAGTCCTCGGGCGCACTTCTTGAGAGAATTTGAAAAGTGACGTTGCACTGTTTTGTTTCATTTGCCAACACTCATGCACGCTCACGACACTTAACGGTTAATAATCCACCATTATTTCACATTAATATTCGACATAACACAAATTTTAGAATATAAAACAAAACCGTAGACATGACTCTTCACTTTCCCGCCAAGAAGCCTGGTAGAGACTATCTTATGAAAGTGTGACAAAGAAACGAGTCCTATAAATAGCCGATTAACTCTCCCACAGCTGGGCAAAGGCCTCAAAGAAATCAAGTCATCGCTACAATTGATGGGTATTGGCTTATTACCGCGCGAGAGATCTCTTCACGTTCACAAACACTTAACTGCCCACATATTTTATATTATCATATCATATTTTACTTTGATTTTTTTTTTGACTACATATTACTTACCTACCAGTTTTATTACCGGTTCCTAATATTTTTTTGAATAATAAAATGTGATTGATTCGTTTTTGATGTTGACAAATTGCATTGATATCGATAAGCTGATATGCTCCCCAGAAATGTACCCAGTTCCGCAAAAATATCTAAATGTAAATAGCTACGTACTTAACTGCAATCAGCTCTTTATATAGGTATCTACCGTACAAATAAACTGAATCCCTTACTCGATTGTGCTTTTTAAAAAGAAAGAGAAAAAAGTTTTGTATTTTTTTTAAAACATTTTTTTCAGAGACAAGTGCAAGGAAATACGTGTTAAGAACTTTTTGGTCATTCAATTCGAATAAAGTCGTAATAAACTGATAGCAAGAATAACTTTGTCTCCTGCTGTGCCAACATATCTTTTGCGCCTACTAAAACAGCAAGTTTTAATAAAACTGAGCGTTATGGAACAGCTAAAAAAGATTCCATTTCCAAATAATTTAAATTCGGAACGAAAACGACAAGTTGGTTCCGCTCTTGGCGGGAGTGTGGTCTGGAGCTCTAACATTCCAGATTTGAAATGTTAACGCCCGCAACGGTACCTACCATAACCGACGCGACGTTTTCGCGCGCTTTCGCATCCTACAACAGATGTTCCACTAGCGGGCTGAACTCTACTGGCCAGTGATAAAGTACATTATTGGTAAGCAATTTTTTTTCTGTTTATTCTCGGTGATTGGTACACTTGACAGATAATGTTTTTTGAATGGGCAGAGGCGAGACTGTCAGCGATAAGGTTTTTTTCTGGGAAACGTGTATGCGGCCTCCTTTATTGAATTCCTAACAGCTACACTAATCTTGTGGTTCCCTCGCCATGAAATTGCAGTTTCATAGAACATTTTATACCTATGAAAGATTTAAATTAAGAATGAGATTTTTGTATGTCACCGGAAAATTAAAAATCAATTAAGCATTAAAACAAACGTCATTGCCTTCAGAGAGTAACATAAAATTTTGTTTAAATTTTAAAAATTGTTTACTTGCTTCGGGGTGGCTCAAACTATGCCCCCTGTCTGCTAAAATATTTCGTACACACGTGGAATTGTTGGCACCTCTGGGCCTGCGCACTTTTTTCTGTTTCAGTGCATTTGTATTTGGGAACAATTTGAAACACAATATTGTTGTGACTGGTGGTGTCAGGACGCCACGCCGTTGCTCTAGCAACGACGTTCACATTGCTGCGCACGCAGCTCAGTAAAGGCGCGCGCATATTTGTCGGTGATTTGAGGCTGTCAAGCGTCAAGACGTCAATATGCCCTGATGCCTCTATGAACATTTTTAGTTACTTGTTATTTTTAATCATCATTGTTGTTTTAGTACTTTTTACATTACTGTAAATATATTTTGTAGATAGGTAGGTATTTGTAATTTAATGTCGCAGGCCGTAGCTCGACAAGTGGAGTGCAATGTCCAAGCAGTCAGTCAAGCAATACCAACGCTTCTTTTGATTTAGTGCAGTGTGATAAGTGTTCACGGCGCTTTAAGGGCGCTAGGGGTTTGAAAATTCATGTATCTCGAGCTCATAAATCCATCACACAGTCATCCACTCAACCCCCAAACTCGCCTCCAGTTGACAGTGCGGTTTGGGAGAGATTAGGTATTCTTAAACAAAGTTGCCCATTAATTAAAAGAATACCCCGAGGTGCCCGTATTTCAGTGGCAACTAGTCTCTCCCAAGCCATACGCAAAGTCATCTCTAACAATAATTACAATAGTTGGGAACATTTATTAACTTTCGCATTTCAGATTTTATATATAAAGAAAACAAACAAAAAATCATCTCTAACAAATAAAATAAAAGAGAATTGTGCCAATCTTTCACTGCAGCCCCCTCCAATCAATTCCCACGCAAAAAAGGCACCAAATCCAAATGCAATTTTGCAAAAGGTAGAGGAGAAGGCAGGTAATGGTGACCTGAGAGGGGCAACACAGTTACTGTTTTCTAGTGATGTTATTGCTCCTGACTGCTTGGATACTCGTCTGGCCTTAGAGGATAAGCATCCTGCCCCGTCTTCTTCACTTCGCCTCCCGAATGCGCCAGATCCATCCGATCAGCATGTGGTCACACATAGCGATGAGGTGTTTGCTGCTGTGATGTCTTTCAAGAGTGGTTCGGCGGGTGGTCTTGACGGTCTGTCACCGCAGCACATAAAAGATTTAATAAGCGGTGCCACCGGAGATGTTGGCCGTTCTCTCTTGGAGGACATCACTCATTTAGCCAACATTATGTTAGAAGGTGCGGTTTGCCCAGACATATTAGACGTACTTTACGGTGCTAACCTGTGCGCCCTCAAGAAGAAAGATGGCGGTATAAGACCAATCGCTGTGGGTTGCACTTGGCGCCGTATTGTGTCTAAAATCTGCTGCCGACACATTCTTCCAACTGTCACCGATTATTTCAGTCCGGTGCAACTGGGTTTTGGTAGCAGAGGCGGTTGCGAAGCTGCTGTCCACGCGACTCGCACTTTCCTCGATCAAAATGGAGGCGAAGTGTTATTAAAAGTTGACGTGAAAAATGCTTTTAATTCTGTAGACAGGGGCGCTTTGTTGACTCAAATAAAACAAATAACCCCTCATGTATATAATTACCTTTGGCAATGCTATAGCAGTCCTTCAAAATTACTGTTTCGTAATCACCCCATAAATTCTGCAGTAGGCTGTCAGCAAGGTGATCCTCTTGGGCCAGCCATTTTCAGTCTCGCAATCCATCCCATTATTTCATCCCTCTTTTCGAAACTAAACCTGTGGTATTTGGATGATGGCACTCTTGGTGGGGATATGAATTTTGTCCTGGAGGATCTTCGTTCCCTCATCGCTAAGTTCAGAAACATAGGTTTAGATCTAAATTTCAGTAAATGCGAATTATATGTCTCTAACTTAAAATCGGAAGTGGAAAAAACAAATATTATTTCTAAATTTAATTCTTTGGCCCCAAACATCAAAATTCAGAATAAAGACACCCTTTCCTTATTAGGCGCTCCCATTTTCTCAGAATCCATTCCGCCTCTCATCGATTCAATCTCCCTCAAATTCAACGGCATCGTAGAGCGCCTTTTAAATATCCATCCTCATATAGCTTTTACCATCATCCGTTTTTGTTTGTTTGCTCCAAGGGCTATCTATCTGCTCCGATGTTGTCCATTGTGGAAACATCCTAATCTTCTTCTATCACTCGACGCGTCCATTCAGAGTACTTTATCATCAGTTTTAAATTGTCATTTCGATAGCAAATCATGGACCCAGGCCTCCCTTCCCATCAGGTTTGGGGGCTTGGGTATTCGCAGTATAAAAGACCTATCACTACCGGCTTTTCTGTCTTCTGTACACAGCACGCTCACTTTAACATCTAAAATTATTCTTCCGTCCCTGGGCGGCGTTGAAGTGTCGTGCCTGTCGGAAGCCAGAAATGCCTGGTCTGCTATCTGCCAAAACTGCGACCTACCAACCTTCCTTAACTCCCAAAGACACTGGGACGAGCCGCTCTGTAAGATGACTTTCTCCGCGCTCATAGAGAGTGCTGTTAATGATAGGGAACGAGCTCGTCTTCTTGCCGTTTCGGAGAGGGAGGCCGGTTTTTGGCTACACGCCATACCTTCACCCAACACAGGCACCCTTTTAACCGGCCCTACACTCACTTTGTCAGTTTGCTTACGCCTGGGCATTAAAACAAATGAACCTCATCGTTGCCTTTGCGGGACTGAAGTGGATATTTTTGGGCACCATGGTCTTTCTTGCCAGCGAAGCGCTGGTCGTCTGTCGCGAAACGCGAATCTAAACGACGTCATTCGCCGTGCGCTTTCTACCGTCAATGTGCCAGCTGTATTGGAACCCAATGGGCTGGCTCGTGACGATGGAAAGAGGCCCGATGGAATGACGCTCGTTGCCTGGTCGCAAGGTCGATCCCTGGTGTGGGATGCGACGTGCGTGGACACCCTAGCTCCATCCCACATTAGGGCAACTTCGGTTAGTGCTGGCGCGGCAGCTTCAGCGGCTGAGGACCTCAAAAGGCGTAAATATAGTTCTCTAAGCCTTGGGCACATATTTGCGCCGTTTGGGGTTGAAACTTTGGGACCATGGGGACCGGCAGCTCGAAAGCTATTTAAAGAAATTTCCGCTCGCCTTATAGAGACCACTGGTGACCCTCGAGCTGGCGCGTATTTTGGCCAACGTTTAAGTTTGGTCATTCAAAGAGGCAACGCCGCCAGCGTCCTGGGCACTCTCCCGCTTGGCAGCGATTTGGAGTCCCTTTTTTATTTGTAAAAATTATGTGTATATTTTTATTTCTATTTCCTTTTTTTTTTAATTATGTTGTAAATAAATATAATTGTAATGTAAATAAATAAATAATTAAGCATTGTGAAATATTTCACATTAATGTAGAGGTAGGACTAAAAGGAGCATGATGGCGCAGTGGTTAACGCGCCCGGTCGGCGATTGCTAAGATTAAGCAACATTCGCAAAGGTCATCAGATGGGTGACCAAAAATGTATCATCTCGAGTTCATTTTAATAATCCACCACGCCATAAATAAACCACTACGCGCGCGGGGACCAGTGCCGATTGGTAGCTGTTAACGACCGAGCCGGGACCAACGGCTTACCGTGCCGTGAAGCACGGAGGAGCGAGAGATGAAAAATGGTCACTCATCCGATCGCCGGTCTACGAACGAAAAGAAAGTTTTTTTTTTTATACGTAGCACGGCGAATGACTCCAATTCACCTGATGTTAAGTGAATATGGATTCCAGATGCGACGACAACTGGTGCAGCGTGAAAACGCAGCATCAGTTATCCTCACTCTGCCGGCCCACAAGGTGCCTCTTCACGCCTCGTTTGAAGGACCCCATATCATAGGAAGGAGGGAAAACGTGTGCTGGCAAACTATTCCATGATTTGAAGGTGCGACAAAAAAACGAGTCACCAAATTTCTTAGTGCGTGATGGAATATTTGAGACAGTGAAGCGGTGACTCCGGAGAGCAGCACGTGTACTCCTATGGAGGAAGGGAGAAGGTGGGTTAGGGTGGGAAGTTAGTTACGAAAGTTGCATAAAATCAGCAGTCGCAGACCGGGCGCGTTAACTACTGCGCTTACGCCATCGAGCTCCTCATTGGAGTCTAAAAAAAACGAAATCTCTATGAATCCTTAGTGTGACGGCAAGCCTTCAAAGTCTCTGAAACAAAGGAACAACTTTATTATTAGCACCAAATAAGGAGATCACCAGAAGGTAACCTTAATACATACCGCGGTCGAGCAACCACACATAAACCCTCTCACAGACACGGCAGGCGTATTACCGAAAAAACCGGCCAAGTGCGAGTCGGACTCGCGCACGAAGGATTCCGTACTTTATGACGTATCAAAAAAAAACTACTTACTAGATCTCGTTCAAACCAATTTTCGGTGGAAGTTTGCATGGTAATGTACATCATATATTTTTTTTAGTTTTATCATTCTCTTATTTTAGAAGTTACAGGGGGGGCGAACAAACTTTATTCCACTTTGGAAGTGTCTCTCGCGTAAACTATTGAGTTTAGAAAAAAATGATATTAGAAACCTCAATATCATTTTTGAAGCAGCTGACCCGGTAAGTCAGAAGGGTGCAGGTTCATATCCTGCTCGTGGAAATTTTTTCAACATTTGTGTTTTTGAAATAAATTTAGTTTTTGAAGGAATTATTTTTGATATCTATTTTAAGCCCTCGTAACTTAACCCTCACAATAGACCTTAGAGGAGTGGGAGCGGCTGAACATCAGCGCTGTCCTATGTCAGCACTAGCTGAACCGCCTCCATTTGCCTTCAATCTACCCATGTATGTATGTTCTTTCAATATGTGTATCTACCTATTTATGTTTTTTCTTTAGTTATAAGTATGGAATTGTTGCCTAAATACTCGTTTTTGAAAGCAATAAACGCATTTATTATTATTCTCTTTATTTATTTTTAATCTTAGATCTAGGTTTTATAAAAAATATATAAAAAGTAAAATATAACAAAGTAAGTACATACAAAAAATACAACTTTTATAAAAACCTAAACCTAGAACACCGCCAGCAACGGAGCAGGACTCAAGCTACCGGCGATTAAGGCTGCAGAGAAAGAAACCTCCTGACAATGCGTGCCGTGTCCAGGAGTGTTGCCTTCTGTATCTGACCCTTGATCTAGCCATCCAGCGAAAGTCTCTTGAGATGTTGGTCGAGACTCTTCGCTATAAGGCCGTTTGCAGATACGACTATGGCATGACAATCATCGTCGAATCCACATCCCACATAGCGGTGACCTCGTAGGCCACGTCAAGGTACTTAATAAGCTATAAATAATCGTACTTTATTTTGGCACAATGTACTTTTTTATTCTACCTTTTAATAACCATTGTACTTTAATTACACAAACAACTTGTGTAGGGCATGTGGAGAGGAAACGGAGTCAATGCAGCACCTACTGTGTGACTGCGACTCTCTGGCTAGGAAAAGAATGGGACTCCTGGGGTCGGCTTATCCGAGACCGGAGGACTTCAGGCTCTTCGCCCTTAAGGACGTGGCCAAACTTATGGCATCTATCTTTACAGAGGAAGAAGAGTGAAAGGACGGGGTTGCACAAAAGATCCCGATGGGTCGAAGTGTTACTGCAAGAGGGAAACCTCGGCAGGCCCCACTAAGATAAGATAAGATAATTGCACAAAAAAAAGCTGGCAACCCTACTTCGAGCGCAGTTCCGAGTTTCCGTGTCTGTGAGAGCCTGAGAGGTGTCTATGTGTGCGATGATCCAGCGCGTTTGTGTGAAGCTAACATTCTGCAATCTCCTTATTTAGTGGTGATAGGGCGGGCGTTAAGTTGACAATTCCAATTTTACCGGTTGGCAATAAAATGGCTGCACGTTTCCTGTTCGAGAGACGTGACTGCGCGTTTGAAGTTCTCAAATTAGCGACATTGCTTGCTTAACGCTTTGAAAGGTGCCGGCACTGTTATTTTCAAAGGAAACACTGTATAGGTACAGTATTAAATAGAATAGAAAATAGAGAAACATTATTCAGCATCACAACATAATGGAGGAGCTCGATGGCGCAGTGGTTAACGCGCCCGGTCTGCGAGTGCTGAGGTTAAGCAACTTTCACAAAGGCCGGTCATCGGATGGGTGACCAAAAACGTATAATCTCGAGCTCCTCCGTGCTTCGGAAGGCACGTAAAGCCGTTGGTCCCGGCTGCATTAGCCGTCGTTAACAACCACCAATTCGCACTGGGCCTGCGTGGTGGTTTATGGCCCGTTCTCCCTATCCATCCATAGGGAAGGCTCGTGCCCCAGCAGTGGGGACATAAAATGAGCTGATGATGATGACAACATAATATGGGACAAATAAAACGTTTATAACAATACAACAACCGCCTCTGTGGTCTAGTAGACCACCGGTTTAGACCCAGAGAAAATAACTAAAATAAATTATTAAAAGGAGTCCCTTTAGGCAAGGTTCCGAAGATACTGGCAGGGTTCCCCCTTTGAATAGCTAGACTAATTCTTTGTCCGAGGCAGCTGCCAGCTCTTCGGTCTCCTGTGATGTCGACTAACCTTTTTGCTATTTCCTTAAAAAGCCTTATAGCGCTAGGACCCTACGGACCAAGGGTCTCCACACCGAATGGGACAAAATCATATTCATATATTCACTAATAGTATATAGATTTGCCACACCACACAATACCTACACCATTTTCATCCAGGCTTGATGTTATGGTGACAGACATAGATAAGTTGGTGGTAGATAGTGGCCGAATTTAAATAAAGTCCGATCCGATCAAACCGAATCCGGCAAATCGAACCCCACAGACGTAGTTACTTAATTTTGTAACTAAACAGTCAAGCCAATGACCGCAAGACAAGCAAAAGTCACTAACAATAGTCTTTAGAGGACTTAGCTAACCCTGTGCGCGAGTTCTCAGGAAGCACTCTTCCCATATAAGTGCTACAGCAAACTGCGGACGTGGTTTTAGCACAGCTAACATCCGTTGCTAAAGTACAATAGACAATACTTGTAAACATATAACCAACCTTCTTGCTTTGATTTATTTTTAAGACTGAAACTTCATAATTGAGACTTCTTGGATGGAAAATCACGATTCTTGTCTGCGGTTTTGTTTGATTTTCTAAAATTTGTGTTAAGTCGAATATTAATGTGAAATAATGGTGGATTATTAACCGTTGAGTGTTCGTGAGTGCGCATGAGTGTTGGCAAATGAAACAGAACAGTGCAACGTCACTTTTCAATTTCTCCCAAGAAGTCCGCCCGAGGACTTGGTAAAGATGTCTCCTTCCTAGCGGGGCCCCCCGACCTAGATTCATAATACTAATGGCAATGCTTCAGTTGCCCAATGTTTCGAATTTATAAACAGGATTCATTGTGCCTCAACCGTTTTGACAGAAATAACGATAAAATGCCGGATCTTCCCAGCTGGGCCCTCGGCTGTATAACGCTTGAAATACATAAAAAATATACTGATCTAATGTACCTCCTATTTACCTCCCGATTTATGTATTAAATTCAAGGAATCTTTATTAGAACAGAAGAAATTCAGCTTGAAAGTTTTGTCTTCCTGCGGGGCTCTCTGTAATCAAAGTGGATACGAATAAAAAAGTATACCATTTTTATGTTTTTCCAATGTACCTCTTAGCTCTTCGCAATTTACCAAAGTTAGATAAAAAAATTATGATATTGGTACATAACAGTACACGCTTGGTAAGGTAAGGTCAGCACAGGTAATATTTGCTGCAATGAGGGTAGCTGTGAATAATTTGTCATATTTATTTTTATTTTTCCTAACAAAAAAGCAGTTTTCATTTAGTTAGCATACCTACTTACATTATTAACATTACACGCTTGGTAAGGTAAGGTCAACAAAATAAATAAGAAGGTTTTATTTCGCAAGCAAACTCGCAAACGAACTACTGACTGAGATATATATATATTTCATGCACTGGCTTCAAAAATAAGGAGACTGCTGAAGGTAAGCTTAATACAAATGCATCATTATCATAGAGCGGATCACACTGTTACGCTACTTCCGTCACATTTCTAGATGTTACGGTACTTCCGTCGCATTTCTACGAAATCACTCCCACAAATTGTATATATAGAAGGCTAGCGGAAAGATGTTACACATCTATACTAATATTATAAAGCTGAAGAGTTTGTTTGTTTGTTTGGTTGAACGCGCTAATCTCAGAAACTACTGGTTCGAAATGAAAAATTATTTTTGTGTTGAATAGTCCATTTATTGAGGAAGGCTATAGGCTATATTACATCACGCTATGACTTATAGGAGTGGAGCTTAACGCTGGTAAAACCGCGGGGCACAGCTTGTCAAAAATATAATTTATAGTTAAAAAATCATTCATAATAACTGATGCTGTCTACTTACGTCTGTCTGTAACATTTATTTCTTAGCGCTTTCATAGACTGCAAATTTCCACAATAGATCTTGTACTTTATGTATATGCCTTATGGTTTAACGTTTATTGAAGAAATTTGACAGCATTGGGTAGCTTGACGTGCACTTCTGTACTTACTACTTTCCCGCGAAATGTTTCATGTTGACTTAGGCCACAAAATGGCGGAGTAACGTCTCGGTAATTTAAATTAGCGAGTTACTGAAACTGTGACTTGTGCGAAAACATTGCTTGTTTTCAATTTATTCTTCAAACAGACTGGGTATGACTTTACAAATAACTAGTGTCAACATAATAAACATCCTAGTGTTTCGGTTTGACAACTGGGATGACTTACGTGAGATTATGTAGATAGGTACCTATAGGCAAAAGAACTGGATGCTTCAAAGAGTTCAAGGTCAGTAAATAATCTTATCTAGATATCCAGAAGGCCTAGTGAGTTATTTTTGACATTCGATCACGTAACAAAAGAGTAAAAATTTTGCTATACACATTTTTGTTTTCGTTTTCGTAATCGAATGAATACGGATGCTAAACAAAGACCAAATCCCAACTCCCCTGCTGTAGGTATTATTTACCTAATTTATATTTAATAAAGACATAATTTCATTAATAAATAAACTGAATTTCACTGAAAGACATTTTTGGTTTCATAATTTGTTAAAACGGAACCATTATTTACAGGATCTTTTGTCATCTATATTCGATTGACGAGTTATTACATCATTTAAATAAGATTCAAATAAGCAATATTGTGTCTTATGCCGTCCACATAAATACTAAAACTGAACGCTGATAAAACCATATGATTACAAAATGAAAAGTCGACGGTGAAATTTGGAAGTACAACCTACCCATACTGATTTTGACAGCTCCCATAGACAGTGACGCCACCGTCGATGGCAAAGCTTACATTGCCGCGGCGTTTCCCTCGCTTTTTCACGAGGTCATTGTCGGTCAAGGAACAGGTATTTCATAATGTCAAGTTTGATTCTCAATATTAATTGGACGGCCATAGAGTTTATTTTCACTTGTGGTGCTATTTTTCTCACGGTCGATACTATTAAGACTACTTTTTTGAGGTCTTAAACGCGTAGGCATAAGGTGTGTTTTTGTTAGTCGTTTTTTACAATACTGTCTTTCCTACACGTGCGTGTGCGGTATGAGCTGCTTTGTGTCAACCGCGCATATTTTAATATTGTGTTTAGCTTTTTAGATAAGGAAGGGTTTTGTTTATTTTGTGAGATAACGAAGTCCTTGAGGGGAATTAAGACAATGTAATGCTCATATTTCTTTTGTAATCGTTCGTACTGTATATTCTTAGTAGTTCGATCTTTTTTTTATATTGCTAAGCCGTCAAAGGAGCATAGGATCCGCCTAATTGGACTTGTGATACCCAGATCAGTGCTTAGTGTGAGTGAGTTTAACGAATAGGAAAATTAGTATGGCATTGAAGCTGCGCCACCTGGCGACATACGAGGGTAGTTAAAATTATGCCGTACAAATTTTCGTGTTCGCTATCGAATTAATACGGATAGTAAACAAAATTCACACTAGGCACCCTGGGAGCAAGTTATCACGCACGACGCCCTGAAGCTTCAGTTACGGTTATGCATCTATAGTTTAAAGGGTCTTAGAAAATAAACAAAGTTCCGAATAGTTATCCCGTGTTTTGTCTATTTTATTCTTTTAATGACGTTTAAATGACAGGAACAAAACACGGTATAACTTCGGACCTTAATCTTTGTTTATTTGTAAGGTGGTTAAACATCAAGACATCACAAAACATTCTAGTTATTGACCACAACACAGTCGTCAGAACGTTGGAGAGATCAGGTTTGCCACGACGAAAGCCGTTGAGATGTAATTCAAATTTATTTTCTATTTGCAGCGGGCAGCTAACAATACTGCGTTGTTAAATAAAACGAGATGACCACGGAAGACCAGAGACAAGTGATTGAAAGTATTTGAGACTTACTGAGTCGGATTTTAAGTGTCAATAAAGGGTATTTCTATATGTGTACTTGTTTCTTTTGAAAAAAAACACTTTTTTTATCTTTTTATTTTCTATAGATTACTGTAGCTATCGGAAAGGATCAATATAGAAGTCTGAAAGAAATTAGATTTATTTAAGGAAATGGAAGCCGTGTCGTACATTTCAAAGTTAAGTAAAACTGTATTTATAAAATTACAAAGTTTTTTTTCTACAAAACCAAGAATTGATCTTGTTTGTTTCATTGTAATACCGAATTAGGTCGTTGCTGACCGTCTTGCAGCCTCATCTCGAACCTCGATACAAAGTTTTAGATTTAAACGTTAAAAAATACTTAGTACTTACCTACTACTTACTGAAAAAAAAAAGATTTTGATTTTGTTAAATCATTTAGTAGCGTTCACGTTTCAATTTCTTTACACAGATAAAATGTATACGCTTTCGCATTCAGTATAAGCAATCAGCTGATCCCTTGCCCCACCCTCTACCAAGTGACTCAAGTACAACTTATTGTATTAGTTATTAGCTTTTTCAAGTGTAAATATTAAATCACGACCATAACCACTTCTAATATCATTTTAGAAAGTTTTACTTTGACCAGAATCGGCATAGTCAAATAAAAACAAATTCTTAAAATCTTTTTGTTCTTGTATACCAAGTTTTTGTGCATCAGCTGATCGCACCCATAAAAAAATAGCCAAAACACTAATAGCTGGCGGAAAGCGGCCGAAACGTACCTGCTGTTCACATTTAAGAAAAAAGTCATCTCATTCCCAGAAACACGGTACAAAAGAATGCATAGGACCTGTTTGGTAATATAGAAAGAGAGAGAGCATTCAAAAGCCCGGGAGACTGCTCCGCTTGTGTGCGTGTGTGTGTGGCTACATACGTGATTGTTTTTATTGACGATCGTATTATAAATTGTCGTGCGTCCTTTGGTATAATAGATTAAAGATAGGGTTGAGTTATTCGTTAGATTTGCGTTTAAATTGTTATTTTGCAACGTACTTAATTGCAATACAAATAAAATAAAAAGGTTATCAACTTATTCAGAGAGAAAATTATTAGAAGACTAAGGACTTAACGGTCTTGAGATCCAGTTTAAAGAGTAGTATAGAGTATAGAGATATCATAGACACTGGTAGCGGAGATGTAAACAGACATAGAACTGGCAAGTAGAATCGCTCTAAATTTTGATAACTGTCATAGCTTTTTGTCTGACAAAGATCAATCAAATAACATCTCAACACCAGTGGGGATATTTTCCTATTCGGTTGGGTTGGTGGCGGAGCATTAAGTCGGCCTGGGTGGCTACCTCCATCTTATCTAAAGTCGCCATAACATCAATGTTTGTAGCATTATTTTTCCGACAGTTAGAGGTAATTTAGCCAGTGCCTCAAGGAGTTTAATAAAATCTCCATTTCAAGCTATACCCACCACGCTGGTCCAAAGGAGTTTGTTAGATTTTATGATAAATACACAATTATTTAATTTAAAGAGGACACTTTATACCAGAATGGCCATACCATCAATGTTAATCGTTTTCGCCTGATTATCCCCGTCTCTCTCACACATTCGCCTTTGAAAGAGTAAACACACATACCTACATACACCACAGGTTCGAGATAACCTATCAACACAAAATGTAAAGATCCAAAAGGTAGGCTTTATACATACCGCGCTTGAGCAATGCATACACACACCACCTCACGGACTCGGAAACTTGGAACGGTCCGACCCATAGACATTAATACAGGGTCACTTTTTTATAACCGTCCAAACCTTCTGAGATGACTCCCGTGATACAAACGAACAACTCTTATTATCGGAGCAACTCCCTAACTCGAAAATAATATTCAGCTGTTCCATATAAAAACATCAATATTCATTCGACCAAAATGTATGGAACAGCTGAATTTTATTTTCGAGTTACGGAGTTGGTCCAATAGTAAGAGTTGTTCGTTTGTATCACGGGAGTCATCTCAGAAGTTTTGGACGGTGATAAAAAAGTCAACCTGTATACTAGCGTTATTAATGTCTATGGTCCGACCCATAGACATTAATATACTAGCGACCGCAGCTATGTGTGCGTTGCTCAAGCTCGTTTGTACGAAGCGTACCTTCTGCAGTCTCGTTGTTTTGCGCTATCAACATGGTATACTTGTCCGGCAACTTAACGAGACAAAAAAAGGCGGGCGCGCGGCCGGGCGTGCGTGCCTCGCCGCTCTCAGCTGATCCACCATTTTGAGGCGCCCTCGTACCATGAGACGCTTGGCGGGAATCGTGTCGCTTCACTGTCGCTTTGGTAAAAGATTATGTACTTAAAATAAAAAAAATAAAAGGAGAGCTGTTAGTAGTTCGTTAAGTGCCTGGTATTTTAAGAACACTAGTTAACATTGTTAGTAAGATCTCAAAACTGTATTATGTCCATATGTTTTTTATTTGCTCAGTATTGTATTTTATTTATTTATTTTTTGTTTTTTTTTTATTTTTTTTATTAAGGACAACCAACAAGACACCAAAAAAAATTACAAAAAAAGAAACATTGGAAAAAAGTCATAATCTAAGTGCTGTCTTACTTAAAGGCTGCCACGGCATGCAAATGTGGGCTAACAATATTTATATATTATTTAAATAATTTTAAAACCTTTTTCTTACAAGTAATACAAATATAAATAAACAATATTTCCATCTTGTATAATGATGATGAATGGTATTAGAAATAAGAAGTGAGAAATGATATACCCCCCAACCCCTCGAGTATCTTAATAAAGATGTGGTCCCCGGGCAGACTTCTTGAGAGAATTTGAAAAGTGACGTTACACTGTTTTGTTTCATTTGCCAACACTCATGCACACTCACGAACACTTAACGGTTAATAATCCACCATTATTTCACACTAATATTCGAAATAACACAAATTTTAGAAAATAAAACAAAACCGCAGACATGACTCTTCACTTTCCCGCCAAGAAGTCCAGTATGTTCCTTATGGCACACGGAAAATTTTAATAAATAGAAAAAGAAATTGCTTTTGACAGAACTAAGTCTGGCAGCTGTAAATAAATAAATGAAAATTGTATTTAGGTGTTTTATTAAGGATTTACAGTTTTGACAGTTGGCCACATATATTTTCAAGTTGTTTCTTATTAGGTATGGTTTGACGCCTAAATTTCAAGCATCTTAAATTACCATACATATAGGCGCAATATATAAGTAATTAGCAGTAGGGGAGAGTGGGGCAAGACGGGGTGGGGGGCAACTGGGACGACCGATCTTGAGTGCGAACGAATCAGCCAATCAGGATCGTTTTAACACCTGACGTCGCGCCGCCATTACGGCAATCAGTCATCGAAGTGAGCGGACAATGACACCACGAGTTTTATTTGTTTTCTGGAAAAAACTGTGTTTTGCCAAATA
The DNA here is from genome assembly GCA_963082485.1 of Eudonia mercurella. NCBI lineage: Eukaryota > Metazoa > Arthropoda > Insecta > Lepidoptera > Crambidae > Eudonia > Eudonia mercurella. The sequence continues at coordinate 7,600,640 of OY720050.1, read as the reverse complement.
GCTAGTGATTTTTCTATACCATATAGGGCGTGTATTTTCCGTAAATAATAACACCTCGAAATTAATTTAAATGTTATTAAATGTGACAATAACTACACTAACAGGTAAGATATTGTTTTTCTTTGTGCTGCGTATTGGTTTTATTCATTTAATTTTTTAATTTGATTCGGCACACGGGGGCAAGATGGGGTAGGTGTTAAGGGGCATGATGGGGTATGAAGGCAAACAGCATACAAATGTCTAATTTTATTGTTTATTTTGTTCTAGAATGGTGAGAAATTATAAAAAAAAAACAACAAGAGGGGATTGGTCAGAAGAAAGTATGAAAGATGCTGTGAAAAATGTGGTTGAAGGAAGAATGGGCTACAGGTTAGCAGCAAAATCATTTTCTGTCCCACAGACAACTTTAGAAAGAAAAGTGAAGCTTGCTCGAGAAAGTTTAGATAAGAATGATCCAAGAACTGTTAAATTTAAGGTACCGTTAGGCCCAAAAGAGCAAGTTTTTACTAATAATGAAGAGGAAGAGCTATGTAAATACATAATAGATATGGAGAGCCGGCTTTATGGACTGACAATGAAAGACTTAAGAGGTTTAGTCTATAGACTAGCAGTAAAAAATAACAAACGTCATCCATTTAACATTGAAAAAGAAGAAGCCGGGAAAGACTGGGCATTAAGATTTTTAAAAAGGCACCCAGAACTGTCTATTAGACAGCCTGAAAGTACCTCAGCTGCACGTGCTGCTGGTTTCAATAAACAGGTGGTAGACCAGTTTTTCAATTTTTTGGGCAATGTTTACGATGAACATCATCTAACACCTGATCGTATATACAACTGCGATGAAACTGGTATTTCAGTTGTGCCCAAAACTAAATCAAAAATTATAGCAAGAAAGGGCAGAAAGCAAGTGGGAGCCATAACATCTGCTGAACGAGGCACGACCATTACAGTAGAAATCTGTTTTAGTGCTAGTGGTCATTATATGCCACCCATGATGGTATATCCTAGAAAAAGAATGGATCCCCAACTTATGATTAATGCTGCCCCCGGAGCTTGGGGAGTTTGCAGTGATTCGGGCTGGATGACTACAGAACTTTTCCTAGAATGGTTTAAAATGTTCGTCGAATTCAGCGGAGCAACATCTGAGCGTCCTGTTTTGTTATTATTGGATGGACATAGTACTCATACGAAGAACATTGATCTCATAAATGAAGCACGCACTCACGGCGTTATCATTTTATGTTTCCCACCACATACTACACACCGTCTTCAGGTTGCAGACGTTGCTTACATGAGACCGTTAAGCACCTACTATGATTATCAAATCACGGCGTGGCTTCGCAGCAACCCAGGAATGACTGTCACTGTCCGACAAATAGCCGAAATTTTTGGAAAGGCGTTCATACAAGCGTCTACGATGTCAACAGCTGTTAATGGTTTTAAGAAATGTGGGATTTGGCCATATGATCCAACAGTATTCTCTGAGAGCGACTTTGCTCCGTCTTTGATGACAGATATTCAGCTTAATGTATCCGACGCAACTGCAAGCGATAATAGTTCGTTGATAATGGAATCGTCATCCACAGAACCAGCAACAAATAATCAGAATGCGCCAATTGTATCTGAAGCCATTTCTGTTGTGTCAACTTTGTCGGGTGCAGCAGTGACGCCAGTAACAGTGGAAACAGAAATATTGTCGAGACTTGATACTGCCGCTAGTATTTCCGCGAGTACGTCACCATCCACCAATCTGGTTACTGCACCTACTGTGCTACCTATAACAATGTCAACCCCTGAACCAGGATGTTCTCACTGGCTCGATAACCCCGAACTACACGAAAGACCACGAACTCCGCAGCAATCAATATTTGGCGTTGTAAGTCCGCAGCAAATAATGCCCTTTCCAGTAACTAGAAAAACATCTCGCGTAACTAGAAAACGAGGGAAAACCGCGGTGATCACATCTTCGCCGTATAAGAATGAATTAGAAGAAACAATTAAAAAAAGAAACAAGCGGAAGAGGATAAACAACGAAAAAAAGAGTTGAGGGAACTTAAAAAATCTCAAAAAAAACCTGCAAATAAGAAGAAAAAAGCGGCTAAGAATAGATCATCAAACGAGAATAGTGACAGCGATACTGATAATACACCTTGTTTGTATTGTAAGGACCTATATTTGGACTCAAATGAAGGCTGGGCTGCTTGTTCAGCATGCGGCAAATGGGCTCACTGCAGCTGTGCCGGTTTGGACGACGAAGATGCAGATACCGTGTTCACTTGTGAACATTGTGAACAGTAAATGGTTGTTTGCTGCGTGCCCCATCTTGCCCCCCTATTGGTACCCCATCTTACCCACGGGGGTACCCCATCTTACCCCAGGGGTGGGGCATGATGGGGATGAGGATGTTTTTCTACTTTTTTATTTTTTTAAATTTTATTTAGTTGATTAGACTGCCAAATACACTTTAACAATGAAGACTGATTATCAAAGAATATTATAAGAATAAAACAAATGAATAAAACTCATTACGGTCAATTTTATTTACCATCAAACCTTAAGGACCCCGTCTTACCCCACTCTCCCCTACTGGCGCAGATATTGACGTCGATAATCTATATTTATGCTGACGTAACGAACTTTTTAAACGACCGTTACACAGGTCTGTCGGCGCATTGATTGAATAACGACGTACGTAAACCTGCCTACTCACTCCAGAGACCAGAGCAGAGATCATTAAATTATTTATCGACGACCAGTTTCTTTAAAGAGTCGTAATACGTTTTACGTCAAATCGAATGTAACCGTTGTAATTGTTTTTTAAAATAAAAAACTGTATTCGGCCTATTCTTTACTTAAAGTTTTGAATTGTTTTCTATTGTAAGTATTAACTATCTGTGCTATAAACATACACATTATTTCTGGCATCCATAAAGACAAGTATTAATTGATTGCATAACTTAACATAAAAAAAAATGTACCAATAATTTTTAGCGCAAATTTTGTTGCGAACAAATTACAAAAACACAAAATGTTGAAAAAATTTCCACGGGCAGGATTTGAACCTGCACCCTTCTGACATACCGGGTCAGGTGCTCTTCCAATTGAGCTATCGTGGTTCTAACCAGCCCACCGAAATTATTCAACACTTTTTACTTTGAAAGCCAAAGGCGCCCATTCAATGTCAACAACTACCATCACTAACATCCGATCATAATATTTTTACAAATATTAAAGATCAGTTAAGAAGTAAGCAAGCTATTTATAAAATGTTCTAATAATAAAGAAAATAACTATAATACTCGTTTGGTTGGTGTGGTGGTACGGCTTGTTTGTCCGACCTTAGAATGGGGCTAACTTTTGAATCAAGTATAACTTCGATCACTGCTATCTAGATCTTAAAGTAGCTGCTTAAATGCGTATCCCTAGCTTTCTAGCCGTCTCTAGTGTGATAACCTCCAGAATCATACCGTTGAACTACAACTGGAAGACCACTTTAGAGAACATGAGCTCCCAACTCCACACGACTTTAAAGTTTATCCTGACACCCCCTACCAACCTTGCGGTTATAAAGCTAAAGGTGTCATACATCCTTGCGCGAGCACAAGGGACCATCCACGTCAGGTGGGTTACTCTTGAAACACAATTGCAATATTCAATTTCCAATCCCTAATCTAAAAAAATCAAATGGCACTCTTAAAAACGATAATATCGCCACATTGGAATTAATTTGCGTGGAAATTGAGTAACAAATTATTATCGAGATGGGGCGTTCCGAAATTGCGAAACTTATCCCAATCTCGATACATATTAATCGCATTGGAATTGTATTGAGATTGAGTTTGCGTCAAGAGTAGCCTACCTGGTCATATAACGCCAGATTAGAACCCGCCGAAGCGCATTCTTCATCCGGTACTTTTAAGACTAGTGTCTCAAGCGATTCTAAACTACCACGGCATTTATGTATTAAATGATTGGTTTATGTACTACTAGCGGCCGTACGCAGTTTAACCTGCGTGGTTCCATTTCTTGTGGGAATATCGGGATGAAAAGTATCCTATGTGTTAATCCAGGTTATAAACTATCTGTATGCCGAATTTCATCCAAATCCATCCATCCGTTGCAGCGTGAAGAAGCAACAAATATACACGCATACACACAAACTATCGCATTTATAATATTAGTGTGACTAGTCGGTGTATCAAATCAAGCGACTCCTGGGATCGGCCTATCCGAAACCAGAAAACTTCAGGCTTTTCGCTATCAAAGACATTGCTAAAGTTATGGCATTAATCTTTACAAAGGAAGCAGAGTGAAAGGAGGTTCCCACACAAAAGATTACTAAAGAAAAAGATAGACCAGAAAGATAAAATAAACGTTAAAGGTCATCTTTTGCGATTATATATAATGTAGCTGAATTTGTCTTTTAAGTTTGAAACAAAATTTTCTACTTCTCAATACGTAGTTGCTTTAGAGATGTTTGTGTCTCCTCTTTAAATAATACACTTTCAAACATATATAAACTATCAAATAAGTTTTGAATTGTACTCCTTACTATGCCTGACGTACTAAAACATGTTTCAAACTCGATATATTACGTTACTAGAAGTATAGGTATTAGGTACTTTTATGTAGTAGATTTTAATCATTAAAAGAATGGAGTCTGCTGGTTGAGAAAAATTTGTACAGTCTTGTTTCTCTGCTATTTCTTTTAATTCAATACTAAGTACCACAATTATGTATAGGTAAGTATCATCTTTATAAAATGTTCAAATAAATTTTAACGCAAATTTTGTTGCGAACAAATTACAAAAACACAATTAATTTATTTGAACATTTTATAAATAGCTTGCTTACTTCTTAACTGATCATTAATATTTGTAAAAATATTATGATCGGATGTTAGTGACGGTAGTTGTTGACATTGAGTGGGCGTCTTTGACTTTCAAAATAAAAAGTGTTGAATAGCTTCGGCGGGCTGGTTAGAACCACGATAGCTCAATTGGAAGAGTACCTGACCCGGTATGTCAGAAGAGTGCAGGTTCAAATCCTGCTTTTGGAAATTTTTTCAACATTAATTGTATCTTTATAAAACTTCTTCTTTCCTACTAAGTTCGATGGAATTGCCCAACAGTGGGACAATAATAATTGCTGCTGAGACAGTAACGAAAATTATGAACGGATGTGCGTTTACAATCTTTTATACCTCTAAAAGTTTACAGGAGTCCAATAAAACAAAATAAATACCATCACAAAGTAATAACATTAAAGAGAGCTAAGGAATATTTAAAATTCTCAAGTTCTCAGTAAACTTGAAAAAGGATGGAGGCCGTCCCATGAGCCAGCTCAAAGACAAAGCTTTATATTTTAAAAACGTAACTGGTTTGGCGAAGCGAAAAAACAATCGTTTCATAATAGAGGACCCGTCTGACGTCTCGTCGCTCAGCTGATTCCCGCCGTTCGAGGTTAGCTTCGCACAAATACTCCTTTATGATTGCCATTGTCCAAAATATCTTGTTAAATATTGTACTTTGGGGCGAACAATAACCTTTTTGTCACAGTAGAAATGCTATTTCTCACGTAAGTACCTAAGAACCAACAAGTTTGTGCATACAGTTTAAATTTGATGTTATAGCAAAGAGGTTGGACGCCATTCCGTTTCGCCGGCTGCATATTTAAAATTGTACCGTGGTATCAAACAGCTGATTTTGGCGCGCATTCTGGCGGCCATGTTGGCCCGGTCCGAATCGGAAACAGGTTGGTTGCCATGTGTAGCGAATACCTGATTGGCATTATGCGCTCATTGATGTTACCGTTTCAATATTTTTTTTAGAGTTTTAATCAAATTCATATAAATATCAGAGTAGAGTGGCAGACATTTTGTTGCCACGGAAAATTAAGTAATGATTACGCTTAAGTTGTAAGTTATTTTTCATCGGTAATACTTTTAACTGCTGTTATAAAGACGTTATGGCGGGAAAGTTCTGTAGAGGTCCGTCTGTCTGTCTATAAACATATTTGTACCAAGAAGTTCCTACCAATAGTATTTGCAATTCAATAAATACATTATTAATACTTACACCAACCTCTTATTAATAATAGGTAAAGCATTATAAGCATTGTTATAAGTTTTAAGTGACTTTTATCTTTTAAACGGTAAATAAGGAAGTATTGTTCAAATTACCTTCCCCAACATAATAAACTTAAAAAAGTTTACAACAGAGCTTTCGTTATGTGTTTACGACAGACCATAGACAAATGGTTTAATTTAAACCTTATTTTGTAGTAAACTTCTTGCTTTCAAAACGGGCTATTGCCATCATCTCACCTGATGTTATGTGATGAGAACGAATGTGGAAGCGCACTTCACACGGAATCCTTAACCACTGAGGCACTGGCATCTTACATCGTCGGAACAAAACAATGCTAACATTGCTTGTTGTCAAACCGCCTCTGTGGTCTAGTGGTTAAGACCACCGGTTTAGACCCAGAGGTCCCGGGTTCGATTCCCAGCGGGGGGTACATGTTTGTTTACTCGGTTTGGTTGGTGGTAGGACTTGTTTGTCCGCATGGCTAGCTACCACCATCTTATCTAAATATGTCGCCATAACATCAATGTTTGTAGCATTGTTGTGTTCCAGCAGCTAGAGATAAGATAGCCAGTGGCTCACTAGTTGAGGATCCCGGGCGAAGTGCGCTTCCATCATTGGCCTTATCATCACTTAACATCAGGTGAGATCAAGGCACTGTGCTTACCCGTAAATATAAAAAAAAAAAAAAGTCAAATCATTTATTCAACATATGCATTCACAACTTCTTGGCGGGAAAGTGAAGAGTCATGTGCAGTATTGTTTTATATTCTAAAGTTTGTGCTAAGTCTGTCGAATATTAATGTGAAATGATGGTGGATAATTAACCGTTAAGTGTCCGTGAGTGTGCATGAGTGTTGGTAAATGAAACAAAACAAAACTGGCTGGGTCGGGTGGGCGTTTAATTTATATTTTATAAATATGAAACAAAACAGTGCAACGTCACTTTTCTAATTCTCTCAAGAAGTCCGCCCGAGGAGTTAGTAAAGCCCCACATCTTTACTGAGACACTCGAGGGGTTGTGGGGTATATCATTTCTCACTTCTCATTTCTATTATCATTCATCATCATCATACAGGAAAGAAATATTGTTTATTTATGTATTACTAAGAAAAATAACAAATTGTTTAAATAGACTAACTATTAGTTATTCTGTGACTAAACTATTGAATCTACTACCAGTTCGGATTTTGGGAGAGCCTTCGACCAAGAAGAGCTGGCAAAAAACGCAGGAGACATATTTGTCACGGTGACAAACTTAAAAAAAATTGGTAGCTAGTCATGCAGTATTATTATATCAGACTCTACCAATCCAGCTTAGTAAATATGTACTTTTTGAGAATAGTTCCTTCCTGTAACAATTTAAATATCAATTCAGTGTGGTCTTACTAGACTAAGGTGTTATTTTGTTTGGTTTAAACCATTAAGGTTTTAACGGTTATCTTAAACTTATAGGCGTAACGAATTCTCATCCGCTCAGTCGAATAACGAATAGCTGGATTACAGTAAGCAGTGTATAATCTTTGGAGTGTATACGTCTAAAATCTAAAGCGTCGAACCTTGAACCCTGGACGACCGGCGTATGGTAATAATCCCAGTCGACGTTTGGGCGCGGTCCTCGTGTTTCAACAAAAAATGTGTCTTTACTCTCTACACAGTCTCTCTTGGAACGAAACATAATGCCTTACAAATAAATAGAGAATAAGCTTCGAATATTTATTCCATGTTTCGTCTCTTTATTTGAATTTGAAATGAAATGAAGTTTACATGACGGCATATTCGGCACAGTTTTGGTCGTCAAAAGATTACGTACATATCATTGAAACTTTACGGGCTAGGATAAAGGTGGTAAATATGTACATAAGAATAATTATTCTTATGCTAGTATGCGGTGTATTCCTTTGTTGCTAAGGAATTAAATCAGTTGCTATCCCTACTGGTGCCTTACAAAACATCTCAAGGAAACTATGATATATAAAAGTAAAAAATTAAAAGAAGTATTAATCTTTATATTTAGAAAATAATATCATAATCACTATTTAGCTTAGCTAGATAATACCATCATATCTTAGTCTGTCTTCGTAACATCAATATTTGTAGCATTGTTGTGTTCCGGCAGCTAGAGATAAGATAGCCAGTGCCTCAGTAGTTGAGGATCCCGGGTGAAGTGCGCTTCCACCATCGCCCCTATCATCACTTAACGTCAGGTGAGTTGATGGCGAAAGCTTTTCCGTTGTGTACATTAAAACAGTATTTTGAAAACAATAATACAAAGCCTTTTATCTTTTAATTCCTGACGAATTACTGAGATATGTACTCAACCAACTCACCAAGCTGATTTCGTAATGTTTTTTTTGGAAGAAACTAACGATTAGCTACCCAAATCGATTTAAAGTATCACGTTTGCAAACTATACAAAGGTTTTATATGAATTTGAGCCGCAAATATTTCGTCCAATGTCGTTGTGCGATTAATTCTATTTTTTCTTGCCGGCCCTTTCAGCCGCCATTTCTAGAGTAGGTACGAATCTATTTATACTGTCAGGGAAACAGGTAGAATAATGAAATATTGCTTCAAGGAGGCCGGAGTTGTGTGTTTTTATTGTTGTTGTTTTTTTCAAATGCCCCTCAAGCTTGTGGGTTAGATGGTAACGCAATAACTTTGAACACTGCCCGTGACAGACCACCTGATTGTGATAACCATTGGGTGGATCTGACCTTTTTTTGCGTGGGTCAGAGACATTTATATTTTTTTTATTGATAGAATCATAAGGTCTATCTCTATGCCGCTATAAACGTCACACGTCACTGTCCTTACGAGTTGAGCAAAGATTTAGTAGGGATGCTAAGAGTTGAGTAAATGTAACTAGTCACGCTTATAAACGTTTATCTGCGTTGCAAAGACCTTTCCTAATGGGCCATTTCACATTTCGGTGCAAGTTAAGCCTAACTTGCGCACACACAAGCTCAACAAGGTTTTATGCGATTTGAAACAATCCGCAGTTTTTTTTCCCTTTAGTTGATGGCTTCGTGCGATTAGCACATTTAGCCAGTGTCAAAGTATTTTCTCTTACAAGTAATACATAAATAAATAATATTTCCTTCCTTTATGATGGACTTCTTGAGAGAATTTGAAGTGACGTTGCACTGTTTTGTTTCATTTGCCAACACTCATGCACACTCACGAACACTTAACGGTTAAAAATCCACCATTATTTCACATTAATATTCGACATAACACAAATTTTAGAAAATAAAACAAAACCGCAGACATGACTCTTCACTTTCCCGCCAAGAAGTCCAATCCGCAGTTAAAATCGCATATTAGAACGTTCTTTTTTAAATGTTGTCTATTAACTGCCATAATCTATTCTTTAGCATAAAAGTTTTTAGGGCTGATTTTTCAATCGCCAGTTAAAGTTTATTCATTGAATAATTTTGACATTATGACAGATTATCTTAAGAAAATATTCACAATGATAATGTTATTCGTTAATGGATAAAACTTATCAGAGGATGGAAATCAAATGGAAATCAAATGGAAATGGAATCAAGCCTATAGGATTTAAAAATGTATATTGGCTTTTATTAACAAAGCACAACGCTCTGGGGATCATTCTTTCCGCGGACCCGAAAGATGTGGAATTTTATTTCCGGTGAGCTATAATAAGAGGTTCTTCAAGAAACATATTGAAAAACATCAACTGAAAAAAATAGAAAATTTTGGAATGAATTACCTATTCAAGCATATTAAATTATGTAGCGCTAATATATAAAAAAAACGGCCTTTACACTTAACTTAACAAAATTGAATAGTAGTATTAGCTCACGTTAGTTTTAATTATACATACAAAAATCGAATGGTTTTAGTGGAAACAAAATACAACCGCCCGCCAAATTCTGGCGCCATCCAAACAAAACATGCGAGCATTCTCAAATGTTCAAATACCGAATCGCATTACAAACTGTTTTAATTGTGCACACCCAAAAGAGTTTTTATGTCTATTTGCAGTTTGCATTGTGGCACTACTCGTCGGAACGGACCTACTCGCGCGCTTTTCGCAGAATCCTTTGGAATGTTTTATAATCTATGAATGAACATCCGCACCAAAGAGTATGTAAGTGCGCATGATTGCTCTATTTTTTTGGTGGACCATAGAGTGTGCCACCTACTATTTTATTGATGTTTTCGGTTGTAATAAAGTTTGCAATACCGATTTTATACAAAAAAAATGTAAGTAAGTACTCTTTCATACATTATTGGAATTCTTTTCTCTGTCGGTGTATTTGAAGGTGCGAATTTGATGTACCTTACGGGAATCCGTTTATACAGATCCCATGGGAAACTACCTTAATATTGGTTTTATATTGTTGATATCACATTCATGGTAAGTATTTTGTTTATAGTTTGATTTCCGGTGGTGATTGTTTTTTCTTATAGGAAGGAAAATTACTTCGATCATTTATTATGAGCTTAAGTTACTAGACTAAGATAATATTAGGATCGGATGTTGATGACGTAGTTGTCGACATTGAATAGGGCTAATTTGGCTTACAGAGAAGAAGAGTTGATAGAGAGAGAGAGTTAAGAGAAGATAGAGTTGATTAATTTCGGCTAGTTGGAATGAGCCATGATAGCATAGTTGGTAGAGCACCTGATCCGCCATGTCATGAATTTTGTTTTTGTCTTTTTTCAAATTACTAGACTAACGTTTTCCGTTTTAACGTTTTATGAATGCGGGTATCGAGTCCGTAATCCCTCAGGAGCTGAGCATCTCACAATCACAATTCGACCCAACTTTCCAAGGTATTATGGCCAGTGGTCGTTTTGGTAGTGATTCTCGGGAAGTTGCTGTAATAAATAAGATACGAAGCATTGTGTGATAATACCTGTGTGGAGTTGGAGAGTGAGTCTGTCATCCTGTGCGAGCAATAATATCGAATGCTAGCGATGCGCTGATATGTAAGACGTACACAAAGGATAAGAAATATTAAAGATACTTTAAGCTTTTTCTGCGTAAAACGGAACGCACGTGATTCATTTAAAATGAGGGTACCTATACATACTACCAACTGATTATGAGACGACTAAAACCTCAGTGTCCCTGTGACCACGGACCCTGCAAAGGGTTCGAAACGTCAGGGCAAATATTATTTAAAATTAATGTATAAAATAAACGCGAGTAGATCCGTAAAAGTTGTTTCATTTTAATGCGTGTAAAGAAATGAAAATTAAAAATGAAATAAAATGAAAAAAAAATGAACGAGTGTGTTTTCTAACACCTAACATCAAACATCTAACAAAATATGGGCGTGGCCTAACTGTTTTGTTAGCTCAAACAAGCAAACATGTTATCCGAGGCGGACGGAAAACATCCCCGTGTTCGCCTGCGGGGGGAGGGGTAATTTCATTTCATCGTTGCTTGCGAACATTGAGGTTGTGCATTGTGTATAAAAACTATTTCAGCATTTATTTAGTTAATCATTGTTTGTCTCTTTTTCTTACGTTTGTGTGACGTTGTCGAAACAATATTTAATAATTAATGCTGAAAGAGCTATACACAATGGACAACCTCAATGTTCGCAAGCAACGAAAAAAAGATTTCAGTCCAAATCGATCTGCTACTTGTATTTCTGCGTAAATATTAAAAGTAAGTAGTATTGAGGAGCTCGATGGCGCAGTGGTTAACGCGCCCGGTCTGCGAGTGCTGAGGTTAAGCAACTTTCGCAAAGGCCGGTCATCGGATGGGTGACCAAAAATTTATCATCTAGAGCTCCTCCGTGCTTCGGGAGGCACGTAAAGCCGTGGGTCCCGGCCGCATTAGCAGTCGTTAACAACCACCAACCCGCACTGGGCCCGCGTGGTGGTTTATGGCAAGTTCTCCCTATCCATCCATAGGGAAGGCTCGTGCCCCAGCAGTGGAGACGAAAATGAGCTGATGATGATGATGATGATGATTAAAAGTACGTCGCTGTAGATAGGGTCGAACGCGAAATCGGTTTCTTTTTCTTGCTGTATGTAAAATAACTTCTAAAACATCGAGTACGTCTTCTTCGTCCGAAGTCATTTTGTCGAGTAGGTAGATGTATGTTAGATGTTCGTGTTTATAAAGTCGCAGGAGACTGCAATGTTTCGGATCTCGTTCAAACCAATTTTCGGTGAAAGTTTGCATGGTAATGTACATCATATATTTTTTTTAGTTTTATCATTCTCTTATTTTAGAAGTTACATGGGGGGGGGACACATTTTACCACTTTGGAAGTGTCTCTCGCGTAAACTATTCAGTTTAGAAAAAAATTATATCAAAAACCTCAATATCATTTTTGAAGACCTATCCATAGATACCCCACACATTTGGGTTTGCAGAAAAAAAATTTTTTAGTTTCAGTTCTAAGTATGGGGAACCCCCAAAATTTATTGTTTTTTTTCTATTTTTGTGTGAAAATCTTAATGCGGTTCACAAAATACATCTACTTACCAAGTTTCAACAGTATAGTTCTTATAGTTTCGGAAAAAAGTGGCTGTGACATACGGACGGACAGACAGACAGACAGACAGACAGACATGACGAATCCATAAGGGTTCCGTTTTTTGCCATTTGGCTACGGAACCCTAAAAAAAGGTACATGTCTGTACCTGGTATAGAGCGCGTGTGAACCGGCTCGTCGTACCATTGTTCTACGAGTACGGTGTCTTCGACCTAAACTAGTGTGCATTTTTAGTAAATGTGTATTCTGTAAATGTGTAGTGCCATTTAGAACCTGCTCGCCGGGAACCTAGTAATTTGGAGAAGCTTGTACTGGTGGGTCACGTTGAGGGAATAGAAGCAGAGGAAGAGCGCCTGCCCGGTGGACGGATGCTATTCTGGAAGCTCTGAAATGCAACACGCAGGCGGCTATCCGTCTAGCCCAGGATAGGACCTCTTGGAGAGCCCTGGTCCGCGATGTTGCTATTGGTGGTCACGACCCCCAGGCATGAGGACTCGACGACGATGATGATGATGATTTAGAGGATCGGGCGGAGTTACAGTAAGTCTGTATTATCCCATAGTTGGGTAAAGGCCTCCCCATTACCGCCACTCTTCACGATTTTGCGCTACAATTTGCCAGTATTGTTTAAAATGTCTCATTTCTAACGCTTCAATATCGTTAAACGTATCTTCGCTCACACCGGATGCGATACCCATCAACCTGTTTGGAACCTTTTTCTACCATTGTGCCACTTCCGTTAGAGATCGCCGCTTTGACGGATAGAGCCATAGACCACGCATAATACGACGATAGAGCTGCGCATGCGCATACTGCCTGCTTTGTGAGCTACAATGGTGTAATAAATGGGCGGGAAACTGCGCACTTTATTATTGACATAACGAGTGGAGTGATTGACAAATTAATTATGTGATTTGAATAATGTTACGTTATAAATAAAATGTAAATTGTTTGTTTTTATTCCTCACAAACAAGCACTTGGCATTCATGTTACTTAATAGATAGATAAAACTCTTTATTGCACACACACACAGATAAGTAAAAACAAACAACGAAATTTTTATAATAGGGTGGACAAAGGCGGTCTTATCGCTCAAAGCGATCTCTTCCAGACAACCTTTGAGGTATATGACACTAAAAGGAAAATAAATGGCAGTAGTGCACTAGTACAAAGCAAAATAATAATAAAAAGTAAAAATATTCATTAATTAAATATACACATTAGTTTAAATATATATACTCAAATACACATATTGTATATTAAATAAATAATAATATTTTTTTTATTGAAAATTACGAAATTAATATCTGAGATTATAATAACCTAAAGTAACTAAAACTAATACAAAACTAAAATATGGCGTCAAAAAATTCGACTGGTAAAGTACCCAAGAGACTGGCGGCATTGCCACGTTGAAAAGCAATGCTTAGTCTCTGGCCAAGTGGCTTAGTCAAGAGATGTGAATGGAGTTTTGTCTTAAACGTGGCAAGTGACTTGGAGTGACGGATATCCGGCGGGAGGTTGTTCCAAAGGCTTGTAGCCTTGACCGTTACTTAATGTTAAGTGATGATAAGCAGAAGGAAGAAGCGCTTTTCGCCGGACGTTTTCAACCACTGAGGCTCTGGCAATCTTATCTCTAGCTGCCGGTACACAACAATGCTACAAACATTAATGTTGTGGCGACATATTTAGATAAGATGGTGGTAGCTAGCCAGGCGGACAAACAAGCCCTCATCATCATCATCATCAGCTCATTTATGTCCCCACTGCTGGGGCACGAGCCTTCCCTATGGATGGATAGGGAGAACGGGCCATGAACCACCACGCGGGCCCAGTGCGGATTGGTGGTTGTTAACGACTGCTAATGCAGCCGGGACCAACGGCTTAACGTGCCTTCCGAAGCACGGAGGAGCTCGAGGTGATAAATTTTTGGTCACCCATCCGATGACTGACCTTTGCGAAAGTTGCTTAACCTCAGTGATCGCAGACCGGGCGCGTTAACCACTGCGCCATCGAGCTCCCCAAACAAGCCCTACCACCAACCAAACCGAGTACACAAACATGTACCCCCCGCTGGGAGTCGAACACGGGAACTCAAGGTCTAAACCGGTAGTGATCTTCCACCAAGTCCTCTATGGTCTACAGAGGCGGTTGATTGGAATGATCTTGCGGCATGTCAGTTACAAAATAATATACTTCGGTCGTCGCAAGTGAGGTGTAGATTCGAAATTAAAACTTTGTAGAATTAAACAATAAAATATAATTTATTTCTTCACAAAAGTAACAAAAGAATTGAAGAACGTTACATAAGCATTCCTTAACTTTGTTAGTTCCAAATAACTTGTACAAAATAATATTAATCTAATACCTTTAAACAAGCATTTAAAAAAAATATTAACGGGTAAGCACAGTGCCTTGATCTCACCTGATGTTAAGTGATGATAAGGCCAATGATGGAAACGCACTTCACCCGGGATCCTCAACTAGTGAGGCACTGGCTATCTTATCTCTAGCTGCCGGAACACAACAATGCTACAAACATTGATGTTATGGCGACATATTATAAGATGGTGGTAGCTAGCCAGGCGGACGTAATTCTTGTACATATGTAAGTACGAGTATATATACAGGGTGTGGCGTAAGTAGTGGTCCACCGTTCAGGATTCGATGAACCAGATAATTAAATAATTATTATTAAATAAATGGGCACTGACAGTGTAGTACGTTTTTTTTACAAAAATCGCCCTTGAACTTGAAGGTGTTTTAAAAATTAGGGTTAAAATTAGAGAAGAACCAACTTTTTCTTCAAAAGAGCTAAATTTACATAAAAAATCATTATTTAACATGATAGCTCTAGTATTCAGCAGTAATTAACAGAAATCAAAATGAAAAAATAATGGTTTTTGTTGAAACTACAAACAAATTTGTAGTAAAAGGTAGAAATTTCGTAAATAAAAGACAAAAAGGAAATATTTTCGGAACCCTTGGGTAAAAATGTTTAAAATTTTTAATTGTTATAGTTAATTATCTGGTTCATCGAATCCTGAACGGTGGACCACTACTTACGCCACACCCTGTATAATCTGAAACTCGGAAACGGCTCCAACGATTTTCATGAAATTTAGTATGCAGGGGGTTTCGGGAGCGATAAATCAATCTAGCTAGGTTTCATTTTTAGAAAACGTCGTTTTATCCGTAAAAAAAAATACCGAACAAAGCTGGGTCTTCCAGGTACTTATAAAATTAAATGTACAGTTACAAACTAGGGAGACTGCAGGAGTTAAGCTTCATACAAACTTGAGCAATGCGCACATGGACTTTACCTTTCACAGATACGGAATCTCGCAACAAAGGGCCTAGAGTAAATTCCAATGGGTGCTATTTAAACAGACTTCTTTTTAATAGCATTATTCGCCTCGAAAAATCTACATTGCCTTCTAAATGACTAAGTCAGCCACAATTAACGAGCGTCTGAATGATACTATCTTAGCCACTAGTTATCTTCTATGTAAGTCACTCTCAATACAACTCAGCATGGTGGTTATTTTTTAGCATCTAAATTAGTAACATGCATTCAATCAGTAAACTTCTAAAATATTAATATGTGACATCAAAAACATATTCTTTAAGCTTCTAATTTTTTAACTCAGTACGTTTAAAATGTAACTCATCCCACATTAATTAATCGTCAAAATTTTGCTAAAATTATCATCAAATAGTAAATTACGGCCACTAATATTATCTAAAAACTATTGAGGGGAGACAATATAAAAGACTTTATTTTTAAGAATCAATTTGTGTATTGAAAATTATTGTATTAATTATTTGTGTATGGTTTTAAGTACCTATTTTATATCAGAATAAACAATTTCATACGTCACCATACTAACCTAACCTAACCTAATGAACCTTTTTACGCTTTTTTCATTGCGCCCCCCGTCCCCCCACTTTAGTTCTGTATGGCGGCGCTGGCGTGACCACAGATTAGGCAAAAGTTTATTTACTACGCACGTAAATGACGTTTTGACACTCGCGCTAAATCTTGCAGTGGCTATTTTCACGATAAAAGAATATGATGTAATAATTTACATGCTAAGTTATAATAAATGATGTTGTCTATAGAAGCTTGAATTATATGTTTTGAGGACCTTACGTGTTGAAGCTTTGAAACGTAAAATGGTGATGAGATGTAAAATCCGTGGCTGAGTTAGTAAATTAGATGGCAATGTATAAATAAGAAGGACACGTTAAGATAATTGTTGATTTTTACTTGACGCTTTCTATAAAAAAGACGAATTAGTTTATTACAGCATATCTCATTTTCCCGTTGCTTAGTTATAAAATAAGAAGATCGATCACGTGGCCAATAAAAAAATCTGTGGCTTTACTTATAATTTCTCAATTTAAATTGACATTTGACGAGAATATACAATGAAAATATAGATCAAACTGTTGTTAACTTAACAGTCAACATTGTTTTAAACCAATTTATCCAGCACATAACTTTAAAATAAGTATAATTCTTATAAAAAATCATTTATAAAATAATTTCATTTTTATGATTGACCACGTGATCGAAAACGCACGGATTGTCGTGACTCGTGACGTCATTTGCTCGATGTCACTCGAAGTTTTGTATGTACACGGTGTGATTTGACAGCTAACAATTTGTTTACATGCTAATGACGTCACGACATCACGTGACCCGCATGCATCGTTTTGGCGGCTGTTTTATTCATTTGAATTTTAATGGCGATATTCATAAAAAATAATGAAATTCACAACGAATTAATCAAATTGTAAATATAATATGCTATAAGAAACCATTAGATATATTTTTCTAAAACCTGTCAAATACTCTATTAGTATAGCATTGAAGCCGCCTCCTGGCGGCATACAAGCAGAGTCAAAGTTTTGCTATACATATTTAGGGAGTTCGCGACCGTAGGTTTACCCTTGAGACCCTACACGTGACCCCTGATTGCTAAATGAATAACACTGTCTGAGTGGTATAGCCACGCTGCGTTGCAGCACGAAATGGGCCGACTCGCTCGCGTAATACCACCCTCTTACAGAATATCGGCGTGAAACAATGGCACTCGTTGCTGTTGTGTTTCGTCCAGTGAGTGAAAGTACCGGAGGCCCATCTCTCACCTTTCCCCCTCCTAATTCCTACTTCCTTCTTAAGATCAACTCCTTCCTCAAGGCCGGCAACGCATCTGCGATTACTTTGGTTTTGCGGGTGTCCATGGGCGGCGGCGATTAGGTACTTCCCACCAAGGGGCCGACCGCCTAACTAGTTCACTTTCGATCGCTTTGGCAACGTGTATAGTTTATGGCGTCATATTGTTATTTCGAAAGCAATATATACCTTTATGCTATAGCTATATTAACGGCTGCTGGGAAGGCAGCCGTTACTTTGGGCTGATTGGTTAAGAAGGATAGGATATATGGGACTTACTTGGCGAGCTGACGTTGACGGCGTGGCCACGAAACGACCGTCTCGGAGATGGAGCTGATGCTGGTAGAAGTCACCTTTCGCGCGCACAAACACACACGCGCACCGGCCGGTAGGCAATTCACGAGTATTCAGTTCCAGGAGGCTCCTGAGCGAAGAGCCGATGGTAAAACGCGACGTCACGGGCGGGCCGTTCGGTGAGAACCGAGTCGGAAAGAACGCTGCTCGTCTATGCTGCGGAGTGAAGGTCGCGCGGTTCGTTAGCTCACTAGCTTCGCCGACGGCGAAGCGGCGTAACCTCTATTAGGATGAGTGCACCGTCGCGTTTCTGGCGCGAACACTATAGATATGCTATAGCTTTCGATATTGCTTTCATATTGCTTTCGATGACAAGATGACGCCATAAACTATACACGTAGCCAAAGCGATCGAAAGCGGTCAGGGGGCAGGTGACTCCTTTTAATATTATAAAAAAATACAATTTTTTTTGATGATTACGAAATGTTATCGAATGGATATGGATTGTAAACAACATTCACACTAGCTCGGCTAGCTCGGACTGTTCCGACCGGTTGTGAGATTCCGTGACTGTGTGAGGCTGTCTGTGTGTGCGATGCTCGAGCGCGTTATGTTTAAGCTTACCTTCCAGGGTCTTCGTATTTTGCGTCCTCACTCACTCAGTGTGAGTAGTCTATAATTTCAAGTTCTTTCTGATGATAGGTTCTTCGTCACTGTAACTTGATACTTCTTGGATCGGATTCGCATTCTTCCTTCTCGACAATATTCTAGTAATATCAGCCTTTAATTCTTCATGACTACTACTATTTACCTCTTCTGTGCTGCGGTTTCGAGCGGAATCGTTGTGAAGAGCGAATCCTTTATAAATCTTGGATTTTAGGACAATCTCTTCGCTACTGTAACTGGAGAGTAAATTGAGATTTTTGTTATCCACCGCTCTGTGAGTTACATCGTCATGCCTCCTGGCATTGGCGTGTTCAGTGTTATGCCTCATTGCGTCGTAAATGTGGATTTTTAAAGACTCCTCGTCATCACTGTAACTCGACAACGGAATTAAATGTCTCCGTGTTGTTTGCAGTGAAATTGGCACAATATCTTGGAAATTCTCAAACTTTTTTGATAGCATCATATCTGCACCGTCCATCATGTCTGGTCCTTCATCAAATATAGGATTTAAGGTGAAGTTGGGTTCATAACTTATAGGTATCGGAAGCCATTTTTGAACTTTAATGTTCTGTATATCATGAGGTTTTGAATTCTTTATTTGTTTCTTGAGAGAATTGCGTAGGTAATTGTGATTTTGAAGTGACATTTTTCGGTCTGACGGACCGTTGATGATACTCGATGACGTTTGAAGGTCATTCCCACTGTTGAGATACATGTTTTTCCCTGTATACTTTTTCATTAGGCTTTCAAACCCGTGCTCGACACTTAAATACTTATGCAAGATCTTATTAATTTTTCCTAACTTGTGCTTCGAACGACGCAGCTTCTTTATTTTCTTGTGTATATTGTGATCTTTCTTGTGTTTCTTATGCTTCCTCTTCCGTTTAAAGTATTTCTTGTACAACTTCGGATGTTTCAATTTCAAGCGAAGCAGTTGCTTCTTTTTGATAAATATCTTCTTCTGTTTGTGATGGCTGTCCTTCTTTTTTTGTTTAACCATTTTCGTTGTTGTGGTGCTTTCCGCTACCTCAAATGCTTTGAACATTTCCGTGGTTGTATATGTTCGATGAGTCGCGTTATTCATTCGTTTTATCGATTTGTTGTGCTTGATTTTGTAGCGTTGTTGCCGATGTTTCGGAATCTGCGATCTAGTTGTTACCTCCGATGTTGTGGTTAGCTCGGGCGTTGTCGTTGTTGGCGACGTGGTAAGTTTAATAGCAGTTGTCGTACGTTTCTTTCTCTTAGTTGCGATCACTCTCCTAACCTTTGTGGTTTTATGATTGCGTTTCATTAACTTTGTACTATAATCGGAAATAGTTCTGTTATTGCGAGCCTCCATTTGTTGAGTATGCATCGTTAGGTTGAGTTTTCTTTTGTAAAATTTATATCTCTCCTTGTAGTACGCGAATTGGTACATATCGCTGGTATTATATTCAACAGCATCGTGCCTTCTGCCTATTTGTGGT
Source organism: Eudonia mercurella (assembly GCA_963082485.1). Lineage (NCBI taxonomy): Eukaryota > Metazoa > Arthropoda > Insecta > Lepidoptera > Crambidae > Eudonia > Eudonia mercurella. The sequence goes on along the minus strand of OY720050.1, from coordinate 7,580,457 downwards.
CCGTATGCATAACTATCAATCAGCTTAATGATAGAAGTGACTAGAATTTCTTTCTGCTCTGTTCCATGTAGCCTAACCAAAGGGTAGTAAAGAGCGTCCGTCAGTTCCCGGTGGAGACTCCTCGCCGTTGGCTTTCCCTTTGGGTAGTCATGGATCTTTTCGAGTACTTTGAACAGGTTGATACCTTCTTTTTCGATATATAATCCGTCAATGTAATCGATGACAGAATTGATGTCAAGTGGAAAGCTTTCGTTGCGGACGAGCATCATTTGATGAAGCATTTTGAGTCTTTCTGAAAGGATAGATAGATACTTGCTTGCTTTATTTAACGGTACATGTTTGTGTACTCGGTTTGGTTGTGGTAGGGCTTGTTTGCCCGCCTGGCTAGCCACCACCATCTTATCTAAATAAGTCGCCATTACAACAATGTTTGTAGCATCATTGTTGTGTTCCAGCAGCTAGAGATATGATAGCCAGTGCCTCAGTAGTAGAGGTTTCTGGGCTAAGTGCGCTTCTACCGTTGGCCTTATTATCACTTAACATCAGGGGAGATTAAGGCACTGTGCTTACCCGTAAAATAAAATAAAAACCCAAATAAAAACAAAAAAAAAGAGGGACACATAATCATAAAGCGTGGGCATAGACCAAAGACACCGTACTCGTAGAACAAGAGTACGGCGAGCCGGTTCATACGCACTCTATACCAGGAACATGAACCAGGGTGATTCTCCCCACCACCACAACCCGCACTGCAGGCTTATTACGAAGAAAAGCAACCGGTTGATAATAAAATAAAAAAATAAAAATTGCACAACGGCAACGCGACTGCTACTAGTTGCAGTTGCTACAATCGGTCGGTTTATTCTAGAGCGCCGTCATGCACTTTTAGTTCGACAATCGCTCGCTCGTAGCGCTATCGGTAGCGATAAATTGAAAACTGTTGCGATGGCGACTGTCACTTAAAGAAGAGGCACCCTCGGGTTATTCCCTCCTGATCCAATACGAACCCTACGGTGTTTCAATCACACGGCACGAGAACCCTTGTAAATGTTAAAATGAAAAAAATTGATTGTCTGTAAAATCGGTTTACTGACGATAGTTGAACGTGACAACGTCTTAAGAAGGTGTCGGGAGGTGTTGGGGGTGTCGGGGGTGTTGGGGGTACGTACCGCGGTGGCGATGCCGGCCACGGGCTTGCACAGCAGCAGCAGCCCGTCGAACAGGTAGGCGGGAGGAGTTGGGGGTGTCGGGAGGTGTTGGGGTGTCGGGGGGTGTTGGGGGTAAGTACCGCGGTGGCGATGCCGGACACGGGCTTGCACAGCAGCACGGCTAAATTTCTACTCAGCCGATTGTGCTTCTTTGTCGCTCGTTCCGCGCTCTCGCTTGCACTTCAAGCCTTACATGGAACGCCTCAGAGCGAGGTAACGCCGAACTTTTTCGTGCGTGCAGCCGGCTCTATCGAATTATAAGACGTTGTCACGTCAACAAAGTGTTGAAAAAAAAGTTGGTGTTGGATTGAGCCACGGTAGCGTAGTTGGTAGTGCACCTGACCCGGCATATCATGGGGTGCGGCTTCGAATCCCACTCGTGGAGTTTTTTCAACACTCTGTCTTTTTTCAAATAGTAATTTGTTCGCAACAATATTTGCATAAATGTTGAAATGCCCGATGTCAGTTAAGGTCATTAGGACAACGCTGTCACGTTGCATCATCATCATCATCATCATCGGCCTTAATTAGTCCACTGCTGGGCATACGCCTCTCCTCGTGCACGCCGCTGAGCACGATCCGCGGCTACTCTCATCCAGCTCTTGCCAGAAACCTTACCAACTGTCACATTCTTTTTAAAATATATTTTACGGGTAAGCACAATGTCTTTATCTCACCTGATGTCAAGTTATGATAAAGCCAATGGTGGAAGCGCACTTCACCTGGGATCCTCAACTGCTGAGGCACTGGCTGCACTATCTTTAGCAACATTGTTGTCATTGCGAAATGTTTAGAAAAAAAATAGTGGTGGCTAACCAGGCGGGCAAACAAGCCCTACCACCGACTCAGTAGGCTACTCTTGACGCAATCTCAATCTCAATACAATTCCAATGGGATTAATATGTATCGATATTGGGATAAGTTTTGCAATTTCGGAACGCCCCATCTCGATAATAATTTGTTCACTCAATTTCCACGCAATTTAATTCCAATGTAGCGCTATTATCGCTTTTAAGAGTGCCATTTGAATTTTTTAGATTTGGGATTGGAATTGTATTGAGATTGAGTTTGCGTCAAGAGTAGCCTAGCAAACCGAGTGCAAAAACATGTACCCCCATCAAAATTTGAAATCAAAGCCATTTTTATTTATTCTAATGAATTTTAAGTGAGTTTTAAAAGTTCTGGTATTTGTTGTGTAATACACATTAAAACTACTTGGTTTTGACAATGAGAACACCTGTAGGGTTACTCTTGAAACACAATTGCAATAATCAATTTACAATCACAAATCTAAAAAATTTCAATGTCACTCTTAAAAGCGATAATAGCTCCACATTGGAATTAAATTGCGTGGAAATTGAGTGAACAAATTATTATCGATATGGGGTGTTCCGAAATTGCGAAGCTTATACCAATATCGATACATATTAATCGTATTGGAATTGTATTGAGATTGAGTTTACGTCAAGAGTAGCCTACCTGGCTACAGCGTTTGTAATTAAAACATTTATATGATATGACACCCTAAATGTGTCAAACATCTTTGCATTATGTACCCTATGTGAATACATGAATTACAAGTTACTCGTATTACTTGATAAATCCACATGAAAACAAGAGGTTACCCGCTGGGAATCGAACCCGGAACCTCTAGGTCTGACCCAGTGGTTTTAACCACTAGACCACGGCGGTTATGGTCACGTTCGCTTACCTTGTATCTCGTCAACAGGAGCCTGACTTAAGTACTCAGCTAAGTGGGACAACGCGTCTAGCCAAGCGCGGCTTAGGTCGAACATATGGTCCACTTTTATCCTGCCAAAGGAAAATTATCTTTATACAACATACGCACACACACACACACACCTACAAAACAAGGCTGGCAGGCTTATCACCAATTATTTCAATGTGGGAACGTGATGACCACAGCCTGGTTATGGGTTAAGTGAAAACCCAACTCCACACGACTTTAAAGTTTTTAATGGCACCCCCTACCAACCGTCAGGTTACAAAGTAGGTGTCAGACATCCTTGCGCAAGCACAAGGGACCATCTACGTCAGGTCGTAGCGCCAGATTAGGACGCGCCGAAGCGCATTCTTCATCCGGTACTTTTGAGACTAGTGTCTCGATTATAGTTGCCCCGGGGACACGTATAGTCCACTACCTGATATCCGGATAGGTTACCGGAGATGTAGGGTTAAGTGAGAGTCGCAATCGCGATAATTTATAATTTATCGCTACCAAAACACATATTCAAACACACACACACACACACAAACATTAAAAATAAAATGTATTACGGAACGTGGAACGCTACGGAAGCGCCACGAGCGAGCGATTGACGAACTAAAACTGCATGACGGCGCTATAGAATAAACCCCGACCGATTGTAGCAACCGCAACTAGTAGCAGTCGCGTTCCCATCGTGCGATTAGCGACTGGTTGCTTTTTCGGTAATAAGCCTGCGGGGAAAAATTTTTCCCTGTAAAAATACCACCCAGGTACCAACGATTTTTCCGGTATCTTCGTTTGACAGAAGTTGTAAGACCAATTTTTTAACGGTATTCAAAGCTTTGACTCACATAGCCTCGACCTCTGCCTCGTAGGCGCTGAACAACACCCTCGCCTCCTTCTTGGGTTTAAGCGCCATCGTGTCCAGCAGATTGATCGCCGCCACAGTGAAGTAGCCGGTCTTCATCTTCTGCATCATTTCCATCAGCTTCCGTACGTACGGGGCCAGCTTTACTGCGAAAAGCTCATTATTGAAACGGAACTACTTTTACGGATCTACTCGCGTTTGTTACTTATACTAGTTGTCGCCCGCGACTTCGTTCGTGATGACTACACTCTCCCACAGGAACCTGTTACCGGGATAAAATATATCCTATATCCTAGTCCAGGTCATGGTCAGTCTTTGTGTAAAGTTTCATATAAATCTGTTCAGCCATTTTCACGTGATGCGCGGTCAAATAAACTGAAAAACAGACAAAAATTCTAAAAACTGTTGGAACGTGTTCTGTTATCGATTCTAAGTATCCCCAGCCAACTTTTTTTCGAATATCTTCCATGTACAGACTTTCGACCCTCTTTAGCTTTGTTATATGAATAGATAGATTTGGTCTGTGGTATTTAAGTCTCAGAACAATCTAAGGCTCAAATCGGTTGCTCAGCAACTGATTATTTCACATTAATATTCGACAAAACACAAATTTTAGAAAATAAAAAAAACCGCAGACATGACTGTTCACTCTCCCGCCAAGACAACTTTACTTTAAATAATTTTCCTCTTCCGCGATTGTGCCAACGCTGTTGATAATAAACAAGCGGCATACCGCGCTTGGATCAGGGGTAAAGCTCTTTGGGATCCCGAAACCCGCTCGCTGAAAGCAGCCTATAATAATGCCACCAAGTCCTGCAAAAGAGTTTACATTAGTGCGGATGACCAGCGCGTTGCACGGGTCGGCCAAGAACTACTGACGCATCCTACGGGCAGCCGTAGCTACTGGCGTCTGGCCAAAGCCGTGCAATCGAACTTCTGCCAACCCTCGCTGCCACCAATGAGATGTCCTGACGGAACTTTAGCTCACAAGCCGCAGGAGAAGGTCGATCTTCTGGTCAAACTGGCTAACTCCCGAATCGATGACTGCAATGCACAGCCACCTACAATTTCTCATTGTGGCCACACAATGCCCGATTTTAAAATCAGGCAGTGTGGTGTCCGTGCGGAGCTGCAGTCAATCGATGTCCGAAAAGCTAATGGCCCTGATGGCATCCCTCCAATAGTCCTAAAAATGTGTGCAGCGGAGTTGTCGTTAACACGGGGTTAACGCGCCTTTACCGTCTCTCGCTCTCTTCTGATTGTGTGCCGGAATCCTGGAGAGAGGCTAATGTGCAACCGGTCCCCAAAAAAGGAGATCGGTCAGATCCATCGAATTACCGCCCCATAGCCGTAACTTTAGTTTTGTGCAAAGTAATGGAGCGCATTTTAAATAAACAACCTATAAGAACACTCCATAATTCACGATCGCCAATTCGGGTTTCGGGTTGCACATCTCTGGGGTGAGGCTATTGACAAGCGTGGTGAGTCGGTGGCTGTTAGCCTTGACATAGCCAAGGCTTTTGATCGGGTCTGGCGCAAAGCTCTTCTCTCTAATCTCCCGACATATGGTCTGCCTGCTCAGTTCTGCAACTGGGTCGCTGGCTTCCTGCATGAGCGCAGAATCCGTATTCTAACTGATCAAAGAGCTTCACGGCTCATGTCAGTGAACGCTGGGGTCCCCTCAAGGCTCCGTTCTGTCCCCCACGCTGTTCTTTCTGCATATCAATGATATGCTTCCACTTGGAAATATTCATTGCTATGCAGATGATAGTGCGGTGCATGGGGGATATAACGGTCACACGGCAAAAAGTCACCATTCCTTCTACTTCCAACTCTTCAGGGTACATCTCTAAGTCTGCAGAGCAGTATCAACATGCTCGGTATGACGATTCGCTGCGATCTGAACCAAAGGGACTACATCAAAGCCGTGATCAAAACAGCCTCACGAAAACTCGGTATTCTGAACAGAGTGCGGCGATTCTTTACGCCGGACCAGTTGTGCCTTTTGTACAAGACACAGGTACTGTCTTGCGTGGAGTATTGCTCGCACATCAGGAACGGTTCCGCAAAGTATCTTCTCAATGCCTTGGACAGATTGCAGCTTCGCGCTGAACGCATTATTGGCAATGCAGAAGTCGCAAATACTCTTGAATCTCTTCAATTGCGTAGAGATATTGCGTCACACAGCGTGTTTTATTGCTTATACCATGGCGAACCTCATCCCACCTTCTCCCTTCCTTCATAGTACAGTGCTGCTCTTCGGAGTCACCGCTTCACTGTCTCAAATATTAAAAAAAGTATAAAATAGTTACGACGCAAATTAAACATATATACAATAACGATAATACACTCAACCGGAAAGATAGTACTCCTTTACGCGCTTCTTGAATGAGTAAATCGACGTCGACTCCCGAATACTAAATATTTATAAAGAATTACGTCTTTATCGATTGTTACTTGCAAAAGTGTTATTTCGACTATGTGTATAGTTACTTCACAGTGACGTAATACCGCTGCGCTGGCATCTTCTGCGGTTTCGGTAACTCAGCGGCAAAGCATTGGACTGGTTATCCAAAGGTTGTGGGTTCGATTCCCACACGAGCATCCTGAGGCTGGTTGATCTTTTATAGTAAAAATTTTTTATCTTGTAACTTTAAATAGTCATTTGAATGGAAATATCAAAGTAATATAAATAATATAAATAAATAAAATAAATAATATAAATTATTTTTTGAACACTTTCTTCAGAGTGCCTTACATAAATTTAATCATAGTAATATAGAATTTACCTGGGGGCCTGTTAAAACTGGGATGTGTAGTTTCCTTGTGTATCTCCAATCCAAGTGGCGTCTCTTTTACATGAGTGAAATCTTCAAAATGCATGTCTATAGTACTTCTAGGGGTACTTGGAGTCAGTTGAGTAGTTGGGTCGGAATGTGGAGTCCATTCCTCGGATTCGGTGATCGTCGGTAAATAAGCTTCTGGATCTATGTGGGGGTCTGGAGATGCATCTCCATGCGTGGGTGTCGTTTGTATGTTCACCATTAAATTTGTAGCTTCCTCGTTTTGATTGGACAGATTGTCTATATTAGTGTTGTTCCCTTGTCTGTCGTGGAAACCGACGTTTGGTTGTTTATGCATATTTGCGTTTACATTAAATTGAATACTACTGTTACTGTTAGAATTCGGGTTGTCAATATGGTTGAATGGGTTGTCTTTCATATTTGTGTTATCGAAATTTGGCGGTGAGTTTGGATCTTGTGGACCTTTGTTAGCATTCGGAGACGAGTTTAGACCGTGTGGACCTCTGTTATCATTTGGAGGAGAATTTGGACCTTGTGGACCTCTATTTGCGTTTGGATTTAAGTTTGGACCAAAGGAAGCATTCGGATTATAGTTCGGACCCTGCGGACCGCTGTTACCATTTGAAGCAAAGTTAGAGCCAAGTGGATTACCGTAAGCATTTGGATTAAAGTTTGGACCCTGCGGACCGCTGTTACCATTTGGAGGAAAATTAGGACCAAATGGATTATCGTAAGCATTTGGATTAAAGTTTGGACCTTGCGGACCTCTGTTACCATTTGGAGGAAAGTTAGGGCCAAAAGGATTACCGTAAGCATTTGGATTAAAGTTAGGACCCTGTGAACCTATGTTAGCATTTGAAGGAACATTAGAACCAAAACGATTTCCAAAACCATTGGGATTAAAGTTTGGCCCCTGCGGACCTCTGTTACCATTTGGAGGAAAATTAGGGCTAAATTGATTTCCGTAATCGTTCGGATTAAAGTTTGGATTTTGCGGACTTTTGTAAGCATTTGGAGGAAAATTTGGACCGTGTGGACCTCTTGGGGGAAAGTTGGGACCGTGTGGACCCCTTGGGGGATCGTTTCGACCTTGTCGACCTCTTGGGGGAGAGTTTGGACCGTGTGGACCTCTTGGGGGAGAGTTGGGACCGTGTGGACCCCTTGGAGGAGCGTTTCGACCTTGTGGACCTCTTGGGGGAGAGTTGGGACCGTGTGGACCCCTTGGAGGAGCGTTTCGACCTTGTGGACCTCTTGGGGGAGAGTTTGGACCGTGTGGTTTTCTTGGGGGAGAGTTGGGACCATGTGGACCTCTAGGGGGAGCGTTTCGACCGAGTGGACCTCGTGGGGGAGAGTTTGGACCGTGTGGACCTCTTGGGGGAGAGTTTGGACCGTGTGGACCCCTATTTGCATTTGGATTAAAGTTTGTACCAAAGGGAGCATTCGGATTATAGTTCGGACCCTGCGGACCGTTGTTACCATTTGGAGGAGGAAAATAAGAGCCAAATGGATTTCCATAAGCATTTGAATTAAAATTAGGACCCTGCCGATCTCCGTTACCATTTGAAGGAGGAAAATTAGGGCCAAATGAATTTCCATAAGCATTTGGATTAAAGTTCGGACCCTGCCGACCTCCGTTACCATTTGAAGGAGGAAAGTTATTGCCAAATGAATTTCCATAAGCATTTGGATTAAAGTTCGGACTCTGGCGGCCTCCGTAACCATTTGAAGGAGGAAAGTTATTGCCAAATGAATTTCCATAAGCATTTGGATTAAAGTTCGGACTCTGGCGGCCTCCGTAACCATTTGAAGGAGGAAAGTTATTGCCAAATGAATTTCCATAAGCATTTGGGTTAAAGTTTGCGTTGGGAGGAGTATCTGGACTATCATCACTTAGATAATGTTTTTGGCCAAATGGTGCATTTGCATTATACTTCATGCCATTTGGAGTACTATTGGAATTGTAGATTTGTTTCAATTGATTTTTTATGTTTAATGTATTTTGGTTGGATGGGCTCCTGTTTGAATTTAGGTTAAAGTTTTGGCTGTATGGTCCGTTGCCGTACTGTTCGTAGCCATTAACGTTTGGATATTCGTTAACGTTGATCTGTCTGGCTTGTGGTTGTATTTGGTTTTGAGGGATATTTCTGAAGTCGCCATTGCGGTTCAGCATCGCGGCATCTATGCTCGTTGCCTCATTCTCTTGCTCCGGCTTCACTGGCACTTCTATCCTGTAAATACCTTCTTTGTCAACTTTCGGCATCTTGGATTTATCAGAACTTATAAGCATTTGAGCACCTTTCTTAAACTGCTCCAAGCCTAACGCTGTCTCTTCCGGTTTCAATACTTTAATGAGTAGAGGAGCTGTTCCATCCTTCTTGTCTAAATTTTTTAACATTTCGTAATCTGATTCGCTGCTAGTATTGTCGTTATGTTTATTATTCTTATCATAAATAATGTAATCAAAGTCACTAAGTACCGTATCGTTTTTGAATAATAATCCAGATACTACGGAAGCGTGTATACCGTCTTTGTTACTCCTTGCGTCAACTAAGATGTCTGTTTCATTGGCATTTATCGAAAGGTCACCCTTTGTGTCGTCCCTATGGAGTATGTACACAAGTTTGTCGTTTTCTCTTTCTACTTCTTTAGAAGTAGCTACGGTTGTTGTTGATTTAGTGGTAGTTGTTTCAGGGATAGTAGTAAGGGTTGTTTTCTTCTTTTTTTCATGGCGCGTGCCATTTCTTTGCGACAGTTTCTTTCTTTTACCGTTTCTCATCCGTTTCAGTACTTTGATTTTTTTCTTTATTATTGTTGGCTTTAGTGTTTCTCTCATATCTATTTGCTCTGTGGTTACCACAGGTGTGGTAGGTGTTATATTTACTGTTGTTATTTCTTTCTTTGTTGGCGTTTTGTGCTCTGTCCACCAAACATTAACATAATCGTATGCGGGCTGTTCTGATACTTCGGTGTAAATCAAATTGTCGACGCTGTTATTGAGTTTTATAAGGCTACCTTTGATGTTATTGAACAATTTCTTTACTGGATTCGACATAGTACGCGCGCCCCGGTATGGCGATTCATCTATGCGATATGCTGAAAAACGGATTAAGATTTAAATTCAATTTCGATAAATTTACACTTCTAAACTGGAATGATTGATTAAGGGTATATGCGGAGTTTCAGTGGGACATCTTGGATGCGCTCCAACATCCCCTTATATTTAGTGACCTTAGTAATTTTTGAACCGTGTGAGGCGACGAGAAAATGTCACCTAAAATTAAATCATCATTCAACCACCTTATTTCCAATGTTATATTGTGGTCGGTGCAACATGTTTCCATCTTCCATTCTCCTCGACTAGTCGTCATCACAACATTTACTCTTTTCTTCTTCATCTTTCACACAGTCATCAATCTTTTCTTCGGCCTTTCTTTTCCCACGTAGCCTTTAACTTTCATCCTCATTACCTTTCTTCACATAAGCTGGCTGATCATTTGCGTCCTCGTTACATTTCAATACCAAGACTTCGGTTGACTTAAGGGTGTCTTATAACCAGTGGTCGGAGTAGGTATATTGATTTTAGATACTTGCGTCATGATATCATAACATGGACATGCATTTCTTCCGGAATGTACCGGAGTTTCCAAAAATTTGGTAAATAGAGTAATAAAATAAAAAACCATATGTAAGCAAACAAAATTGTTTATTGTTAATACAAATAATCATTATTACAGTTTTATTAAAAATAATTATTTTTAATCCTCATCGGTTACAAGTTCTACATTTTGATTTTCTGTCTCTATACAATTAAAATAAATAACTATAATTTTTTCAATATTTTCTAATTTTAAGCTATTTCTTTTAACATCTAAGATCCATTTGTAAGTGGAAAATGATCGTTCAACATCTGTAGATGTCAATGGAGCGAATTTGAAATAAAGTTTCTGATTATTTGCTACGCTTTTTTCAATACTCTCGCTGTATTCTCTAATTGTATCTAAATCTGGATTTCGTTCCATAACTGATTCTATTTTATTTTTTATATTCTCATTATTGCACTCGTTAAGCGTAGCCCTTACTTGATCAAATACTAAAAGTGAATCAGCTAGAGATAAATTTTGTTTTTGTAACTCTTTTAGGGCTAGTAGTATAATAGAGTAATTTTCTTCAATATATTTTAAATCATTTTCTAAATTTTGTTTTTCCAAAATGTTTTTTGCGTTTCGTATGGCTATAGCATCAGAACTGCTCAAGCAGGATAAAACTTCTTTTATTTTATCTAAATGTTGAGCGTAGTAAGATGCTGCCTGTAACCAAGTACCCCATCTGGTAATGACTGGTTGCGGAGGCAACGGTAAGTCAGGATATTTTTCTTTTAAAATGTTTACCCTACTAGGAGCCTTTAAAAATACTTTTTTAACATTTAATATAAGAATATCAACATCGTTGTATTCTGACCTTATCTGCTCACTTACACGATGAAGAGCGTGCGCCAAACATGTCACATGCTTCATTTCAGGTAAGTAATGTTTTAAATTTCGCCCTGCAGATAGCATGTACGCTACACTGTCAGTGCAAAGCATTAAAATATTGTCAACTTTCGCTTCAAAAGTGTTTTGCCATAAATTTTCTAGACATTGCAGTACAAATTGTGTTATTGTTTGTCCATTTACTGCTGTTAGCATTTTACAAGCAATCAAATAAGGCCGGCCTGCACTATTACTAGGATGCAATGGTTTTATTAGGAAATTGACTATGTATCGACCAAAAATGTCTGTTGTCTCATCCAGCGATATCCATAGTTTCTCATTTTTATTAGTTTCATAAATCGAATTGATTTTATTCCTATAAAACTTCTCCAAATAAACTTTTCGTAACTGTGATTCGTCAACCACTTTACGATTGGTACAAACGCAACAACAAGTACTGCACATATATTTCTGAAAAAACTCTTTGAACGCTGGATTTTTCATTTGCGACCAAGGAATATTGCATAGAATCAGGAACTTAATGAGGTCGAAGTAAAATTCCTCTTGCGGTCTCTTAAATTTTCCTTGATGTACAGCGCCTTCAATGTGTTTCGTAATGTTGCCTCTATTCACAGCTTTCAAATGACTTTCACACTTTGTACAGTATATAGTGCCACTAGCGTTATCGTAAAGTAGCTCAGGATAGTGCAATAACCACTTTTGCACTGTTTCAGCCTTGACCTTTGCCATATTTATTTATATCTCACCTAAAACAATGATTTAAATTTACAATATATACATACACAACTGTAAAGTCGATAATGAAATTCTGTTTCATATAAAGTGTTTTTTTTTAACTGAAGCGGTGATAGCCCTGCGGTGTGCGTACCGGACTCTCATGCGCTGTGATGATTGCTATAAAGTGATTTTTTTAACTGTTTCCAAGTTCTAAAACCTTCTTAAATAGTGAAAATAATTAAAACTTACCCGTACAAAAACAACTTCAAATGGGCCCAATCCAAGAGTAATAAATCGATGTCCGTAGTTATAAGCCAAATTCGTCGTTTTAAGTAGATTTCAGAAGACAGTAAACAAGCCAGGGTCAAGTCAAGATATTCACAACACATAAAATAAGCGCACTCCACGAACCGAAATAAGTGAGTGAGCCACTTGGTCTGGATGTCGGTGCGAGCGCATTGTTTTCGAACAAACAGTCAATGAGTCATCCTGGATACTTGATTCTAATTGGTCAGATGCGTTGAGCATAGAGATAAGAGGACAAAAGACCCTGTTTGCCGGATGTCGTGTGTTGAAATGAATATTATTATTATATCATTTTATACATGCTTAGGCTTTTACTCCAACACTTTTACTACAACAAGGTTTTTACACACCAGTCATTTTTTACTATTAAATTCTGGTCATCTACGCCACTAGCAGCATAGCGTTGAGAGTATTGATACATTTTTAACTAGTTTCATGTAATAATTTCGATGTTTCGGTATTTTTATCATAATAATCCGGAAACTCGGAGGAGTATCCATATTAACATATACGTTTGATGTCAGTGACCTTAATTCAATATACCTACTCCGACCACTGCTTATAACTTTGTAGTTGGTGAACATGAGCATAAAACGTCCACCTATCTATAAGGTCACGTACAGAGGAAGGCCGCGAAATGGTTGGCGCTACGATTTTGAGATGTTTCATCCAGAAAGTTTGGGGAAGCTGAGTATTGTGAGGGAATGGAAAGGAAATGGGGGATACAATTATGAATGCGCTATTCACAATCCGCAATTTATTATATTATATTTCTCAATTTACAGTTCATTTAGCCACGTAGAAAGCTAATGCGACTGTGTCAGGCATGGGTTCGCGTCAGTAGTGTCGGAGCTATGAGGCTTGACTTATTTCTCGTATTCAACCCAAGCTTTGAGCCTAATAAACTTACTAAACTTACCTATTTAGTCATGTATTGTCATGTGCTTATTTAGTAAATGTCAAGATAATAATGTCCTACCTTGTACCAGAAAATGTGTTTTAACGACTCCTAAATAAAGCACTGCACACATATAAAACAATTTGTAGGAACGTGGTTTTGTTTTAAGAAACATTTTTGATGCGATATCGCGAAGTTTTATAACGTTATTTTTATTGATTTCTGTTATTTATTGGATGACTATTTTATTGGTAACGTAAGAAACTGTACAAGTTCGTTCAATTTCAGATTCTTTATTTGTATATTTGAGTAGTTAGTACCAAAGAAAATTGAATGAATAATTATCAGAAAGGAATCATCGTCATCATCACACACGCTCATTTTATGTCCCCACTGCTGGGGCACGAGCTTCCCTATGGATGGATAGAGAGAACGGGCTATAAACCACCACGCAGGCCCAGTTGCCCACAACTATCAATCCAGAAACGAATAAAGAACAAAAATAACACATATTTCCCTTTTTAGTTACTTATAGAAATAACTAAATATTAATATGAATATATTACAAAAACACAAATGTTGAAAGAATTTCCAGGTTCAAATCCTGCTCGTGGAAAATGTTCGCAACATAAAAATTATTTGATGAAATAGCTTGCCTACTTCTTAACTGATCTTTAGTATTTGTAAAAATATTATGATCGGATGTTAGTGACGGTAGTTGTTGACATTGAATGAGCGCCTTTGGCTTTCAAAGTAAAAAGTGCTAAATAATTTCGGCGGGGTGGTTAAGAACCACGATAACTCAATTGGAAGAGCACCTGACCCGGTATGTCAGAAGGGTGCAGGTTCAAATCCTGCTCGTGAAAATTTTTTTAACATTTGTGTTTTTGTAAATTGTTCGCAACAAAATTTGCGTTAAAAATTATTTGAACACTTTATGAATATATTAATGATATTTTTGTTGTTATAATTCGATTTTCGCCACATTTGTGATAAATCCTAAAGGGGCCCAGTGCGGATTGGTGATTGTTAATGACTGCTAAAGTAACCGGGACCAACGGTTTAACGTGCCTTTCAAAGCACGGAGGTGCTCAGGATGATAAATTTTTGGTCACCCATCCGATGACCAGCCTTTGCGAAAGTTGCTTAACATCAGCAATCGCAGACCAGGCGCTATAACCACTGCGCGTGCAGTTAAGTGTTCACATTGTGTTTCCACAGCAGGGCTTGATACCGGTACCAAAATACCGGTAAATAACGGTAAATACCGGTATTTGGTATATAGGTATATTAATACCGTTATTAAAAGGTAAAATACCGGTAATCGTTATGGTACCGATACCGGGGTATCGTAATGAAAGATACCGGTATTTACCGTTATTTACCGGTATTTTTGGTACTGGTATCAAGACCTGGCGCCACCCCGGACTCAATTATGTATTAGCTCTTTTGCTCGCACTTATTTAAACGCCTATTTGCTCTCAGTATTAGAAATGTTGAAAAAAATTCACGAGCAGGATTTGAACCTGCACCCTTCTGACATACCGGGTCAGGTGCTCTCCCAATTAAGCTATCGTGGTTCTAACTAGCGCGCCGATATTATTCAACACTATTTACTTTTTACTTTATAGCCAAAGGCGCCCATTCAATGTCAACAACTACCGTCATTAAATTAAATTATTAAAATAAAACAAAAACCCCGACTGCTAAAACAACTATATAAATACAATTATATACTCGTAAAAACCGGAATAACATAAAAAATAACTGCAAAGAGAAATCAAGTGGCCGTGTTTAACTCAATTGAATCCACACTATCTTTGGTTGGTGATTGTCCCCGCTTGCGACAACTATCAATATTCAATGTATTTATAAATACTCATTTAAATACTCTGGTATCGTAAAGCTTATTTTTTTCTTTTCAGTTTTTTCTCTTTGCAGTTACTTTTTATGTTATTCCGGTTTTTACGAGTATTTATATTGTATTTATATAGTTGTTTTAGCAGTCGAGTTTTTTGTTTTATTTTAATAATTTGGTTTTTTATATAGAATTTTAAACTAGTATATATGTGCTCATATTTATTACACATACTCATAGTTATGTACAGCGCGACGCCGCGCGCATTCACACAAAATTGGGGTCTCCACGGAAGATCAGCGTTGTAGTTTTTGTCCACTGCAACAAATGCTGAGTGGAGTCAATTCAATTCAATTCAATTCAATTCAATTCAATATCCTTTCAGAACACTTAAATATGATATGTTTGTTTTGTTTTAAGTACATAAGAGTATATATAATACAGTATATGTGTTCTAATAAATATATTTCATTTCATTTCATTTCAATACCTGTATAATCGATACCGGTACCAACTCGAGTACCGGTACTGTATCAATTTAATTGGTACCGGTATATTAATACCGGTACCAACTAAAGTACCGGTACTATATCAAGGTCTGTATTACCGGTATCTGAAAATACCGGTTTCATTAGGGTAAAACCTGTACTATCGTAAAGTACCGTTCCGGAGCGGAACCATATAGGAGCGATATTTCGAACCTAAATAAACCGGTTTATTTCTAGCGATCGCTGGCTGCGACTTGTTGTAGCTTGTTAGACGAAATACCCGCGCGGTGCGCACCAGTGTTGCATCGCGAGCGCTATCTCATTTTGATAGTTGCGCGCATCCTATCAATATGGGTCGAAAACGTAAATCAAGTATTTATCATTTTAAATTTTAACCGGTTTATTTAAAAAACCCATCTTTTGTAAACCGGTTCAAATACCGGTTCAATGGAACTTAACCTTTTTAATAAAGTTCCATGCATAATTTCGTGAAATCGGTTTCTAAGCCCTGGTTCCACAGTGACCGGTCCTCTATCATTGCCTCTCATTGCAACGGTTCATTTTGCACTATGAATGATTTAATCAAGGCTGACCAGAGGCACAATATAAGGACACTGCAAAAGGTTAGTGGCTTCATACAAGCGCGCTCGAGAACGCACACATAGACAGCCTTTCACAGATACGGAATCTCGCAACAGCAGCGCTCGGATTGTTGCGAGCTGTTCCGAGATCGGTGCAAGGGATTTATGTGTGAGTGAGTCGACCGTGGTATGTCTTTAGCTTCCTTCTGCCAGAGGGCTGCTGAGGTGGTAGTTTCTGGTCAGTTCTTGGCGGGAAAGTGAAGAGTCATGTCTGCGGTTTTGTTTTATTTTTTAGGAAATTTGTGTTATGTCGAATATTAATGTGAAATAATGGTGGATTATTAACCGTTAAATGTTCGTGAGTGTGCATGAGTGTTGAATGAAACAAAACAGTGCATCGTCACTTTTCAAATTCTCTCAAGAAGTCCGCCCGAGGACTTAGTAAAGCCCCACATCTTTACTGAGATACTCGAGGGGTTGGGGGTATATCATTTCTCACTTCTCATTTCTATTATCATTCATCATCATCATACAGAAAATAAATATTGTTTATTTATATATTACTTGTTAGAAAAATTACTTTGACACTGGCTAAATGTGCTAATCGCACGAAGCCATCAACAAAAAGAAAAAAAAAAGTTTTTGGTCAGGAAGAATATAATGATGTCGATGTCACTGACTCGATAAAAGAAAGCAATGAGACTTATATGGAAATTGTACTATTTATTAGAATTTAATCTGTGCTTCAAAATCTCTTCTTCATCTCTTAAAACTGTCTAAGTCTTAAGACTTATGTCAAACTTTAAGTCATTGACAGGTATGTTTGCTACACCTTTAATATTCGCTTCATAATTATCATTGACCCTTTTCACGATGTCACTCAATTTAGTTTTCTTATAATCGTCATTGAAACCTATTTCTTTATAGATATTCGCTTTTAAAGCAGCCTCTTCACTACTATAACTGGATAGCGCATTGATCCCTTTCTTAGTGGTATTTTTCGATTCGTGATCTTGATTGAACCTCCTGGCGTTCTTGAAATACATATGGTCATGTCTTAAAGCGTCAAACAGATGCATTTTTAAGGACTCTTCCTCGTCACTGTAGCTACTGTCAGCTTTGATTTTGTTTAAAGAGATCTTTGCACTCGTACTAATACGCGTTTGGTTGATTCTGTCTTTTCTTTTATAAGGTTCGAAATCAACTTCATCGTAAAGGTTTTTAAGTTTGTTCTCCATCTGACTGTTCTGTCTGTTTATGTTAAGATCGATCTGTTTGTTGTCTGCAGATGAATTGTCAGGCGACATGGAAGCGTGTGTGAAATAGAATACGTTATTCAATTTAGACTTTTTTGGAATTATTTTAAAGCTGCTTTTAGGCTTTGTGGTGATGGCGTAAAATGATCCAATAGGAATGGTTGAATTGACCTCAACGCTCAATGCGGCGCTGGTTTCCCATTCTGTGGAGAATTTTGGATTCAATACATAATCCTCGAGTACGGTATATTTATTGCTGTCACTTGTGTTTTTCGGTCTCTTTTTTATTATGAACCTCTTTTGAGTGTTATTCTGTGTTCTTTCGATGTTATTTCGTGTATATCCGTTTTTGTCTATTTCAGTAGATGGCGTTCGAATATCTTTCATTGAGAGCTGGACTAGTTTCGTGCTCTGAAGCTCGCCCTTTGAATCTCTCTCTGTATTGGGTGGATCCCTTTCAATTGACATTTTCGGTCTCTTTTTTATAATAAACCTTTTTTGAATTTGCTCTTGTGTTCTTCCGATATTTTTACTTGTATATGCGTTTTCGTTTATGCTATAAAATGGCGTTTGAATATCTTTATTTGGTTCTTGGAGTAGTTCCGCTTCTTGATTCTCGCGCTCCGATTCTCTATCTTCACCGGGTGGGTCGCTATCAATTGTCTTTTTCAGTCTTTTTTTTATTATAAATTTGATTTGGGTGTAACCCTTAGTTCTTGCGATGTTTTTACTAGTATACGCGTTTTCGTTTATTTCATAAATTGGCGTTTCAATACCTTTATTTGGGTCTTGGAGTAGTTCTGCGCCCTGATTCTCGAGCTCTGATTCTCTGTCTATACCGGGTGGGTCGCTTTCAATTGTCTTTTTCGGACTTATTTTTATTATAAACTTGTTTTGGTTGTAGGCCCGTGTTTTTGCGATGTTTTTAGTAGTATATGCATTTCCCTTTATTTCATAAAATTGCATTTTAATATTTTTATTTGGGTCTTGGACTAGTTCTGCGCCTTGATTCTCGAGCTCTGATTCTCTGTCTATACCGGGTGGATCACTTTCAATTGTCTTTTTCGGACTATTTTTTATTATAAACTTGGTGTGGTTGTAACCCCTAGTTCTTGCGATGTTTTTAGTAGAATATGCATTTTCATTTATTTCATAAAATTGCGATTTAATATTTTTATTTGGGTCTTGGACTAGTTCTGCGCTCTGATTCTCGAGCTCTGATTCTCTGTCTGTACCGGGTGGGTCGCTATTAATTGTAATAAACTTGTTTTGGTTGTAGCCCCGTGTTTTTGCGATGTACTTACTTGTATATGTGTTTTCATTTATTTCAGAAGATGGAGTTTGAATACCTTTATTTGTATATTTGACTAGTTCCGCTCCCTGATTCTCACGCTCTGATTCTCTATCGTTACCGGGTGGGACACTTACAGTTGTCTTTTTCAGTCTTTTCTTTATTATAAACTTAATTTGGGTGTAACCCCTAGTTCTTACGATTTTTTGAGTAGTATATGGATTTTCGTTTACTTCATAAAATTGCATTTTAATATTTTTATTTGATTCTTGGACTAGTTCAGGGCTCTGACTTTCGCGGTCTGATGCTCTGTCTTCGTCATGTTGGTTACTGTCAACTGTTTTTTTCGGTTTACTTTTTATTAAAAATCTCTTTTGATAGTATTTCACTGTTCTTCCGATGTCTTTATTTGCAAATGCATTTTCTTTTATTTCAATAGATGGCGTTTGAATACTCTTCGTTGAGTCTTGGACTATTCTCTTCGGTTTAATGTATTTGTTATACATTCTGGATTGTTTGCGTTTAAAAAGCTGTAAAGATGATCTTGTTGTTCTTATGTGTGGTCGATTTTTCAGTTTTGACGTCGCAAATGATGGAAGCCTCCTCGTCACCATCTTGTATCTTACTGAAAAACGAATAATCATCATTTAATACATATTTTCATTATTTGTTGCCGACTGAACTCGGCACCTGGCTCGAAAACGTCGCTTACACTCAGGTGCCGACTTAACTTGACCGGGTTACTACCCGGTTACTAGCCTAACTACTGTTAGGCAAAGACTTAGATGATTTATAAGTTTAGTGCAAACGGGTGTTAATGGTACTTATAATAACACCCAAGATCCCGAAGCCGTTTGCTTTTTGTCTCAGGCGGTATTTTTAGCGTCACCGGATTTTTTCGGGGCGGCGAAAACTTAAAGGGTTCCTCATACCATGTGAAACGAAACACTGTCAGAGGTTTTCTAGAGGGTATGGGCTTCATGCACTAATGCGCGTCTCCATGCCCTACTAGATTCTAGGGGTTTGGATCGGATCGCACCGAAGCTATCAGCTACTTGGATGACTAAGCCTCGCTATCGGGTGAGGCAAAGTTCCTAGCTTGTTGAGGGTGATAGGGGGTATTTTTTATTTTAATATATGGATAACATAACATACATTGTTATGAAGTATTTATTATAATTTATTACAGAACAATACTTAAAATTATTATTAAATAATACTGAGCTGTGCACAGTGTTGGCATCGCATAACAGGGCACATGTAAATTGTTATTATTATTTTTTATTATTTTTGTTACATGTATGTATGTTTAATTGTGTGTTTTGTTATGTGATACCAATAAATGTCTTTTATTATATTCTTATTCTTAAATATATATATTTTTTTGATCTTAGTTTTAAATTTTTTTTAACTTAAAATTTTGGTGGTGTTATTCTTTAAATTGTAGCTTAAAACTTAACTTGATTCACGGCCCGGGGGTTTCAACCCAAAACGGCTCGAAAATATAATTAGCGATAAGGTTATTATACTTTCCCCGCTTGAGGTTTTCTGCAGCCGCAGCAGCAGCACCAGCACAGCACGCAGTGCTAGGAAGATGGGATGGCGCAAGAGTATCGACACAAGTTGCATCCCACACTAAAGGCCTACCCAACTTCCAAGGAAAAAAAGACATGCCGTCCGGTCTCTTGCCATCGTCGCGTGCCAAGCCATTGGGTTCTAATACAGCTGGAACGCCGACGGTGACAAGAGCTCGTCGGATGATGTCATTAATATAATTACAAAAACGATTACCTGGATTAACATATTCTATGCCGTAAACTGGCTTCGTATGAACACGAATGCTGTCGACAGTGCTCGGTGCGCCAACCTCTTTGATTCTCTTTTGATCCCTTTTCATCAACTTGGTAGAACTTGTCAAACCTCTTAAGTTATCCTCACCGGCATATATGCTATATATATCGTCCTCTTTCAAAACTTTATCAGTATCTCGATTGACAATGGCAAATCTAGTTTTATTCTCTCCTATTCTTCTATGTATGTAGAATATTCCGTTGTGGTATACATGTCGTCTATTTTGTAGAATCGTTTGTACTTCAATTTCTTGATTGATGGACTCAATGAGCATATTTAATTCGTTAGTGTTGACAAGTCTTTTGACTGGCGCGAACAGTGCAGCCGAGACCGTTCCTAAGACTTGGTGTGGATTTCTTGTTGTATTAGGATAGTTTTCTACAAGTTCTAACGCTTTGAACAGTGCGATTCCCTCTTTGGTCTCGAAGATACTGTCGATGTAGTTTATGATGCCCGACAATGATTTTTGCATCACTAGTCTTCGATTTTGGATCGCTTCGGATAGGAGCATGGCTTGGTCTGGAAAACAATGTCTGAACGGTCAATAACTAGCTTTAATAAGTGTAATTTGAAAATTTGATATCCTAAAAAGGTTTGTGTAGGACAAACTTTTTTCCATTTGCTAACTCAGGAAGGACAATGGACTTCTCTAAATCATCTCTAATGGCAACGTAATTGGAACCTATTTGGTGAGGGTGTTATTTGAGTGAATTCACTTCACATCATGACTTCACTGAGCTTTTTTTATATATTTACGCACAAAAACAGAACCGCTGAATCACTAGAAGAGGTAAAATGTAGAATTGGACGAGCAATAGTAACTTTCGACAAAATGTCCAAAGTTCTTAGCGATCCCAAGATAAGTTTTTGTAAAATACACCCTATTATGAGATGCTACGTTTTGTCTACGCTCTTATGGATGTTGTTCGCTTCACCGCAAACGCCAAAGTACCTATTGGGAAAGGCAACTCTAGAAGAGAGCTGATGTCTGACAGTCATGAAACGCAAGGTCGCCTTTTAATGCAGAGAGGATTCTTTTACGAGTTCTCACGGCTAAGCCTCGAAGGCAGAATTCCGGGAAAGAAAGATCCGGGCAGTCCGAGGCGGCATCAAACAGTAAACTGAACTTAGCTGTCGTCAGTTGAAATATGCTACATAATTATGGGACTGCAAGAAGTTTTGTGTACTGATCTCCAAACTTCAGCATGACGATATGGCACTAGGGATGTGCAAAAATAATCGATTACTAATCGATTACTGTTTTAATAAAAAATCGATTTAATTCATCGATTTACAATTCAAAAATATCTGAATTTTTCAAATCAAATCAAATCAAATCAAATCAAAATATTTATTTGCATAACTAAGTGTATCATACAGGTGAAATATATTTTATGTGGCTTTATAACTTAGTGACCTTTTGCAGGTATTACAAATATACAGTTTAAAAATATATATTTTTAAACTTATATTTAAATTATTACATAAAAATTAAATGATGATGAGATAAAAAATTAATATTAAATAAATTAAAATAACAATATAATAGAAATTAAATTACATTTACCAATAAATAAAAACATCAATTATTAAAAAAATAAAAACATCAATTATTAACATTAAAATTAAAATATTCATCTACAGAATAGAAACAATTTTTAATTAGAAATACATTTAATTTTCTTTTAAATACTACAGCATTTTTTTCATTTTTAATAAAATTTGGTAATTTATTAAATATTTTTATGGACATGTAGTGTGGACTGCGATTGAGCATATTTATTCTAGATGGCGGTAGGTATAGCCTATATTTATTGCGTGTGTTTACATTATGAGTGTTTACAACTTTTGTGAATAGGTTCATGTTTTCAGTCATACATATCATAGACATATGTATTAGATAAATATCATATCCTCATCATCATCATTATCATATCGTCACTACTATAATCAAATAAATAGTAAATAATAAAAAGAAAAAAAAACAATAATCGTACTTTATAACTTTGAGCACTCCAATACTCTAAAACTGCCTGGCACCACGTTCGCGGCATTCGAAAAAAATGTTTTAAAGCTGTGATTATTTAAATTTTAGGTGTTTCATTATTGATTTCTTTAGAAAAATTAAAAAAAAATGATTGTTAAATCAAAATCGATTATTTTATTACGATTATCGATTATTTAATAATCGATGTCACATACCTATATGGCACTAAATGATGATGATACAACCTTCTAAGCTCGTTTTTTCAACAGATTTTATGTGATATCCAATTTTTCAGCCAGTGCCTCAGTCAGATGCGATAAAAACAGAGGACTTTCATCATCAACCTATCTCAATCCACAGATTTCTTCCTACAAACTTTGTGACAACAGCTAGCTCAGTATCTCAGTCCACTGCTGAACAAAGGTCTCTCCCAAGGCGCGCCACAGAGCCCGATCTTCGGTTTTCTGCATCGATTGCTTGCTAGCCGCCTGCGCAGATCGTCACTCCATATGGTCAGGGAGCGTTCCACACCCGTTACCCATTCGCCGTCTCCACTTTCAGTTGTCTTTAAATCGAATAAATTCAGATAAACTATTAAACGGCACCACTTGCTCCTCCGTGCTTCGGAAGGCACGTGTTGCCGTTGGTCCCGGCTGCATTAGCAGTCGTTAACAACCACCACCCGCACTGGGCCCGCGTTTTCCCTATCCAACCATAGGGAAGGCCACGAGCCCCCAGCAGTGGGAACATCAAATTAGCTAGATACAGAGACAGGTATGCCTGATGTGAGCTACATACTTGGGGTGAGGTCGTGAGTTGGTTGAAGTACCAGGCTAACATGAGTTATAAGGAGTTCCGCACTGGGCCCGCGTGGTGGTTTACGGCGCGTTCTCCCTATCCATCCATAGGGAGGGCTCGTGCCCCAGCAGTAAGAAAATCAAATTAGCTAGAGACAGTCCAAAGTACCAGGCTAGCATGAGTCACAAGGAGGTAGGTATACCTGGTGTGAGCTACATACTTGGGATGAGGTCGTGCTGAAGTACCAGGCTAACATGAGTTATAAGGAGTTCCGCACTGGCCCCGCGTGGTGGTTTACGGCGCGTTCTCCCTATCCATCCATAGGGAAGGCTCGTGCCCCAGCAGTAAGAAAATCAAATTAGCTAGAGACAGTCCAAAGTACCAGGCTAGCATGAGTCACAAGGAGGTAGGTATACCTGGTGTGAGCTACATACTTGGGATGAGGTCGTGCTGAAGTACCAGGCTAACATGAGTTATAAGGAGTTCCGCACTGGCCCCGCGTGGTGGTTTACGGCGCGTTCTCCCTATCCATCCATAGGGAAGGCTCGTGCCCCAGCAGTAAGAAAATCAAATTAGCTAGAGACAGTCCAAAGTACCAGGCTAGCATGAGTCACAAGGAGGTAGGTATACCTGGTGTGAGCTACATACTTGGGGTGAGGTCGTGCTAAAGTACCAGGCTAACATGAGTTATAAAGAGTTTCGCACTGGGCCCGCGTGGTGGTTTACGGCGCGTTCTCCTCGTGTTGTTTCCATCCATAGGTTTGGCTCGTGCCCCAGCAGTGGGAACATGAAATGAGCTGGTCATAATGACAATGACTTACGTTTTGTATACTCTAGCGGAGCTTTTATTATATTTATAGAGAAATCCTTGATTTTGTTCAGAATTAGTTGGCCTAAGCTTGCAGACCAGTTTTCTTTGATCCTGGAAAAACAAATACATGGTTTTAGTTGTTAACATGAAAATGAGGAGCTCGATGGCGCAGTGGTTAATGCGCCCGGTCTGCGAGTGCTGGGGTTAAGCAACTTTCGCAAAGGCCGGTCATCGGATGGGTGAACAAAAATTTATCATCTCGAGCTCCTCCGTGCTTCGGAAGGCACGTAAAAACGTTGGTCCCGGCTGCATTAGCAGTCGTTAACCACCACCAATCTGCACTGGGCCCGCGTGGTGGTTAATGGCCCGTTCTCTCGTTCCATCCATAGGGAAGGCTCGTGCCCCAGCAGTGGGGACATTAAATGAGCTAAAGATGATGATGGTAATGATGAAAATAATATAATAAATAAATATTATATTATATTAAAATGTAATGTACACAAAAACTATGGTCACCAATAAATACTGTTTTTTTGGAATGAATAGAACCAAATCTTTTATGACACGGCAATATTTTGACGCTGTAAAAGATGGTCCCATGTTGATCTGGGTCGTGAAAATAACGTATCAGCTGCCTAACTCCCCGCGCATGTCGTAAGAGCCGATTAAGGGCCAAGGGTTCCAAGATGCTCGCAGATCAGGCGGTCGGCTGCATACCATCACTGATGTTATCTGTTCCACCTCGGATCCCTACTTAGATTATGCTCAATATGACATCGAGGTCAATAACTGCGATTTTATTCAATTATTTTTTGGGATAGCTTGCTGATTGTCTCTGGGCATTTTTTGGGGGTGGCGAGAACTTAAAGGTGAGGAACCCTTTAAGTTTCAATTAGAGGTGGGCCGAATATTGGTTTGGCCGAATATGAATTCGGTTTACAATAAAACGAACCGAATATTCGGCGGAATAATTCGGTTCATTTACGCGCGCTTTGCTTAGCCAAACAGGTAGGTCAAGGTAAGTTAAGTGCCTAAATATATATGTTATACTTGAGTTTTTAAACACAAAACGTAATCAATGTTAGTTAAATGAATGGATGAATTTTATATAAAAAATATGTATCATCATCATCATCATCGGCCTATTTTAGTCCACTGCTGGACATAGGCCTTTCTAATATGTAAAAAAATACGTATATTATTATTCAATTATTATTTTTAAAAATAAATAATCTCATAAAAATTAATTTAATAATGATTTTTTATGATTCATTGATAATAATGAATGAATAAACTATATTACTTATAATAGTCTTTTTACAAGCCTTAGCTCTTAAAATTGTACAATTTTTATATTCGGTAATTATTCGGCAATTGAACCGAATATTCGGCCGAATACGAACATGGAAAAATATGCCGAACATACATACCGAATAATTACCGAATATTCGGCGCGGCGCATCTCTAGTTTCAATCATTATGTCTCAGTAACAACACATACAAGACCTAGATCGGATACACTTTGGATCTTTCATTTTGACCACACTAGTCTGGATAACTAGTAGAGGTGCCCGCTAGATGCAATACCTCCGGTTGAGCTACCGCGTAGGCTTGTGAAATTGGCAAGGTGCCTGGATGGGTACTGAGAAGTGAGTAGGCTTACAACTCCGCCACCAAAGAGGATATTTGGTAGTCGACTTAGAGTTGACGACCCGAG